>VZRR01000322.1:0-14256 GCA_013398015.1 Oreocharis arfaki
TCTCCGCCTCCTGCGTGCCGCGGACATGGCGGAGCTGGAGGTGGGGCAGCACTGCGGGGTGCCCGACTGCCGCCAGCTCGGTAAGGGAGAGCGCGGCGGGTCTCGGCGGAGCCGAGGACGGTGCGCCGGGGACGGTGTGCCGGAGGTGGTGCGCCGGAGGTGGTGCGGGGGTTGGGAGGGGTGCCCTCCCGCTCGGGGAGTCCTCCGTGCAGCCCTGCACGGTCCAGTGCCAGCGCCTGTCACCTCGGTTGTATTACTGGGTCGTTAATAGCCCGCTTGCCCCTTCCTCACGCTTACCTTCACTGATATGGGAAGGTGTTACTGGAAATGTAACCTCTCAGAAAGAAGCAGCAGAACCGCCTGTACCGAAAGCTTTCTGATGGGACCACTTAGAGGTGAAGGGATCGGGATGATCGTGACCTAAGCTCCGTGGTCCAGTTGCGTGGTGGTCTGTTAACATAAATTCTGAAGGATGGAGAAGCGGAGTAATGGGTTGGACCTAGCATTTGCTGTCATTGGTGATGTGGTGGAGGTCGGCCGACAGTGAAGTGATTTTTTCTGTGAGAATTCATGTGGAAGGCAGGGGATGTGTACAGAGATTTAGTAAGTGTGTGCAATTTAAATCACCCAAAGGACAGTATGTACGATATGATGTGAAGAAGGGGCAGGATCATCATGACTTTTCAATGGAGGAGATGCTCTCCCTTCCAAAGAGCCAGCACCTCCTCCAGCTGGCAACCCATAAAATAAAATGTAAACTGTCTAGTGTCAGTAAATAGGGTTCTGAGTGGTCTCACAATAAATTTAATTTTTAACATAACTAGTAACTTTGATGGCTAGCCTAATGTTCCAGTGTCATAGCTTGATATTGAAAAAAATGTGAATTTAAGCCTAATTCCAGCTTCTGGAATGTATATAAGTATAATTTACCCTCTCATATGTTTTTCAGTAATACTAATTTGGGGAGTTAACAAAAGCCACTTCTAGCTAAAGTGTAGATGCAGTTGCTAAGTATTCTTATAAAGATACCTACCCTGCGATGTTGGTAAGCAAAAGTTAATCATGTGAAAATTAAGCTAGAAACTATCAGCAAAACAACAACCATGTTGTCTTAACTGAAAACAAATCTCTTTGTTTCAGATTTCCTTCCCTTTGTATGTGATGGCTGTTCAGGTGTCTTTTGGTAAGTTTATAGAATCACAGAGTATCTTAAGCTGAAGGGGTCCCACAAGGGTCAACGTGCCCAACTCCCTGCTCCTCACAGGACTAAAAGTAAAGCACACAACTAAGTGTCGCTCAGACACTCCTTGAACTCCAGCAGGCTTGGTGCCATGACCACTTCCTTGGGGAGCTCATTCCAGTGCCCAGCCACCCTCTCTGAGAAGAGCCTTTTCCTAATGTTCAGCCTGAACTTCCCATGACACAGCTTCTTTCCATTTCCTCATGTTGTATGCTGGTCACCTGGATTTCCTCATCCCAGGTGAAAAATCCTACACTTCTTCTTGTTAAATTTCATATAGTTGGTGACTTCCCAGCTCTCTAGTCTATCCAAAATCTCTCTTGTATGACTTCTCCACCGTCAAGGGAATTCACAGCTTTTTGTGGTTTAGTATGGTCGGCAGCCATAACATGTATCCAGATCCTTTATAAAAATATTAAAGAGCACTGACACTAAAATTGAGCCCTGGGGAACTCCACTGGCCACCAGCCTGAAGCAATCACATTAACTGTGACTCTCTGAGCCCAAAGCATCAGCCAGTTGCTCACCCATCGTACTATGGACTTGTCTACCTGTGTGCTGGACATTTTGTCTAGAAGGACACTCTGAGAGACTGTGTCAAAAGCTTTGCTAGAATGCAAAACACATCTGCTGGGTGACCTTGTCATAAAAGGAGGTAGCTGATTATGTTTTCTTCTAGAAAAAAATTTGAGGTTTCTTGCAAGATTGAAATCAGGGCCTGCACTTTGATGTACAGTTCAGATTAGCAGAGGGCAGCTCAGAGGAACTCAGAGAGACTGGGGGCAGATTTCTCTTCTAACGTATCAGAAGCCTTCAAGGGATTTCTGCCATTATGGAAGGTGATTGAAAATTCATTAAAACAGGCAAACTCTGGTTGCCTTGAACTGAACTCTTAAGCATGGTAATGTCTTAATTCTCTTGAAATGGTTTGTTTACCTTGAGGCATAAGTTCCGAAAGCTAAATGTTTGACATACTGAGAAAGAATATGATGTATCCATTCAAGAAGTGAAATAGGATAGAATGAACTTCGGAGAAGATTCATTATCTAACTGAAGTTTTCCGATGGTAAAATTTGTCAGATTACTCTTTAAACACTTAAATGTTTTCATATGCAAGTTTTTTTTCCTGGAATGTTGATAATAGTGTGATATTTTCTTCTTTTTCCACAAAGCCTTCAGCACAGGAGCCGGGATGCTCATGGGTGTTCTGAGGTAATCTAATAATATATGACAGCCTTAAATTAAAATTCCTTGCAACTTAGCTGTGTGTTTTCAGACTAGACGAATGCATATGGTATATGAGTTATTTAACTGAGAATGTGAAAAGCTTAAAAAAGTGAATCTGCTTTTCTTCTGCCTCTCAGAAGTAAACTGACTTTGAGTGGAATGATGGTTCTTTTTCTACCTCTGAGCTAAACATAACCAGGACAAAAGTAGGAGAGAATAGCTGGACCAGGTTTGCCCATAGAATGGAGAGCTAGCACAGATTTTTGAGAAAGCTGTGATGGCAACTTATATCTTAGTATCTGTTTATTTACACAAAATATTTTGTATTTATTCCTAGGTGAATATAAGAAACAATTCTGTGAAACCTGATCAACACAGATCTTACCCGTGCTCATACAAGGACTGCAATGGAAAGGAGCTTTTGCCAGTGTTATGTCCTTACTGTGAAAAACATTTTTGCCTCAGGTGAGTGGAACAGAGTGTTTAATAACATTTAATGTGTTTAGTCAATATTCGTTCATTAATGTATGGAAAAGGCAATAAAAGTTTTACATTGTTGTTTGCAGACATCGTCATCAATCAGACCATGAATGTGAGAATCTGGACACACCAAAACCTCGAATGGCTGCCACCCAGCAGCTTGTTCAACATATTATAGGCAAGTACAGAGGGATATATATTCTTTTTCTTATATTTTCTTCAGAATGCTATTTGAGCTTCTGACCTTCTTTGAGGGGTCAGGTTTGACCAAATAAGAAGAAAGGATGAGGGTTCCTTGGTTAAATAGCCCTGAACTTACATGTCAGCATTTAATACTGTTCATCTAAACTGAGAGAAAACAACAGTATTAAAAGAATCTCAAAAGAATAAATAGGGCACAGGTTTCTTTCAGAATTATAGTCTTGGTGTCATTCTACAAGTATTATAATATAATGAATTGTACGTAGCCATTATTATTTACATATTAATTCATGTGCAAATAATGCAATTGTGTCAAATGTGCATGTCAATCTGCTGAGATCACACCTACACAGTCAAGATGGCTAGAAAAGTCTGCTTCTACAATGTAATGTTTTGCAGATTTTAAACAAGCTCTAGAATGGGAAAGAGAATAAACAGCACTGCCCTGCTGGACAGTGGAGTTACATGTAGAAAGGAGGACCTGAAACTGTTGCCATATGAATGCTGTGATGGCCACAGGTGTAAAAACTAAAGAATTTGTATCTATTTGGCTTTTGCAGCCTATATTTACATGGTGATAATGTTCATCTACCTTTCAATGTAAAGGAATTCTACTAGAACTGCAAAACTTTCTGATACATGACCTTGGGAGGATATGAATAGACACAAAAGGGATGGGATCCTTGGAGATACAGTGAGACCCAACAGATTAATTGAGTCTGTGTCATATGATATGCTCAGGAAACAGTCAGAATGATCACACTAACAGGAATAATGTTGTTCTCAGATTCTAAAAAAAGTGATGAAGCAAAAAGCAAAAAACGTAAAGGAGCAAAAAACAGTGAGACAGCAGCAAAAGTGGCATTAATGAAACTGAAAATGCATGCATGTGGGGACAAGTCCTTGCCTCAGGTCAGTGATGGTTGTTTTCAATAATTGAATTCTCAAAGGAAATGGAAAGTTTTCTAAATTGCTTGATCATCTAATTCCCTCAGCCTGGTACTGCATTTAATTTTTCAAGACCACACTCACTTAAACGTGTATTTCAGCCTGGTACCCAAAAGCAATTTCACTGGTCTTATGTCTGTTATAAGATGTCTGTGTGGGGTTCAGAGCAGTCGAGTCTAATTCTGTTATTTTAAAATGGAAATGTATTTGCCTGCCACATGGCTGTCACATAGCACTGCAGGGACAAACTGGGTCTTTTGGGGGTTCTTGACAGAATGATGACAGCACTAAGTTGTATTAAAGCTTATTATTTTAGCAGAATTTGATAATCAGCAGAGCATAGAATTTTATTATCAGACTAGAACAGAATTTTTAGAATCACTGTAGTACAACTTTGAAGTAGTGCAGCACAGAATTTTGTAGCACATCTTAGCTTGTGGTTCTTTATCACGTGGACCTTCTGCAGATTGTGTCAAATCTTAATACTTGACTTGCAGTATCAATATTTCAGATCATCTAGCCCTGAAACATGTAATTGCTTGGTTTTTCCACCCAGATTGAATTAATCTGTTGGGGCATTGTAGTGGACAGTGCAGTCTTTTCATAAGAATGTGCCTTAAAAGTTTGACTTTGGTAATTTGTAGAGTTGAGGGATTAGTATGCCAACTAAGATTGGTACCAAGATGTTTCAGGTGCAGGTTCAGCTACTCACCCAGAATCAGCATCTGAAGATTGAGGGTGTTGGATATACAATACCATTTGTTTGTGTAAAAAACGTGTTTGAGAAATTACTTTCATAAACTGAATGATGCGATTATCATCCCATTCATGACATAGGGAGGAAGGAGGTACAGATAAGGGTCAGTACAGTGGGTGTTGTGATCATCTTTCCACAGCTGAGGTATCTACAGAAGTAAAGTGATGATTCCTTGGGCACACTCCAGGTTTGTTCAAGCCAAAGAATCTGTCCAAGTTTCAGTCATTACCTGAAATGATAAGAAATTACTCATTCTTGGGAATTATCCAAACCTTAGGGAAAGTTAAATGGAGTCCCCATTAAGGAACAGTTTTCCATGTGCCCTTTACTTAGGGGAGTATAAAATACTTAGGGGTATTTTAAACTTCAAAGGATAGTTAATAAGAACATTGTCACCCTGAGAAAAGAAAAGGGCTGACAGCGGGGGTTTACTAGACATTTTACTGGTTGGAGAGCAGGAAAATGAGCTTGTTCCACTGGGCATCTGGTGGGTGTCTGCTGGTTATTTTAAACATCAAACAGCTTTAAGTGGGGCTTTACCCAATTTTCCCCTATGGAAACTTTGCCCTAGAGCTCATTTTAGTGGACCATTCCACTTCTTGACTGCACCATTACTTTGAGGTCTGTAGGACAGGTGGAACACCCAGGCAACTCCATGATCTTCACACCATTCCTGGATTTCTGTTTTTTTAAATGAATACCATCGTCAGACTGCACAGCAGAGGGCATGGGAGTGTCAGCAAACCATTGATTAAATCCTGCCAGAGTGGTAAAACCATCAGCTTTACCACAAGCAAAAGCTTTCCCTAAGCCTTCCTTATTTTGTCTCCAATAAGGGTATAACGCCACCCCTCAGGTGTTCAAGGGAGAAGTCCAACATAATTAATTTGCCAGGTGGACGAGGGGGCTTATTTCCTGCCCACAATCCATTTGGTCCCCAGAAAAGGTGACCTCCTGCCTGGAGCCCTGACATTTTTTCTTCATCAATTGTTTTAATAGCCCTGTTGGTGTTCCCCTGACTCCAGCTCAGAGAATATGCATACTGAACATATTTATGTAGGTTTCCTGGTTGCATTTGCTAGTTTGGGGGAATGGAGGGAGGCAAAATGGAGTTCCAGTTTTACCTTAATTGAATAAGAAGCCACTGCTCAGTTTACTCCAGTTACTAATATTTTCTGATGTTTCAGAGGGGTAGCTCCAGGACATGAATCTCGTTTCTTCTGTGTGGAGAACACTCAAATTTCGAGGAAAATGCACAGGTTGAAATTCAGAGTCAGTTTTATGAACATGGTTGAGGTAGTTCCATATGTTCCTAGGGAACACATAAATAAATCCTTTTAAAAGAAGACTTCTGTCTTGTTTGACAGCGTCTGGCTTTGCCTTTTCTTAAGCAAGGATGATCCTAAATGATGAATATATAGCAGTCATGCTTGCTATATTTTACCCCAATCTCATTCAAAATCTCTCCCTCATAGATTACTCTTGACATTTCTTAAACAAATCTTTCAGTCTTGTAGAAAGAGTGTTTAGTACCTAAAAGGAGGATACAGTACAGGATAAAGGATTAGCTGGTCATGATCTGAATGTTGGTTTGTGAAGCAGGCATTTCTAGTACAGTGAGCTGCTCTGTTTTAGCTGCTTTTGCATTCCAGTTTGAGACACTGTGCTGCTGCCAAAAACAAATACTGCTTTTTTAAACTCACCTTTTCCTCACAAGGGCAGATACCTTTTCATGTCTGTCTATATATAACAGTGTGCCATGAGACTGGTGAGAAAAGATGTTTCCTCCACCTTTAAGAACTTACTGTGTTATATGTGCCTGCAGCTAGAGAGGATTGGATTTGGTGATCTTGGTCATTTATATTTTGCAGTAAAATTGTCCTGATGGAATAAAAAAAAATTCAGTTGGTTTAAAATTTTATGTTTTACTTAAGAAACCTTACTAGATGTTTATGACTGGAATGATGTGTTTCTTCTGTGGATAATTGTTTTGTTTTATTTTTCACGTTTTTCTAGACAGAAAGAATTTACTTTCAAGTATTTTTACCAAAAGGAAACAAAGAGAAAAGCAAACCCATGTTCTTTTGCAGTAAGTGGAGTATTGGCAAAGTAGTAGATTTTGCAGCTTCCTTAGCAAGCCTTAAAAATGACAACAACAAATCAACATCCCAGGTAAGTCAGCAATAAAAAGCATTTTCCATGTTGTTGCATTTTGGTTTTAGTTTTCTTTAGCCTTTTCCCCCTCCCCCATCCCACTTCTTTCATCTTGGATAGGCAAATCTTGATGTTAATTTCTGTGCTATTTGTCTTACAGAAACTGAGGTTATGCCATACTGCCTCTGGAGAAGCCTTGCCATTTGAACACACACTGGAAGCATGGCTATCTGATAAAGACTATCCACTGTACAATGGAGGGAATATAATTCTGGAATATCTTGATAACGATGTTCTATTTATAGAAGATCCAGAGTCCTACTTTAATTAGTCAATAAATTTTCACAAACAAAAAAAATCCAGTATTTTTTAGAAGCATGGTATTCAAGCAAGTCCAGTTTTCTTTTAAAATCACTGGTATGCCAGAATCTGTCTTCCATTGTAAAGACACAATTCCCATCAATTTCTTGGTTGCTTGGCTGACAGAAGAACTATGTCCGGAAAGGACAATTATAATAACTAATATTACAGATATTCAGGTTCTAGAATAAATTCTTGCTCTATTGAGCTGTATAATATCAAGAATGTTTTTCTTAAATTTGGTATTTATTTTTGTGTAAGTGGTGGGGACAGTATGTCTTAATAAATAACAAAAATGTAAAATTGCAGTGTAACAGTTTTCTGAAGGAAAGAAACATATTACACTGTTGCAGCATCTTTTCTACATCTACAAGAACAGATTTCATTGCTTTTGGAAACGAGCACTGTCCATACACCAAGTCCACATTTTCTTCTTGTAATAGTTGAATGACATTTAGAAGGAAAGCTTTATGAAGCAAAAGTAAATTCACTCAGGTGTCTTCCTGTTTGTAAATCTCATTGTGTGATTAGGTGGGGGATAAAAGAGAACTTGAAATTATTCTTATCTAATTCCTATGTAAAAGAAGAAGAAATATGGTAAGAGAGGAAGAAAAACAGTTCAACTAGAAGCATAGTGTTTAACAGCTTGCAGTTTCACCTGGGCATTTCCAACCTCGGGTAAAATTCTATTGTTTCCTCTTCAGCAGTCTGCAAGGGGGGCTTAGTAAGTTTTAAAGTGGTTGTGTACAGTGATTGTACATAAAGAAGTTACACCTTTAGGTGCATATGTCTTATACAATTGATGGCTTTCTCAATTTTTGGTGTCTTACTTGATGCTCATTGAGAAGGTAACTCATAGTATCATTGGTTGGTAGACTCCAGAATTTGGATGTCTTTCAAAGCTGGATTGAAAATTCATAGCAAGGAAGAAACACAAGATTATGTTATAGCTGTTTTGAATTACTGAAACATAAACCCACAAATGTTAGGACCAGCACTTTTCTAACCATAAATCCTGATGTACAACAAAGGAGCCTTGCTTTATGTGTCTGAGTAGGCCTGTTAAAATCTAAACTCATCCTGCAGTGGCCCTGAGCCTGTCTCAATTTAAGCTAGAGGAGCAGAACCCTTTCAAGAATAATCCTTGCAATCTGCTTGTACCTGTTGACAATTATTCACCCAATGTTCTCCAGTTAGGAGGGGGAAAGGCAATCCTGCAATGACGGAAGGGACAGTGGATGAAGGGATGAGAACAGAGCAGTGGAAGGCACAAGCCTAAGCTTCATTTGCAAAGCTGTAGTGTGTTTCTTCTGCTCTGTAGTGCTGTGCAGTGTGACTGAACTGCTGAAACAAACCTATTCATCGGCTACTAAAGAGGCTTTAGCAAGATTTTCAGCTGCTCACAGCTTCACATGGAAGATGTGATCCATTGCTACCAAAATGACCTAGTTACTTGTGATTAGAGCACAGTATTCGGGTCAAGGAGGAGAAATCTGTCTCCCAGAGCCTGACTCACTGCTAGATCAGTGTGACTCACCTTTAAATAAGTTTGAAAAGGGAAGAGCTACCTTTCTTTTTCAGAAAATGGGACACTTTCTTTCAGGCAATAAGGTAATTGCTGTTCTCATGTGCTGTTCTTATGTTTGCAAGGATGTTCCAGCTTCTGTATGCACTGTGACTGAACATACCCAGTAATGCCCAGAAGTGTAACTGGGCAACAGAAGACTGAATGTCTGCATTGTTCAAAAATGTCAGTATGATGCACTTCAGGGACATTGTCTTGCCCTGCAAGACATACAAAGAAGTGGTGAGAAACTATGAAGGGGGTAGGGGATATAAGGTTGAGGAATATTGGTAGTCATGTGAGAAATGGACCTTTGGTTCAGAGAGCTGACATGAGGCAGAGAGGTGTACTGAGACCTGCAAGTGGAGGTGGACAATGCATCACAGTCACCTGGACATTCACAAATCTGGATTTGGTGTTTTGGCCCATTCAGCTACCACAGTGAGTAACTGACAGTAAACTGTTGGGGTTTTGTCCAGTAGGTGCTTGCCTAAAGGGAACCATCGTCCACTGTCTGTAATACTAGACTGTGGTTCATTTGTACCAGTTTGGAGGCAGAGGTGCATGACATACCCATTCTAGGTACAGCTGCAATTAAAAAAGAATCCCAGTGTAAGGGGAGTCTGCCTGGTATTTTCTTCAAAGGTACTTTCCCATTGGCAGAACAGTTATGTGGTCTTGTTCAAGTGGTTGTAGCGTCAGAGTTTACAGTACTGCTCAGTAGTAGTTCCTTTGTAACAACTTAGAAATCTCTATAAGATTACTGTGTATTGATTTGAATTGCATAAATCCCCCAAAAGATCTCAGTAAAGCCTGTCACTGTTGTTTCTCATTTTGCTTTACAGTACTCTTTACTGTAGTTTTAACATGACTTAAGTATGGATAAATTTCTTTACTGGATGTGGTGTGGATGTCACACAAAGGAAGGTGGTTTTGGTTTCCATGAAGGAAAAGGTTTTCAGTGGCTAGATATTTTGGAAATCTTTGTCTCCTGGCAGCAGAAAGGATAGGAGCGTTTTTCTACTTTCCCCTGCCTGTCTCTCCAGTTGTTATCTTGCTTTCCAGTACAAGACAAACAGTTCCCTTTTCCGTTGTTATTTATTTTCCTCCCTTTCCTCTCTAATAGTCTTTTAATCTTTCTTTTTATCTTAGGCAGCTGTGGTACAGAATATGCAGTAAGAGGCCAACCAGCATTGTGGAACCAGTGAGTTGGGAAGAGCCCTAAACAGAATTTGTTCCCCACACTGTTGCTACAAAATCAGGTTAAAAATGCTGCTGTGCAACAGGGTAATTGTTGCAGTACTTGGTGCTGCTTAGCTGCTGCAGCAGCTTTCCCTGGGAGCGCAGCGGGGGCTTCTTGGGACAAGGCAGGGATTCTCTGACCTCCTGCAGTCCATCTCGGACGCCCCGCACCGCTGCTCCAGCTGCCAGCCTGCAACTTCAGTGATGGCAAAGGAGGTGAGAAGGCTCTCCTCATGGCACTGCAAAGGTCTTTATTCCATGCTGCCTCCCCAAAGCCTGAGGCCAGCACACGGGCTGGCCCCCAAAGGCAGAGGAGAGGAGCTGCTGGCAGGCTGCTCCCAGGGGCCGAGAGCGAGAGAGAGAGAGTCACATGGCCTGGAGCCTCAGTTTACCCGGGTGCCAGGGGGGCGGGGAGANATCTTCATTCTCTACTTAACCCTTCCTCCTGTCTCTGATTTTTCTGCCATACCAGAAACTCCTGCCAGTTGCAGGCAAAATAATTGAAATAACACTTTTTTGTGGATAAAGGTAGGATAGACTTGGGATGCAGGAAGTAAATCTTTGGGGAGACTTTAAAGGTTTTATCAGGGTGGTTGCTTTCAACAACTGCCAGTAATGACTAAGGGTTATCAGTCTGTAAATGACAGTACAAACATGGCAAGTCACAGTTGATAAGACTCCAAAAAGTTTTCACTATCATCTTATTCCAGGAATGCATCTAGGACTGTACACAGTTCATTCCACATAGTTTTCAGAAACTGAGAAGCAAAACCAAATTAAGCTAGTCTGACAGATAAATAATCGAGGAGAGGTGAAAACTCCACCCTAATCAATGATGCTAGGAACGAAAGCAGAAACTTTTCCAGACCTTTAATATCTTGCCTAAGCTAGAATTGCTCTCCTTTTACCTGTTTAGATTCAAGCATATCTTTACTTAGCATTTTTTGTTGTTTTTTCTAAGACTTATTATCTTAGCACATTTTCATAGGGAAAGTTCAACAACTGCATTTGAGAAAAAAAACAAAACACTTTGGAAGAGTCATTTGGCATTTGAAACCACTGTTAATTTTACAGGCCTGTGTTTAGAAGGTGCTGAACTGTTTCACTTCAAAGTTAATAAATAAAACTTCAACTTCTAGTAGATGCAAAGAAAATGTATGTAAAGTTATGCAAGTGAGAAGAACCATTTATCAAAAGAAATACTTTCTGATTTTATAATAAACAGTGCTTTCAGCCAAACTACAAAAATAAGTGAATATCGAGCATTTTTGTTGTTCTAGCTGTAATTGTAGAGAATCCACAAGGTCAAGGCTTTACAAACATTTTGGGAGGTGCTGTGGCAGCAGCTGCTGGCCTTGTTCCGATTCAAACATTGCTACAAAGTTGCCTGGCATGTGCTTGTAATATACACAACAGTTTGGAAAGGGTTGTATTAACAACGAGAGTTCAATTCTGCTTGGATATGTGACCTGTTAGATGAGCTGGGCAACGCTGTAGTAAACAAGAAATAATATATCACACTAAGAAAGCAGGCAGTAATCTCTCATACTTTTCTGTTTCTGTGTCCGTTTTAGAAAAGTATGCACCCTGGGGCGTGATCAGTCTGGTTTGCAGACTTTTTATCGATAAGTCATGTTTGTTCATCCAGTTTATCAGGTGACACAATAACAGTATACCTTGCAGCTTAGTTCTCCTCCTACTAGCCTCGTACATAAAATGCAAAATTTGATTTCAGATTGAATAGAAATTGTGGTTTGGATTAGGAAAATTATACTTCTAAGGAGAGAACTTCAGGCATTCCTGTTTTACTTCTGCTGATTTTAAGGTGAATGCAGAATTTGAAATTTCCTGTAAAACCCTTGCTGTAATGTTAAGGATATTATTAATTATGTCAAAGAAGCCATTTTTCATAAAACTCATGCAGTCCTATATAGGTTGTACTGAGGCATGGTCAGCTGCTTGCCTCAACAAAACTGAAACTGAGCCAAAGTGCCTCTTCCAATGGGCTGTATGCTCTTGGTATAACCTTGTAAAGAACGACTTGCAAAATGATCAATAAAAACACAGCTTATCACCTCTGTAGTTCTTTAATGACTGTGAATACTTTAAAAAGCAGGTTTATTCCTGTTTATGAGATGGGGAGAAGGAAATGTGGAATTGCACAGTGACTTGTCCCACACAACAGTGTCGGTGAGAGTGGAAACTGTATCTTCTGATGNACAACAGTTTGGAAAGGGTTGTATTAACAACGAGAGTTCAATTCTGCTTGGATATGTGACCTGTTAAGAGCAGCTCGGCAACGCTGTAGTAAACAAGAAATAATATATCACACTAAGAAAGCAGGCAGTAATCTCTCATACTTTTCTGTTTCTGTGTCCGTTTTAGAAAAGTATGCACCCTGGGGCATGATCAGTCTGGTTTGCAGACTTTTTATCAGTAAGTCATGTTCATCCAGTTTATCAGGTGACACAATAACAGTATACCTTGCAGCTTAGTTCTCCTCCTACTAGCCTCGCACATAAAATACAAAATTTCATTTCAGATGGAATAGAAATTGTGGTTTGGATTAGGAAAATTATACTTCTAAGGAGAGAACTTCAGGCATTCCTGTTTTACTTCTGCTGATTTTAAGGTGAATGCAGAATTTGAAATTTCCTGTAAAACCCTTGCTGTAATGTTAAGGATATTATTAATGATGTCAAAGAAGCCATTTTTCATAAAACTCATGCAGTCCTATATAGGTTGTACTGAGGCATGGTCAGCTGCTTGCCTCAACAAAACTGAAACTGAGCCAAAGTGCCTCTTCCAATGGGCTGTATGCTCTTGGTATAACCTTGTAAAGAACGACTTGCAAAATGATCAATAAAAACACAGTTTATCATCTCTGTAGTTCTTTAATGACTGTGAATTCTTTAAAAAGCAGGTTTATTCCTGTTTATGAGATGGGGAGAAGGAAATGTGGAATTGCACAGTGACTTGTCCCACACAACAGTGTCGGTGAGAGTGGAAACTGTATCTTCTGATGTGAAAAGGACAGAAGTAACGCCATGTGGCTCAGCTGTGCCTCGGGTTGGCATTAGGGCAATGGAATAAGACTGCTTCTTGTGGTGTTCTAGACATTTTACGATCATTTTAAGCATAAAGCAAATTGCAGCCCTTGCCCTGTTTACTCAGATCACCATTTTACATAGAACAGTAAGTTACATCAGTTGAAATTTGTGAGGACGAAACAAGCTCTCAGTGTTTTGCCTTTACTAGATGACAGACAATAGGCTGAAAAGACCACAAGGAAAAATTAAACTGGTATCAATCTGGCTTGGAAAGTTTTTCTTCTCTGTATGATTTCAATTAATATTGAAAATGCATCAGTTGAACAGCGAATTCCTTTCAAAACTCGTTGAACTCCATGAATTCACCCTCCGTGAGGGTTCTGAAGCACTGACGCAGGTGTCCCAGAGATGATGTGGATGCCCCACCCCTGGAAGTGAACAAGGGCCGGTTGGATGGGGCTCTCGGCAACCGGGTCTAGTGGAAGGTGTCCCTGGCCACGGCAGAGGGCTTGCTTATATTTNGAGGGGCTGCGCGTCGTGCCCGCGCTCGGGACGCGTCTGCAGCCCGCGGCACCGCGCAGCCCCTCGGCGGGCAGGGGCGGGGCGTGCGCGCAGCGTGTTTCCTCGTTTGAGCTGTACTTAAACCAGGTGAAGCAAAAACCTTGGAATTTGTAAAAAAGAGAAAGAAAACAAAGAATTAATTTTTTTTTTTTTTTGCATTAATTTCTCCTTTTGCTAGGCTCTTTTTTTCGGGAAAGATGGCAGATCCCTGGCAAGAATGTATGGATTATGCAGTTGATNGGCTCTCGGCAACCGGGTCTAGTGGAAGGTGTCCCTGGCCACGGCAGAGGGCTTGCTTATATTTAAAGTTCCTTCCAACCCAAACCATCCTTTCAATTCTATGATAAACTTCAATCGCGTGCTCCATGGGAGAGCATTTACGGTACCTCCGCCCTGCCACGTCCAATTATTAACGGGAAGTCGACATCAAACTCTTTAATTTCAACACCTCCCCTGTAAATTTTGACAGCAC
>VZRR01000322.1:14315-29930 GCA_013398015.1 Oreocharis arfaki
TTTGCTAGGCTCTTTTTCTCGGGAAAGATGGCAGATCCCTGGCAAGAATGTATGGATTATGCAGTTGATTTAGCAAGGAAAGCTGGGGAGGTATGTATACGCTCTTTATAAATAATAACATTTTTTATTGAGCCTAATATGTGCATAGCTTTTGAAGGAGGTTGATGTTGGAATATCTTCCTAAGAGTGTTTTGTCAAAAACCTGAATGGTCAGAATAGTTTGTGATGTTCAAGTGCAAGATTAGGTTGTCTTTTATGTTTGCAACTTGTCTAACTTAAGAAAACAACTTAGTGCTTTTCCTTGGCCTGGAGTCCAATTAAAGACTAAGGAGTAACTTCTGTTCTTTGAGTTTGATGTAAAAAATAAAATAAAATTCAAAATTGTGATAAACAAAGAGCGTCTCGATTTTCCCCTTTAAACTACTCCTATCTACCTTATTATTTTACTGCCTGAAAGCTGATGACATTCTTGTGAACGCTTTGATCAGCTTTGTACAGAGGCTTGTTGATGGCACACAATACCATATTGTGTTCTCTCCATCTTTGGAAGCGTCCAAGGGCAGGTTGGATGGAGCTCTGAGTCTGGTCCAGTGAAAGGTGTCCCTGCCCATGGCAGGAGGGTTGGAACTAGGTGGTTTTTAAGGCTCCTTCCACCCCAAACCGTTCTATGAGTGTTTCTCTCCGTGAAGATTGCTTTGCTTCTGTAAACAGGAACCATCCGTTAAAGTGGATATATTTTGCCATTTGAGATCTAAGACGGCTTAGAACACGGAAAAGTTTGTACATCTTGGCAAAGCCTCAGCAGGAGTGGTTACCAAATGTTCAGTTCTTAGTAGTTCTGCTTGCTACGTTTGAAGAGTGTGGCAGCCAGACAAGATGGCACATGTACTAATTCTGTTCCCTAGGGCTGCAAAATCCGTGCAACATTGTCTCTGCAACGACCTCATTAAAGTCTTCCCTCAGAAAATCTTTCTCAGTTACAGTAAAATAATTCTGTGGGCTGTGAGGCATGGATTCTTGCTTAAGCTGATACTGGTAGTTTTAAGATCATAAATGCAGGGTCTGGCTAAAAATAATTTGAGCTCAGTGTCAAGTGTTTTATTCAACTCTGGTATTTAAATTTGTAAATTTAAAACTTGTCCTAACAAAATGGTCCCTAGTTTCATCTACCTGGAGATCTTCCTGTAGTACTTATATTTAAAGCCATGTAAAACTTTGTACTGAGTAGGGAGTAGAGACACAAGTCCCAGCTCCTGCAGTTAAATCCAGGCTATGTCGCTGCTTGTGTTTGTGTTACGTGTGTGCAGTATAGAAAATGACTGTAAAAATGATGCTCAGAATTTTTTTGAAAGCTAGTATTTTCTGTATTGTTAACACTGAAAGGGTTTTTTATTTTCATTTTTATTTTAACAGATAATTCGTGGAGCACTCAAAGAAGAAATATCTGTTATGACTAAAAGTTCACCTGTAGATCTGGTGACAGAAACTGATCAAAAAGTAGAAAACTTCATTATTTCTTTGATAAAAGAAAAGTATCCTTCCCACAGGTATGGCTTGTTACCAGTATGCTTTTGACAGAAGAAAAATTGAAAGTTTATGATTTTGCTTGGTAAAATTTTGTTGCAACTGGCATGCTGGAAAGTTGTAGCATTCTCCTTTACCTTCAATAAATTAAGTATTTTAGAGTAGTAGTGGGTCGAAGTTTTGCGCAGGGCTGTAGCAACAAAGCGAAGTGTCCCCAGGTCTACTGACGTGAGACAAAACTTAGGCTGAAAGTCTCTTGCAGTTGAGCCAACTGTAAGAAACTTCGTAAGTTATTGTGTTGGAAAATCAGAGGTGTCCTAAGGAGACCTGGAACCCAGATTCCTCATCTGCTTTTGAAACTAGTGTGCCTTTGCTGTCTGTGTTGGATGGGTCCTGTGGAACTGAGCGTGCCTTTGGCAAATCTCATACAGTTTGACAACATAAAACATCCTTAAAAGAAGACAGGATCTTCTTGTTCCGCGTAACAGAAAGACTGTGGTACGAAATACTGGTCTTCTTAATTGCTCTTCCCTTTTTTTCCCCTTCCCCTGCCCTTCTTTATACCCATATCCCCCACTCCCTGAAAAATGTATTCTTTATGGTGATCTATATATGTTCTGCTTACATGGGTCTGTCTTTAGCGTTTTGACATAATGGCTCAAGTTTAATACAATTTCCTTAAAGTCAGTTTGCTATTTTTTTCTTGCATTTTCTCGGAGATGTTGTATCTGTATATGTGAAATGTAAGAAATCTGTGTGGAACTGGAACAACTGGGGTGGTGCAAAAGTTCAGTAACCAAATTAGTATAATCATACAGACTTGTGGAATGACCTTGAAAGAACAGTTTCTGTGACACTGATAAGCATTTTAGAATATTTTAGCTTCTTTTTATTTTGGGTAACCAGTGTTCAATTAGACATGATGGTGCTGAGCTTCTCTTCCTAGTGAATTAGTCATCCACCTATATTCAGTCTCATCTTTCTGAAGGTCTGCTGCTTTTTGGAAACATGCTGTTTCTTTCTGATTAGTCATCTTCACTTCTGTAGTTAATCATAAAACTCTAATCAATATTAAAGGGACCTCATTTATTTCCTCTCAGCAGTTCTCATTTTACATGTTTGTGGAGGAAAGCATGTGTTTGCTGCAAACTTTTCATTGGTTGAGTAATGTGTGATAAATTGTGGCGACTTGCAAAAGGCCTCGAAGAGATTTCCACCCACGTAGACTCATTCTAATAATTTTGCAGTCCAAAACAAATGCTTTCATAAGCAGCAAAAATTGTGAATTTTGGGGTGCTCTGGCACTGTGCCTTCTGTGTCCCTGGGGTTTAGTACTGTGGCTGAGCATGCACTCACCCATCTTCTTCAGGAACTCTCGTTTGAATTTCATCCCTTTACTATGTTACCGTTTTGGCGTGCTTGTAAAACTGAAGTTTTGAGATTAACAACTTTGTCATATTTGAGTTGAAAACAGTCTTCAAGTTGAACAGTTGCTGCAGTGTTCTACGTAAGACCACAAAGGCTTTCTTCACTGAAAACACAAGCTAAAAATAATGTTGTGTAGCACAAACAAGCTGAAAGGTGTAAATAGCTGTAGATATTTTGCACAAAATTTGATGATGCTGTTACTGGAAAAAAATTATGAAAACATCAATGTTCTGAATGCTAAATTCTGGTAGTATTTCTATATTGAAACATAAAATTCTTTCCCCCACATATTGTGTTTATCCTTGACATCATAAATACTGATGAAAACTTGGTCAGATGTGGTTGGTGCTTTCTGGATAAATCATGTTTTTCTCAGCTTTTTGTGTATGATCACTAGTGGTACTACAAGCTTCATCTCACTTTTAAGAATTTCAATGTCAAGGGCAGTGTTGTAATTCAGACATTTTAAACAATTTCTTTCTGTCTTTTAATTGTGTTTCTACTGTAGCTTTATTGGAGAAGAGTCAGTTGCAGCTGGAGCAGGCAGCATTCTGACAGATAACCCCACATGGATTATAGACCCTATTGATGGAACTACCAACTTTGTACACAGGTCCACCTTTCATTTTTTTGTTAGCAACCTCAACTGATTACCATTTTTCTTTCTCCAGATCCATGAAAGTAAGGTGGTTTTTGATTTTTAGATTGCTGTGAAAGAGGTACTATGAACTTGTTAATAGTTACAAATTGCTACTTACTGAGAGCCATCGGGCAGTTTTTGTAAGCATTTTAATATTCCTGTAGGTATTTTAATAGTCTCGGTCTGTTGCCTACATCAGTTGTTCTGTAAGAGGCCTGTTTTATGTAGCAGGGGTCATTAGGCTTTGGCATGGATTCCAGAGATAGAAGGGCAGATTTCAACAGGAGCAGGACTCAGAATAGAAGTTGCAGCACTTTCAGAGGGTGAATAACAGTGTCAGGTGCTGATTTCTAAGAAATTTCAAATCCATTGCGATCTAGGAGCCCCAGCTATAAAAGAAAGCAAGATATCACCAGTAATTATCAGTGGTATTTTGCACCAAGATGAGGAGGGGGCTTTCTGTGTAATGCTGACAGCGTATTCCTTATGTCTTTTAAACGTGGTAGATTTTGGCCCCAGTGAGCTTTTCTGAGTCCACTTGATTTCAGTTTTGAAGTGGCCACTGCTCTGTGCACAATGGCTTTTAAACAGCTTCTGAATCCTGCTAAGTGACATGTTCAGAAATTTACACGAAAAGAACCCATTCTGCTGAATCTACAGTCTTAAAAGTTGGTATTTTTTGCAGAAAGATTAAAAGCAAATGTCTTGGAATTTAAAAAAAAAAGAGTACAAAATAATTTATTAATTGGGTGATTGTTTCAAACTTAGACTGAGATGCAATCCACCATGTTTTACATGGTCCCACTGTCTTCATTCTTCCTGCATTCTTCAAAATCTGTCTATGTCATGGCTTTGGTGGAGAAAGGGGAGGTACAGGGAGAGGTAATTTGGTTCTTTTTATGACACCATTTTGGCCAGCTTGTTGCTTCTGAGAAAGGTTAGTAGCATAGAGCCTTGTTTGCATTCTTTGGCTGTAAAAACCAGTGCCTAAGCTAGGAACAGCTGTAACAGGAGTGACAGCCCCTAGTGCATCAAAAAGTGTGTGTTTCAAATGGTAATTAGTGTTGTTGGCTCTATTTTCAGCTAAATTGTGGAAATTCCAGAAAACTATGTCCTGTGTAGTCAAGTTTGTTTTTGAAATGTACATTACATTTAACTGAACACTGTCTTTATTAAGAGTAAGCATGGTAATGAAAGAAATTTAGTATCTCACTATAAATTAGTGAAATGTTTTGTTTTGTAGGTTTCCATTTGTGGCAGTTTCAATTGGCTTTGTTGTAAACAAAAAGGTATACTTTTTATTACTTAATATCTAATCAAATCCAAATCAACTGTTTGCTTCTAGTTACAATTAAGTTCTGTAATTTCCTATTTCACAGTAAATAAGAGAAAGGGAAAAACCCCTCAAGGTATTTTTCCTTTTACCTGCAGATAGAGTTTGGAATTGTGTATAGTTGTGTAGAAGACAAGATGTATACTGCCAGAAAAGGAAAAGGTGCCTTTTGCAATGGTCAGAAACTTCAAGTATCAGGCCAAGAAGGTAAGCTGAACTGAATAGCTTCTTTCTAGTAATTACCAGATTGCAAATGAGACAGCAGAAGTTTCAGACCTGGATATATTGGTATTTCTTAGCTCATAGTTTTGTTTTGCAAGACTTTCTTTGGCTGTGGGCTGTTTAATTTTGAGAAACAGCTTTTATGTTCTCTTTGATGCATGTGATGTGACCTGTGCAAAATCGGCAGTTGAAAATTTTATTCCCCATGTGTCTGTGTTGTGGTTGTATTAGTTTGTTTCTTTGTTTTTAATTGCATGTAAGTCTGCAATCTGAGATTGTTCTTTAGAGTGTAACAAATCTGCCAAACAATTCAACTTCTCCAGGTGTGACATGTAGGTTTAAGTCAGTAGCACTTTTTTATGCTTACAGCCCTACATCAAGGAAAGTCTGTGCTTCAAATGGGATATTTAAGTATCTCAGGACTGTTTTAATTTCTCTAGCAATAGAATTTTATTTAGTACTGTCATCAATTAAAGTATATGCACAGTTGGAACAAATCATGCTTCTTTGATTGTATTTTATTTTTTCCTGCCATTTTCCAAGTGCTAACAGTTTTTTATATGTTTGATAAATGTAATATTTTATTAAGATACATCACTTTTATTCAGTCTTGTAAGAAAGCAAGAAAGTAAACTCTGCTAATTACTGTGACTATTTAGGTTGTGCTGTTGGAAGAGTGAGGTTTTGTTTCTTTTCCAGACATTACAAAATCCCTTTTAGTAACAGAACTGGGGTCAAATCGTGATCCAGAAGCTATAAAAATAATTCTTTCTAATATGGAAAGACTTCTCAGTATTCCTATTCATGGGTAAGAAATTTCCTATTTTTTAATACATATTTATATATACTGACAGTGGTTAATATTGTAAATATGATAATTTATAGAAAGCTTTGGTCGCATTATATTTGACACCTCAGATGTGAAATATGATTTATATGTTTATATGTAGCTTCCACAGAGCAACTGTGTTTGATTTTTAAAGCTAATACATGTAGAAGAGAACCCTAGCAATCAGTATTGAGAAGCAGAGTATGTTTGGGCTTGTAGGACTACAAAGTGTTGTACATACTGGTTAAAAAAATGAAATACAATTTTGTGCTTTTTTTTTTCCCCTAGAAACACACAAGGAATGAAACTGAATGAACAGAAGCTATATTACATTTCTTAGTTTCTTTTCCTTGTAGTAATGAAAATTGTTTTATATATGTATGTATATATATATATATGTAGGACAAAAGTCGATCCCCCTTTCCTCTTTCAAAACCATACAATTTTAATTTGTCTGAGTAGTTTAAGTTATCCATAAACTGCTCTTATTTTGGTTGCATTCCCTGCTTCTTCTCCTCCAGACAAGCCAAAGTCTACGTTTCCACAAACCGTTTTGTGTAAAGTTGGTTTCAGTAGACAATTTTTTGTTATTCAACCATGTTCATGTTTCTGATCTAACAAGTTTTATGCTGAGATTCTCAGGATTCTTGTTTTGACACTTAATATGTAGGGTTTTTTTCTACTTCCAAAAAGTCTTCCAATGTTGTTAAAGAGTATATGCTAAGAGGTAAGTAGGAAATGCATTTTAGGTGTGTTGTGCATTCAACTTCGGCGTTTTATTTGTAAACAATAATTTGAGACTGGAGTTGATTTAAGTTGCTTCTTGCAATAGTTCAGCTGCTGTCAGTTACAATTTGATGTACAGTTTACTGTTAATTGAAATAACTGCAATTATTTGCACAAGTCACGCTTACTTGCTAAGTGAATTGACATTTCCAAAAGAAACTGGAATTTGTGACACAAGTGTTTGGTGAAGTTAACCAGACCAAATTTATGCTGTGTAATTTATTTTTTGTGATTACTGTTAGAGGGTTTGGCAAGTCGGAGGTATTTACTGAGCATCACCAGAGAAATTGGAAAAAATGTTTTTTCAGCACTGAAAAGTGTACACTCCTTGAATTCTTGTATTCAAAGAGCAAAATAGGCTATCTGTTATTGTTTCATGGGATATTATCTTCTATAATATGTTTTAGTTAAAGAAGTATTTTAAGATGTGTTTGAACCAAAATTGGTTAACAGAATTTGTAAATGTAATTTCTGGAAATTTGCTGTATTTTTAAAACTCTTCAAGCTACTTATGCAACACTTCCTTCCCTTTTTTTTTAATGTTTCACTGCAGCATTTCATCATGCTTGCTCTGGTTGAGTTCATTTCCGTCATGACATTTCTGGGTTCTCTGTGCATTGTACACGGACTCTGTAACTTTTTTGCAAACCCTTCTCCATTAAAACAACATCTTGTGTCTCTTTTAGGATTAGAGCTGTTGGTACAGCAGCTGTGAACATGTGCCTTGTGGCAACGGGTGGAGCTGATGCCTATTATGAAATGGGGATTCACTGCTGGGATATGGCAGGAGCTGGAATCATCATTACTGAAGCTGGTGGAGTCCTGCTGGATGTAACAGGTAAATACATGGGCCTGCAGAATACTCTGTTGTCCTTTAGAATGGCTAATAGAGAGCAGAATGTAGCTGAAATGAGAAGGCGAATTCTTTTCAGTCTTCTTTCTTTTACTACTACTGAACAGTTCCCAGCCCATCAGTAGATGAAGAACAGGTTAATTGTATGTTTTTATGCAACAAGACAACCTTTATTCCCCTGGCTGGACTCCTGGAAAAGTGAAAAAAGACAGTAAACATACATTGAAGAGAATTTAAATGCAGCTTGTATGAGATACCTTTTGGGTTAAATGCATTTTTGTCCCGAGGCAAAACTTGGTTCTAGATAGTAATGTGTATTTACACTCAATTTTTTCAGTGCTTATTTTCATACCAACTTTTAATTTTCTCCATATATAAGCTGTTTGCTTTGCTTGCTTTGCTTTCTAGGTGGACCGTTTGATTTGATGTCTCGAAGAATAATTGCAGCAAGTAGTCGAGCTATCGGAGAGAGAATAGCCAAAGCACTTCAAGTAATTCCTCTGAGAAGAGATGACGCAACCAACTGAACACCAAAGCTGCACCGTAACTGTTGTTATCTGATGTTGTCCCGTATTCCCTCATGGTGGTCGTTCTACACTTTGGATACATGGTAGTCTTTCAGTACTGGTGTGGCTGCTAAATAGAACTTTGAGATTGAACAACATTCTAAGCTGTAACTGTTGAGTATTTTCTTTAATATCACAATTAGGTAAAAATCTAGAAAAAAGCAAATATATGCAACTAGTATTTTCAAGTTTTATACTACACTGGAACACATAGCAGGAGATTCTTTGATGTATAGATCAATAAAGATCTCTAGTTCTGTTAGTGACAAAACCAAAAACCACTGTCCTGACACCACATCATCACAGCTGATCCTGAACCCAAAAATATGAAGGCATTTCTGTTTATCCAGTCTTTTCTCTCTCTGGTCTCCAGTGTATTCATTTCCTTACCTCATTGCAGTTTTTGTAGTGGTGGTTCACACATTTCCAAACTTGTTAGTTGCTCATAGTTTTGGCTACAATTTAAAGCCGTTATTACTTATCTATCATTGGTTTTGTAGTCATCTTTCTACCTTTCTGATGGTAGACACAGTCTCTTCTTCAGCCTCGTATGTGGCCAGTACACTTGCCAATCCATTACAATTTCAAAAGTAATAGTTATTGTGCCAGAAAGCGTGTGCATCTTCCAGAATTAAGTTCTGAGCACACCTCTCACCAAATGTACTTACTTGAAATTATGATGCAGTATGATTTTCATTTTGTTAATTTTGATTGGGTTTCTTCATGGATGAGTGTGTTTTGAAGTCTAAGGAATCATTAAATCCAAGAGAGTTTTCAGTACTTCAGCTGGCAAAAAAATAAGCCCGTAGTCCATACTTTTTACGTAATTTTCTCTAAGTTATGAAAGCAGCGACCCACCAGGACCAGGTTTCCATTGTGTTTTACAGAATGTACACAGAAGAAGATACGTACTTAAACCTAAGGGGTTTATAAATTAAGAAATATTAGTGATTTAGTTCTAGGTGTCAGTTGTTGTAAACTTTGAAAATTATACTGCTTCTCTGCATTTTTGTATTTAAGATTGTTAAAAGCATCAGTGCACTGTTCAAATAATTAATGCACTTTGAAAAAAAAGATGTCACTCAGATCGGTTTGTAGACTGATTTTTTTTTTGTGTTGAAAAGAAAGTTGTCTCATTGGTTGTTTAGTCAAGACGCAGCAATGGAAAGCCTGGCTTTTTGTACTGCTATCCCACTATTTTTATTTTGAAAAATGGTATATTGAAGTTTCAACAGAGTGCATATTGTAAATGTCAGGTTTTTATATCAGTTGATTTCTGCAGATTTTTCAGAAATACTTAATTTTAAGATATATCTAATGCCAGATGATTGATGTTAACAAGCTCAGCCTGCTATTTAAAAGTCCTCCCAAAAAGCCAGACTTCAAATTATTTTACTTTTTAAATTCCTGTTGACAAGGATGGAAACCTTTTGAGCATTTCACTGTAACTTTATTGCTGTAAACAATGTGTGGGATCATGATTATTTTTGAGATGTCTTCTGTATAATTTCTGTGGCTTTTGTATAACAAATCTGCATAACTTTATTTGTGAAATGGAGATACGTCTAAAACATACTTAAGATGGGAGAACATGTTAGAAATAAATAACTAGCAGCAGTGTGGCTTCAGCTGTGCTTCCTTTCTTAGCATTCGTCAGGCTGCAGTGCTGTGACCCATCAAGCTGGATCAGTGGGCCTCAAACTGAGTTGAACCCCTTTTCTTCTTCACCTCTGATGTGCATAGATCATGAACTGTTGTGCCTTTATATGTGGGATTATGTATGCACCTGCAGTTGGGTTTTGGAGCGAATATTTCCACTTATTCCAGTGAGGTCATGGTTCATTAATAATCTCCAACCTCAGACTCAAACTTTATGGATTATCTTGCCTGTCATTTGTATTGGAGGTCTGTCAGCTGGTTGAAGCGTGTAGCTTTCTCATTGTTAGCTTTCCTAATAATGTTATCTGAGGAAAATTTTTTATGAATTTCTTATCTTGGCCCACTTTGCTCCATTCTTGTTGGCAACTAGTGTAATTTTTTTTCTTACTCTCTAAATGGCAGTTTGTATCAACTGTCTTCTTGCTTTTTAGTTTCAGCTGCCTTTTCAGGAAGATCAGAAGTCCTAGTTTGCCACTTTGCTAAGCATTATCTTCTCAGATACCTCCTTAACATGTGGCCACTTCTTTTGTCATGTGAAAGGATGCTGAAATTAAAGACATTTTGTTTCTGTTCAAGCCTGCAATTTTGACAAGTCTTTTTAATAAAACGGAGAAGTCAAGATTGCTGTGTATTCAAAATGCTTTTGAGAGCTTATATATGAGATAGTCCCTTAATGTTCAAAACTATAAAAAGCGTGGGTTTGTTGCTTTGAAAGATGGAGTGGCAGAATCAATACTCTTAGATTTTTTTTAAAAATAATTTAAGATAAAATTATATATTTACAAGATAGGTTTTGCTGGACAATGAGACAATTGGAAAGGAAGGCCAGTTACCACTGACTGAACAGACAAACTGTCAAATTAAGGTCATGAACATTCCTCATGAAGACATCAACAATCAAGTATACAAGAAACTCTCTTGCATAGCTTTTCAGTGAACAGCTCAGGACTTCAGCTGGCAAATTCCACTGTGGTTTGAACCTCAGCTCTGAGTGAAGAACACCCAAAACTTAGAAGGTGCAAGAAGATAAGTGGGTAGTCAGCAACTGGAGCAAGTGAAAAAAATTTTTTAAAAAATTGGAAATTTTTGGAAATTAACTCTTGGAAATTAAAGGGCCACATGAGCAAATTTAACCAGTCCCTTTGCCTTTACTTTGAGAATTTAAATGGTCAGCACTGTTGCTTATAGTTACTGCAGTGCCTGCTGCTTGTCTCAACAAAGGTCTTCGGAGTAGGGGACTGATTTTTAGCCTGACACTGAAACAATTAGTACTACAAAATGAGTAGCTGTGACTTCTAGCACTGATGTGCATGCAGGAGGGGAGGTATCCTCAGCCTGCTGTCCTGGCTATCACCCATCACCAGCCCTCTCCCTTTACTGATTTGCTGATAATTTGCGATTGTTTCCTTTGACGACCTGCAGAGCTTTGCTCTAGCTGCACAGCAGAGTATTCCAGTGGATTCAATCCTGCAGAGCTTTTCCCAGCATGAGATATTGCCATTCACAAAAGGCTTCAGGCTCTTGTCCAGGCCTCTTAAATAGCCCTGCAGAAAATCCCTCCTCTGCACCCCCTTCCCTTTTAGAATATGGGCTACTACTCATAATATCTGTAACCTAAAACTATGGTTTAATTTTTCTTAGTCTTAGGTCAGTGTGAACTCGGCATTCTGACTAGAATAACATGTCATCCTGTTGCCTTCTTAATGAAGCGTTTTAAATAATGAACAAGCATCCCTTTCTTTTCCTGAGTGTCTTCCCATCCTCTCAAAGCCGGCAGCTAATTCAGTTCTATTCATTACCTGTGAGGGAGGTAATTGCTTCCTTCACAAATCTGATCCTGTTGCTAGAGTGCTGGCAGGCAGCTCTCCAACAGCACATTGGTTTTGGATCTACAGCAGCTGGCGTGACTGCCTTTATTTGCACAAACTCCAAGCATCACAAGGATGTCAGTGATGTCAGCCAGACATCCTGAACGGCAAAATTCATTCCATCTCTGGATTACTGCTTGTCCAGCACCAAGAGCAACAGTGAATGTAATCTGTCACATCACTCTCCAGTTTGTACAATCTTCACACGGAGATCTGCAGCTTCTTTAAGATCCGTAGGAGCTTCTGAAATGTCCTTTGTGCCCACTATCTGCTGTCTGCCTGTTAAAACAACTGGGCAAAGAAAATCTGACACACTTCAAAGCCGTGTGCAGCATTTGGAACAAACAAATTTGAGGACCGCACTCAGCCGAGATCGTATTATGGCACTGTCTGAAAGAGCTACAAACTCCCCCGTTTGAGGAGGAGAATGGATTAAAGAACGGAATGCTCTCTCCCAAAGCAAAGCAGAACTAATTTTCTAGCACAGTTCAAGCTATCAGCGTGGACACTAAAAATAATGGTGAGTGTGTATCCTGTTCCAGAAGCTTATAGCCTCTCTTGGTGACTGGTACACTCACTGCATACACTGTGCAATACCTACTCTTGGTTTGCCCAATCCCAGTGATGGTTTTTACTGAGGTGGTTCCTTCTATACCAAAGCTGTTTCAGTTGGGAATTGGGCCTTCTGTACTCCCATTAAAGTGGGAGGAAAAGAGGAAGAAGATGCAATAGCAATGTCTGTGCCACAGCAATAGGTAAGCCAATCTCCCCTTTTCATGCAGTGGAAGATTAACGTTTACATGTTACGTCTCTCCTTAGCTCAGCAGAGACTACCTTTACAACCATGTAAAGCACTTAATTTAGAAGTGGTTGTACTGCAAATATTAAGAAATAATTTCGTAGGAGCTCTTCCTCAGCTCTCTGGGTTACATCTTCCTCTGCTGCTGTTCCGTGCTGTTTTGTCCTGCCCGTGGATGCAGGCGGAGGGCGGTCTCGGGGAACATGCACGAACCCGAAGAGCCGCGCCCCTCACCGCTCCCGGCATAACACTAGATGGCAGCCGGAGCCAGGGAAACACCAGGAGGCCCAGGGTTCCTTCGCTTTAGAGAACATTCCCTTTTCCACGCCTCCCTTCCGTACTCCTCTCTCTGCTCCCTGTAGTTATCATTGGATACAATAACTGAGAACTATTCAGAAGAATTATTCCAACATTTTTTTAGGACTTTGGCTCTGGTTTTCTGTGACTTGAGGAGGAGTCTGAAATAGGACTTGTGCCAGCAGAATTAATATTCCCTCGTTTTCAATGTTGAAGACTGTGGTATCTATCACAAAAGATCACAAACCTAAACTCTAAAGTAAGATAAAAAACCATACAAGTCCTTAGATTATACTGCATTTAAGTCTGTAGTAATTTCCCTTGTATTTTTTGCTGTCATAAATTAGGACATGGCTTTTTAAAAGCCTTTCTTTTAAGCCTACAAGATAATCTTCTGGGCATGCATGTATTAATCCATATGCAGATACAGCCCTGGGACAACAAACCCAGACACAAATAAGCAGGTCTTCATGATTTTTGAGATGCAGCTGTTTTATTTTCCAAAGAGAACACAAGCTCAGTATTTTGCCTCCAAACGTGTTGTGATGATGTGAAGGAACTATAGTAGCAGTGTCTGTATTGTCCCTGTACCATAGTATATCAAGACTATATTTTTCAGGATCTGCTCAAGCATGCATAGGTAACTCTTCCCCTTATTGCAAGGTTTCACAGGTCTCTGTGCTGCATCCTGTAAAAAGTTTATTTGTATTTATGACCTTGCCTATGAAGGCAGTGGCCTAGAGGTTAAGTGCCAATGCATTACTGACAAAAGGCTCACTCTTTATCTCAGTGTGGCTGTTGAGATGCATTGCCTTCCAGGAAAAGACTTTTCTCAGGAAAAGACTTTTCTGCCCTCCCTGTAATACATCTGGAGATGCCCTACTGGAGCACACCATGCAGAACATGCCCAGCACAAGGACGCTGCCAAGCACATCTGCACAGGCTGTTGGGGGGCCCCAAGGCACCCTGCTTCCTAAAAGCAAGTAGTGAAAGGAGAGATGTGTCCTGTACTGTCTGCAATGCCCTTTAATACAGGTCAGGGCGAATTAAAATAGGTTACTCGAGTGGGGATCAGCATGGTACATCTCTTTTCTACTATGACTTCTCTATGGTGTTGCAAGACAGCTACTCTGTCCTTCTTTCTTCAGTTGCAAATTTCCCTTTGGACAAGAGAAAAGCTCCTAATGCTGGTTCTGGTGGTGGGCTTCTTGGCCGAGGACAAATAGCTGCGGAAAGAGGGTCCCAGCTGAGATGTGTTGACCTGGGGATTGCTGTGGTGTGAGATCTTGGGGAAGGTAGGAGAGGTACTTGGCCAGAACAGGCTGACAGCAGCAGGGAGAGGAGGTCCTAGTTTGGTACCAGCCTGTATTAGTACCTGCAGGGAATGTTTCTAGTTTTAGAAATGTTATTCTTTTCCAGCTCTCATGACAAACAGGTATGATGACGTCTGTAGAGGTATTTAGAAAGCCTCTGTAGGGATTTTCAATTTTCTATAGTCTTTCCGGAATTAAAACAAGTAAGTTCAGGTGTAAAAGTTCACCAGGATGACTTTATTTAGTATTAATGGCATAAACCTGAACTTTACTGGATGTTTGCATTGGCCTATTGTAAGCAAACAATCACCTCACTACTAAAAGCTAAAAATAATAAAAACACCCTTTATTTCTGCTTCATTATACTTGAAATTGTGGTTACAGTTCGCAACACTCCTCCAGCAAAACACATTTAAAAGAGAGTAATGGTTAATGTTATTTGAAATTCTTGTTTCAATATTTATTTAGTTGAAATTAGCAATGTATTAGCTATGTAAAAAGTAAATTGTACCCCACTTCATCTGTGCACCTTATTCAGCTCACTGTGTTGAAATGGAATTCATAATGACAAACTGTCATAGCAGGAGGAGGTTAAAAGCTTTGCTTCTGTATGGACTTTGATGTTAATAGCAATTTCCACTGAAAGGAAGTGCAGACCTGGACATAATGATTCCCATCAACAGTCATTTGTGTGGCTGGCCCTGGAAATCACCGCTATTCAGTCAATTAGCTAAAAATCAATTACAAGAGAAAATATGTTTCCTCCTAGTACACATTCCAGTTCTGTTAATTTCTTCTATCTTTCATTTGAATATCATGGAAAATTAGTAACTAGTAGACTCTTTCGGAAAGACTTCTTTCTGCCTCTTGTACCTGCCAAGTGTTAAGCCTAATACTTCAGATTTTAGGAAATGCCATCCCCACTCTATACTCAAGTTAGTTCCTCCAGTTGAGCAGACTCTGTTACTAGCGTTTATTTCTTCTTCCCAAAGTTTTCATTGCAATCTTCAGTGCATCTCAGCTGAAGTCAAGTGGATTATGTCTCTGTCCTGGGTTACAGTGTATTCTATTACCATCTTCATGAGCTGTGAAACCAGGTGGGGCAGTGTTTCTTTGCCTCCTCCCTCCTGACTATCTTCTGTTAATGGGCCCATCTGTGCCTTGCCAAAGGACTCATAGATAACGGGCTCTGGGCTATCTCCTGTTAATGGCCCCATCAGTGCCTCACCACCCCATTGTGAGATGCTCTGCCCAGGAGGAGGAACTGAACATTTCCCACCTGGATATAATCAGAGGTTTTTCAGGCACAAGAGAGCTTTTCTCCGCTGGACTTCCAGAAGACGAGAAGCTGCATCACTGGACCTTCAGGCGAGGACCAGGCCCTTTTTCCACGGGACCGCTGTTTTCACCGGAGCTGCTGCACCCACCCTGCTCACTGGGAGCCACCAGCGCTGCTGCCGGCTGTGACCAACTCTGCTGCGGGAGGGGAAGCTACCGG
>VZRR01000322.1:30099-206643 GCA_013398015.1 Oreocharis arfaki
TGCCTGAAAGCCCCTTAATTTCAAAATTATAATAATCCGGAGGGAAGGGGGTTGCATTTCCCATTTCAAAGGGGGCTACTGCCTCCCTTAAACAGACACCTGTCTTTCAAACCAAGACAGTCTCCTTTTTAATCCAGAACGGAGAGTTGATTGCCTAGCGGGTTTTTTAAAATTTATTTAAATGAAAGAATTACGGACAAAATATTCGAAGGATGGGAAGCAGAGAGAGAAATCACAACCCCCTTCCCTCTCTCAGATAAACATTCTTCACTGGAGTTCTTCGGGATAGGATACCCTTCTCTCTTCCCTTTCAGAATGACACAACTTCAAGAAGTGAAAAAAAAAACCCACCTAAAAAACCACACAAGTACATCTCTTGATTTACTTGAAATGAGTACTAAATGAAGTTACTTCCAACTCTGCAGGTGGCTCTGCTCCAGAAGGGCCTGTACCTATGTAGAGCTCTGTGGATCTGATGTAATCCATAGTAAAGCTTTTAGAGTGAGTTTTCTGGAAACCAGATATTTGCATATCTTTAAAAATTAATTTTATTTTCGAGGAGCATATAGGAAAATAAGTAGTAAGTCAGTTTTTCCACAGATATTTAAAGCTATTTAATTGGCTTAACTTTTGCAAGAAAAGGCACCATCTGCATAGAAGATGGAACAGAAGATACAAAAGCAGGAAAATCTCAGTTGCTGTTTCACCTATAAAGAGACGAATTATTTTCTAAAAGTGGCATCAGTTACAATAAAAACCCCCAAATCAAATTACAGCTATTGAGATAACAGACAGCAAATCAAATAAAAGACAATAGATTTTTCTGCTCTGTTCATCTTTACCTGAGCATGCTCATTAAAAATTTGTTTCATTTGAAGGCTTTTTTCTCCCCACTTGCTTCATATCTTCCAACATATGCATGATGACACACGGAGGCAGTGTCTCAGATGTGTGACTCTTCCATTACAGTCTGTGAAAATTTATCCCTAGCATTTCCAAACGCAGTGCAGGAACTGTAAATCCACTCCCACCCAGCCTGTTGCAATGTCTTCTATCAATGACTTCAGAGACAGCATGAACCTAATGAACTCAGATGGCAACACCAGTGACAGGATGCACTTAGTTTTGAAAAGGGTGTGTAAGGGAGGGCTGGGGGGCTGTCTTATGGTGGCAGAGATCTTGTAAGCTGATGATAGAGAGGAGAATTTGCAATAGCTTTCCACTAGAAGGAAGATATTTGGGTAAACAGAAGATTCATGCAACAGAATTTGCTTGGTTTTGTTTAATTTTGGATCTCAATTCACTTGCTTTTTAAAGCAAACACATTCACAGCAGGTATGTAGGTGGGCCTGTAGAGACACACAGCAGGTACTTTGTCACGTTAAACCAGATTGTAGCTGATGCAATTTGAACTGATTAGATGACTGAAGGCAGGAGAGGAAAGATGGGCAAGGTAGTTCTATGTGTAAGTCTACTGATTTCATGCTGCCATATTCAGGAGCCACAAGAATTACTCCAGGTAGCATAAGGAGAAAATTCAATTCATCTGTATTATACGTATTTATTACCTAGCCAATATCCACATACATAAAGAAAAAAACTCACACATTTGGAAAAGTTAAATTTCCTGTACAAATTCATGTATGATGAAGTTTAAATTTTTAAACTCTAACTTGATAAATACTGATTTAACTATTAGCCATCGATTTGCTTTTTTCATGACTAGGCTAGGAGACCTTGTGCCAATTATTTTCTGCTCATAGTCACCAAAATGCTTTATATCCCTGAGCCTCCACTTTTAGCAGTGACAAACCAACACCATGCCAGAGAAGAGGAGGCAGTTCTAGTAAACAGTCCCTTTTCACCATCTTCTGAGGGGGCAAGTGTTCAGATCACCCACTGCTTCTGGCCTTGTGCGTAGCCCAGTGCTCAGCAGCTGAACCCTGCAACACCACAGATCTGAATGAAGAGAGCAGCCTCTTCTCAAACACCTTCAGTGGGTGACAAGCCATTTGATGAATGCAGCTGTATTTTCCCTTTCTTGAACCTCCTATGTGATCTTGTCTGTAATGGGATGTTGCTGATTTTTACAGCTCCATGTACATCCAGCAAAACATTTTGTCACATCGTTGCCTGTAGTTCCACTTGCATTCCCAATGTCACCACGGAGCATGCTTAGGGAAACTAAGCACAGGCCTGGGAATATGTCACAACCTAATGGGCTGTCTGGCTTGTGGGTGGGTGGGGATCACGCCCGTGGTTTGTAGGACTCCCTAGTACACAAAGACATGGAGACTTTTATCCTCTAAACCTCTCTACCTTTTTACAGGTTAGCACAAATAGCACAAAACTCAATTATAGCAAGTTTATATGATTAATAAAGCAAAGATAAACATATATCAAGCTATTAAAAATGATGATAAGGAACCAATAACATAGTATCAATCATTAGTATGGCAGATAATATTATCAGCAGCCAATTGTGTAGCAGCAACAAAGGCGGTATATATTATTACAGGTTGTTACAAATATAATTAGTTAATTATAAAATTTTATAAAATTATAAAATTTTTCAACAATATAGCAGCAGATACAATAGATTATTTCTGTGGGTATATGATGCTGTCCAGTATCAAGTGAGTTATACAGATTTCAGAAGGGGCTGAACCATCCCAAAGGAGGGGACAAACTGACCCTGGAGAGGTACCCAACCATCCCAGAGGTGGTAGGACAATCCCCCAAAACTGTGCCCAAAGGAAGTCCAGTAAAAGCAAAATAATTACGCAGAGTTCTCACTTTGGAGATGATCTACGTCACTGAGAGTCAGCCAGATATCCCTGGTGAGCGTCGAAGTGCTCGCTGAAAGTTTGTGTGGCATTTAACCTGTTTGGGAAAGAAAAAAAGTGAAGCATGGGAAGTACTCAGAGATAGTAGCTTCACTTTGGTTGAAAATGCCTTTTAGATCATAGAGGCATAAGGGGGTGTAGGACATCACTACTTCAAGCAGCCAATAGATGCTGCGATTTTCCATTTTTTCACATGCAACAACCAACAGATGATGCTATTTGCTGTTGCTTTAGAACCATTCTATTGTCCCAGACTGTTTCCACTTTTTCAAACAATAAGTTGCTGTTACAGCTTCTTATTTTGGGGCCTATCACTAGTATCTCAGGATGTCTCTGGTTTCCAGGTACCCAGCTGTACTTCAAAAATGTCAGCTGCATTTCTCAAGCATGTTTGTCTTTCCTAAGCCTAGTTCCCTGTATCACAGTTCCAGGCTGGTAGGCTTTACTCTGTCAGTATTTTTCAGCAGAACGTTTTCTTTTGCTCAGCAATTTTCATCCTGCCACTTTCATGGCTGTTCCTATCAGGACATGCAAAGACTTGAAGGTGTTGCTGGAGCAGAGCCTTGCATCCCAGCAGGCAGCAGTGCACATGCTGAATCTGAGGCAACACTGACGTTTCTTTTTAATAGCTGGATCTGCTGAAGCTCTCTTTTGTTATGTCCCCTCACTGGAATTATTTTTTCTATGTTGCTACTGCTCCTTTTGATAAATGCCTGCATTTCTGTATTGCTCTTTTTCTCCCACAACAAACCCTTTTTTATGTTCTCTGCTGTCAATATTCATTCTTTAATTAACATTACCAGAGACTAATAGGTGTCTCAGCTATGCCACAGCAAAGCAAGAAGCTTTAACGTGAACCACAACAGCAATGCTAGAATTTAATTATGATTACAGCTGCTGGAAACAAAGATAAAATATACAGATGAATAGTGATCTTCACATACATCACTGATATTTGATGTGATAGAGGCTCTGATTCTTAAAGCTGTGCAAGTACATGACTCCATGAATTAATGGGAGGGCTCGTGTCTTTCTAGAGTTAGGAAAAATTATTTTTATTGCATTTGCAGTCAATTTTTTTTCTTTGAATGCTTCTAATCACAGCAAAAAGGAAGGGAGAGAAGTGTCAGAGTCAGCCACAATCACTCATCCCTGATGGATGTAGTGGCTTCAGTCTGAAAGAGGGTAGATTTAGATTAGCTGTGAGGAAGATATTCTTTACTGTGAGGGTGGTGAGGCACTGGGACAGGTTGTCCAGAGAAGCTGTGGAGGCCCCATCTCTGGAAATGTTCAAGGCCAGGTTGGATGGGGCTCTCAGCAACCTGGTCTAGAGGACAGTGCCCGTGCCCATGACGGGGGTGTTGGAACCAGATTGTCTTCAAGGTTCCTTGCAATCTAAACCATTCCATGGTTTATGTTTGTTTAAATTGTTGTTACAGACCTCCAGTGACAGAGACTCTGAAGTTGTTTCTTTCTCTTTGTGACACAGCTAATGCCTAAATTGAATCTTTCTAAAACTTAAGCTCATTACTTCTTGTTCCATTCCATGTGAGAACGGAAAACAAAAATTGCTCTTGTATCAAGTAGAAAGCTGAATTTAACCTGAGTGATGGCCTTGTAGAAAAACCAATCCTTCCATTTTGACAATGAATCATAGAGAATTACACTTTTGCTTGTGCTTTTCTTCTGGTTTCATCCTACCTGTGCCTCCTTAATATCCCTGTAGGAACATTGAAAGGGAGTGTCAAAAGCCCCTGTTAAAGTCAGGACAGATGGCATATTACTCCTTCCTTAACTATAAGCACAATTTTCCTCTTGAAGAAGAAAATGTTGAAATGACAGAATTTGCTCTTGACATCTAGTTTGACAAGTAATAGAATTTTTTTTCAGCACCCAGATACTTAAAATTAGTTTTTCAGTTGTTATTATTAAGGCCCATTATTCCCCATCTCCCCTCCAGTTCTCTCCCTCTCTCCTTAAGGGCAGGTGCTTTCACTAAACTTTTGTTCTCCTCCTGTATGTTCTGCACTGAGGTTGCTTCAGCCTGTCTTTAAATATCTTACTGAACAATTTATCAGCCACTCTGAAACATCAAATATATAAGAATTTTACCTTCCAAATCTCTCTATCCCATTCTTCACCTAGGCTGAAATCTTACATTTTTTGGACTGTTAATTAGTACAGACTTGCTCATTATTGAACTTTCTATGGAAAGCAAAGCAAAAGAAAGAACTGAATGTTTTGGCCTTCTCCACAGCAGGTGGTTTTGCAAGTGAAGCAGAGGCCTTTCTATTGCCTGGTTCTTCCCTTACTAAGGCTGTTTAAAGCTGAATTTCTTGTAATTTGACATCTTCTTTTATGCCTTGGTCTTTTGGATCTTATCTGTAATTGCTCAAGCTCATTCTTCTTTTCCTGTAACTATGAATATGACCTCCTTTTCATTTCTTTTTTCTCTTGAATTTGAGGGCAGTGGTGAAATGACGGGGAGGCAAGCTGCCTCTCTGTTCTTTCTGATTGTTTCTGTACCTGTTCTTCCTATTAATCCTGTCTGAGTGACAGCCATTCTTCTTAACCTTCCCTCTCATCAACTTCCCACAAAATTTTTGTGATGTGATACCTGAATTTACTCAATTCTACCTTTTTGAGGTCTGTTGTTTTGCTTTCCTAGTCCGCCTTTTTCTTCACTTCTTAATTGTGAATTCTCTTTCTTTTGTCCAAATTTATGCAAGCCGATTTCAATATCAGATTCTCTACTGATTGTTAAGTGGTTTCCAAAACCAACTTCATGTCACCAGAAATTAAAACAAGAGAGATAAGAAACTCTATGAGAATTAGGCTCTAAAATACTCCTGAACAGCTGAATTAGAAATATGCATCCTGAATTAATTCAGCATACCTAGCAATACCACAGTCTGAAACTGCCTGGGGAAAAGTTTGTAGTAAACTACTATAATTAGATAAAATTTCTTTGATGAAGAGTAGTAAGAAGGTTACATTAATTAATTGGTGCCCTGATCTCTAAAATGCAGGATAACAATTTTAAAAGCAGCCAACACCCCTTAACACCTTAGTGGTATTATAAGTCTAAGTTTGATTCACTAGGACATGAAAAGTTTTCAGATTTATACTTTCCTTTCATGTTCTTAGGAAGACAATTTAGATTTAACTCAGTTGTTTGCAGTAAATTTAAGTCCAGTTGTTTAACCCTTAAGATCTGTGTTCGTTAGTACTTCACCATGAAGGAAGGGGGTTTCTGCCATGGTCTCCATTCTGCAACTCCATTTCTGGGCCCATTGGGATGGCTGTGTGTAGCTCAGCCCCTGCCCTCATTTGCAGATGCTCTCCTGCCTGCCTTGTGGGCAGGCCGGGTTATGCTGAGCTCTCAACCTTGGATCCACATGAAGCCCAATGCAAGCTGCTGTTTTCCTTCAAAACGTAGCTGCATGGGAAATATTTTAAACACTGCAACAATCACCAAGAACTGGGATACAGGGTTTGTTCTTCTCTTTGTGGGAAAGGATTAAAACCACCATGGCTCACCTTCCGAAGGGTGTGTAACCAAGGGCAGGGGAGGCTCTGCTTCACTCGCTGAACTTGTTCCACTCTGTGGAAAAGTTAAACGCTGAGTGAGTCACTGAAAGTAAGCATGATTCCTGAGAAAAGCAGTTGGGGTGGAGGGTGATGCTTGCTCTTTCAGCCAAAGTCTGTGTTGGCATTTTGCATGAAACAAATATTGCATAAAATATTGATGCAATCCTTGTGGCCAGACTCAAACCGACAGTTCCAAGCTTCACTGTAAGAATGTAATTGCAATACTAAAAGTCACACTCTTGCTTTCCAGTGCAATTAAACCCTTTTTCATGTCAAGCAGAGCATTGCAAAAGAGGAAAACTGCGAGCAATCTGAAGACAAGGCACCTGAGTGCAAATTATGAGTCAGGACTCACTAGGCAAAAGAGGGCATTGAACCAAAATCTCCTCATCTCACATGAGTGCTCCACAGCAAAGTGATTTATAAAAGGAGTTTGTTCCTCTTGCCAATCTATGTTGAAGAATGGGAGTGAGCTCTGCATTTGCTGCCAAAGGAGATGCCCCAGGCGAAGCCTCAGAGCTGTGAAATGTGCATGGAGGGAAGCATCACTTCACAGCACTGGCTCAGCCATCGATGGCCCAGAGAGGGAGAAACTTCAGTAAAATGTCAGAGCTCAGCACTTCCAGCCACCGAGTCTGCATAAGTCCCTGTCAGTGATTCTGCTGCCATGCTCAGATCCACGTGTGTTTATACACAGGTCTCTCTGGGTTAGAGCTTTCAACATATATGTGTGTCACTCTCTTACTGCAGCTGTACTAGAAATAAATAGAAATATCACCATTCTCTGACCATACTGCTTTCTGGTCTAAAGATAAGTTCTGTCTAAATTACACATTAGGAAAATGTCTGAGTACAGTTAAGCACTGGAATAAATTGCCTGAGGAAATCCGTGAAAAGCTTAATCATAGGAGACTTTTACCAAGACATAAGACGAATATCTGCCAGGAAAGTTGTAGGTAGAGTTTATCCAGTGTCTGGGTGGGAGGTAAGATGGCTGATCTGTGGAAGCTCTTTCCAGCCGTAATTTTCTATGATTCAGACACCTCTGACTGTAAAGATTGCTTCACACTGTGTGTGTATAAAAGCCTCTTGATCTTGATAACAGCACTATATCCAAACTTACTTACTTACACGAGCTGCTGTGTTATTTGCAGCTTCACACTTCATAAAACTTTGTTTAGGGAAAACAGCATTTAAAACCCTTCCAGCGCAAGGAAGTTAGCCCTGTGTCCAGGCAGCAGATAAGTTGCACTGGAAAAAAATGAATATATCTGCTGAGTTCTCAACAGTCTGCTGAATTGTCAGTGTAGGCAAAGGAATGCAGGCAATAAATGTTTACAGGGAAGAGACAACCTGATGCAAATCCTGGTGGTGCTCTTAGCATTTGTCCCAGGTGGTTGATTTAGTCGGGGGCTTGATCTGCCTCAGCCATTACCAAGTGATTGCATGTTTCAGGAGCACAGGAGTGGAACCAGCAGAAGCTCCTGCTTTGCTTTCTGGTGACAAAAGGAAAATGTTCTGGTCAGGGACAAAGTGTTCCAGGTAGTGTTTGAACACTTTTAACCAGCCGAGTTTAGACTGAGCATTCAGTACATTGTTCATACAGCTTCAAAGCATCACCCTGTGTGTTTGCATGCTGCAACCCCCAAATCTCTCTGGTCAGGACCATTAATGCCTCATTTGGAAACTCATTTCTCCAAATTCTGCTCGTTTTCGTCACAAAGAACCTGCCTCTCTTTCTACGCATAAATGGGTCATTAATTGCCTTTCCTCCCACTTGCAAGTCTGTACATGGAAAACTTTTAGAGCTCTTTATGCATAAATGTTGTTGTATTTCTGCCAGAAGGATGACTAAGAAAACAAAGCCAAAGACTGTAACTATCCTCATAATCTGGTTTTATAAATCTCAGAATAGAAGTATATTTTAAACTGGTTTCTGCAGAAGGACCAGACACAGAGTCCTACTGAAGTTTTTTTGCTGGTCGCTACTGAAAAGTGTGCAGTGACAGCAATAAAGAAGCAGCAAGTTAAAAAAGCCCATCTTACTGTGCTTGTCAGGGGAGGTCAGAAGAAGGCAACAAGAAGGATCAGGCACCTGAAAGACTTGGACTGCGAAGAAGGAAGGTTGTTAAACAGAGATGAGAAAACTGAGGGCATATTAAGTATTACCTAAAATGTTCAGGCAGCTTCTGCAAAAGGTAAAATAATGAACATTCAGTGAAGACAGAACAAGAAATCATAGATTTAAACTGCAGCAAGAAAGATTAATCGTCATAAGAAAAAAAAATCTTGGGGAGAGTGGGAAATATCTACTTGCAAGTTGTCAAGAACAAGTTATGCATATACACATCAGAAATGCAGGGCCAAAGACCTCTCAAGGTGTTTTCCAGCCATATTGCCTGACTTCTATGATGTGATACAAACAGATGTGGCTTTGGCAGAAGTTAGCAACTGGAGGAAAATTCAGCTAAAAACTTTAGAACATTGTTCTCCTTTGCTTCTTTGCCTCAGGAGATTGAAAGTCCCTGGGACGGTGTCTGACTATAAAAAGCGAAGAAATGTGGAAGCAAAAATCAAAACTTTTGCTTATATGATAAGTGTAAAGACGCTTAGAAGTTGGAAACAGAACCTACTTTCATTCCTCTTTGGCTTGCTGCAGAGTTGGAAGATGTATAAATATTTATAGATACAAGTAATAGTAGGCTTCTCACCTGCAGTGGCACCAGGAGGGAGCAGAAAAGTTCTCTAATCATTGGTGTGCACCGCTGCTACAGCAGTCAAGATTCCAACAGCTATTGTGACAGCACCATCAGGACCCTAGCTAATAATTATGGAGTTAGTTAAACCTCTAACAAAATGGTAGAATTGAGGTCACATACAGAAAATCCTGATCTTGCACAGGTGTGTTGCACCAAATACAGTGACTTGGTTTTTTGCCTGGATGAAAGTGGAGAAAATTGTTGTTAAGACATTCACGAAGGCAGCCAAAGGTGTCCCATTTGTTTCTGCAGGTTAGCTCATCGAGCTGTCAGATGTGAGCCACTGGGAAGAGAATGGAGCAGTTGCACCACCTGGGCACTGAAGCTTTTTCTTCTTTGTTGCTGTTTGCACACTCAGCAAAAAGCCTGTAGTGGATTCAGCAGGGCTTGTTAAAACAAGACCTGCTTATTTCTGATCTCAGGTTTTTGGGCATTCTCTCTCTACTCTCAGCTACATTTGCAGCAAAACACAAGAGGCCCAGCCCAGGCATTTTGTAATACAACCAAACTCTCTACCTGTTATGCAATGCTGGAGAAATATAAAAATATGCTCCTGGAAAAAAAAAATTGTCCAGGGTCATGGTGACCTGAAAAAAATTTGAAACTAATTTTACAAGCATTCTGGAACAGCTGGATTGAGCTAAAAGTGTTGCCTTTTCCTGGTCTTAAAATTAAGAACCAAACACGGTTAAGTGAAAAAAAAAGGAGGGTTGCCTTGGTATTTGTTTAAAGATCTTTAGATGCAGCACTTCATCCTGGTGGAATGTACCGAAATGTACTTCTGAAATGTACGCACACTCCGCACCAGAAAAGCACATACAATTATAGGCCTTGCAAATTAGCATATCAATCAAAGATTCCTCAATGAGAGGTTTGAGTGAACTCTCCGTTTTGAGGAACCTTCCCCCTGGATGGGCCTATCTTAGTTTACAGAATGTGTTCTGGAGAGGACCTTGGTGTCTGGGGCTTTCTGACCCTTGACTGCAAGGCTTCTAAGACGTTTGGTTTCCTGGTTTAACAAAATATTGGGTGTTAAGCTAGGTTATCTAACTTAAGGAATTATAAGTATGTGGGCTAAAAGCACTAAGAATACATAAAAACTATATAAAAGAGTTTATAAAAGGGGTATAAAAGAAAAGGCAAAAAATCATCATGGCATCAAAAGGGCCCATGGGTGTACACTGAGCACCTGGAGAGACAGAACCCAAGTTGCAAAGCAGGAACTGTCATACACAGAAATACAGGTGCACAGCTGAGCAGGATGCTGTGGTTTAACCCCAGCCAGCAGCCAAGCCCCACACAGCCACTCACTCACAGTGGGGATTGGGGACAGAACCAGAAAGGTAAAAGGTAGAAAACTCCTGGGCTGACATAAAGACAAAAAAATCCAAAAGCCATGCACACAAACAAGGCAAAACAAGGACTTAATTCACTGCTACCCATCGGCAAGCAGGTGTCCAGCCACCTCCAGGAGACCAGGGCCCCACCAAGCATAACAGTGACTTGGGAAGACAAATGACATCACTCCAAATGTCACTCCCTTTCCTTCTTCTTCTGTCCAATTTATATGCTGAGCATGATGTCATATGGGCTGGAATATCCCTCTGGTCGCCTGTCCTGGCTGTGCCTCCTCCCAACCTCTCAAGTACCCCCAACTTCCTTGCCAGCATGGCAGTACGAAAAGCAGGAAAGGCCTTTGCTCTGTGCAAGCCCTGCTCAGCAATAACAAAAACATCTCTATATTATCAGCCCTGTGTTCAGCATAAACTTAAAACACAGCCCCATACCAGCCACTGTGAAGAAAATCAGCAATATGCCAGCCAAAATCAGCACACAGGGTGACCAATGCGCATCCCAGCAGGCTCCAGGGAATCTGACTCCAGCTGCCTGGAGCACATAGTGTCTTTTCTCAGGTCTCCTTCCTTTAGAAGGCAGCAGAGATGGTAGGAACAAAGAACAGGGGGAAAAAGGTAAGGTCGTAGAGGCGGCACCCACAAAACCCAGAATACAGAGATGAGAGTAACTGAGAATGGTTGGAGGCAACTCAGAGTAGGCAAGGAGTAGAAGAATCCTCACACAGCTCAGATTTACCTGATTTTTACCCAGCTCATCCCTCCAGTTAAAGACCAGATCTTTTCTTGGAGTCGGACAATTTCTTGCTGGTGCCAGAAGACAGCTAACAAGGAATCTTGGATGTCCATATCTGGCATAGTCTGAAATGCAAAACCCAGGCTAAATTACTTTCTACTCCTAATTTGGCACACCAAGGCCTCCTTTTAAGATTGATGACCTAGTTGAAAAGCTGTAGGACATTGTGGAAGCCAGCTATCTCAGCCTACCTTTGTGATTATGTTCTGCTGTGTATGAACCACATTTTGGAGGGGAAAAGGAGAGCTAAAAATTACTGGTTAAGATCTTTGGGCCTTGGCTATTTTTAGGAAAATGTTTCTTCCTAAAAATGCTGTTAAAATCTGTTGCTCCTAGCTACAAACGGTTTAATTACAAGTGGGTGATACTGAGTGTGATGGATGCTCAGTATTATTAGTATGTAAGATGGAGAGAGAGATGCAGGTTTACAGGAGTCCCCTGAGTTTAGACCCTTCAATTTTCAGCCTAAAACTAACCACCAACATCAGTAATTTTAGAAGGAAAGCACACCCAAGTTCACTTTTGTATGTGTGTGCTCTGCCTGGGTCAGGCAGTCCTCACTCAGTATGATGGGTGTTATTCACACTGTTAGAGGCCTTTCCCTGTCCATATATTTTATAAGCCATCCACAGTGAGCCAGACCCTTTCTTTTGTTTTTTTCTCCTTGTTTCCAGTTACCAGACAATAATATATTTGACAATAATATGCGTCTTTTTTATCAAGATGAAGATAACCCCTTTTTTTCCTGCCTAAACCATTAGTGTGACAGCATCATTTGGCTTCATAAAAATCTGCTGCCTTCTTTTTATGGCTGCAGTACAGCTATGCTAACTATATTGCTAACTGTACTAAGCTTATCTCAAGCTGAAGAATATTTCACAAATTGCTTTCTTTCTTGGTTTCGAGGATTTTTTTCTTCTCAAAACGCAGTCAGAAGCCAAAAAATTGCACTTACAACTTCCGTCTGCAGAATATGTTTCTCACTCTCCTAGATGCAGAGAATTCAGAATACTCTGAAGACACAAAGGTAAGTGGAACAAAACCAAACTATATAATGAAAATTGAATTTATCTTAAGGTAATTTCATTTTAGAGGATGGTGAGAGAAGCAGGGAGGCAAGGGGCTGGTTTTTGTTTATTTTTTTCTGTTTGCTGAGTGCTCTGTCACAGTTTGTCTCCAAAATGCAAAAATACCTCCCCTTACCGGACAAAATTAGAGAGCAGTGGGTTGGGCCCTGTACTTTTATTTTTCATGTAGTAACAAACAGAAGGCAAAGTTTAAAGAGGCTGGGAATTGTTTTTCAAATAACCTACCCAGCTATTTGTGCATACATGCACAACACATGAAGGTGAGAAACCCTTTTGAATCTGTCATTATGATGATATCAAAAAAGTATTGCTTTATCACCAGTAACTCTAAGGTTTCTTGGGTAATGGGTCCATAAGATTACAGGTCCTGTGTGTGTAGCTTATCTGGTCTGCTCGCCATCTTCCCGTTAGCAGGTCACTGCATCTGCCTCTGGATCTGGGACCTGTCCTGGGGAGACCTCATTCTGCAGCAGAGGCTGCAATGCCACCAGTGATGGGTGAAGGGAGAGAGATGCCATGCACTGCTCACACGAAGAGAGCGACCTGGGAAAGCCAGGAGGGGACCAAAGTCCAGGCTCATGACTACCGTGGCGGTAATGCAGGGGGCCAGTGCTTCTGGGACTGTTGGGTGCCACAGTTGTTCGGGATGACCACACTGCCCATGGCTGGGAAGCTGTCCAGGTCTGGGAGCTGACACCTTATTTGCCTTGAATGAGCCGTGTCCAGCCCTAATGCCTGGTGGGAAGCCCTTCAAACAGAAGTGAGCGACCCGGCCGACCAGGATCCTGCTACAGCCTGCAGAACTCCTGGACACGCTGACAAAACTACAAGTTCTGGAGCTGTTGTTACAGTTTGTGTGATTTTAAGCAGAGAGGCTTTTGCCTCATGGGCAGTGGCCCACAGGGCTGATGTACCTCCAGTTTTGTGTACATAAAAGACTGAAAATCAAAGACAACTTTGGGAGAGCTGGTTGGCTCAGAAGTTAGTCCATTTGTTTTTTTTTCTACAGATCGGGTGGTCTGTAAACACTGCTATTATCCTTACAAACCCCACCACTCTCTCACACATCTTCATGGCTTTGGGTCAGCAGAAATTCAGAGTCCTCTGATGGTACAAGACAGAGGAGACTAGGTCACACATGTGATATTTGCAAAGACATAGTCAGCCCTTCAACACCAAGCTCTGACTAGCACACTATAAGTAAATAAATACATTTGTAAGGAAACACGGTGTAGTCAGTCCCCAACATCCCCCAACAAACAATGGTGACCTCACATGGCTAGTTTTAAATATATGTATATTAAATTGATAAATTAGGTGCTATTTCTTTTCAGGTACACATCTTTTGTGGGGTTTTTGGTTTTGGGGGGTTTTTTTGTAGTCAGCAAAGCTGTAAACTCAGATTTTAAATGAAAGTCTCTATCTCCCATGGGACTTGAAGGAAGCTATGAATGTTGAGAAACGCAAGTAAAACCATCAGCTGGAAATATTGATAGCAGAGTAGAGATATTCTGTGCAGATAGAATAGTGTGGAGAAAAACTCCAAAACCGATGGAATCAGAAAATGGTCACATTTCTTAGAAAAAAAATAGTCTAAAGAAAGCTACAAGAAAGGTCAGATCTATTATAGTGCTTTGACTGGTTTTAGATGCTTTTCAAAACCACTTGAGAATAGCACAGAACAACTCGAATTGAGAAAAATAAGGTGAATAGCAGTAAGCATCAACATCTGAGTTATAAAAGAATTACACATCTCCTTCTGTGAAGGCAAGAAATGCTTGCTCTGTAGTTGCACATAACACAATATATCCTGTTTTTCCTAGGAAGATAAATGGTATGGTACTTTTTTCAATCTTCTTTTTTTTTTTTTAGATTCACAGCTGGTCAATCTTAGCAGTGACAAGGCTTCCAGAGCACAGTTATACTCACCAAAGGTGAAGCCACACAGCTACAGGCTCTTTCCATCATCAGTTCCTGCCAGGGCTTTGGCACAGCTTGAATTGCTTTTCTTAGCAAGGCACCTGCTGCATTTAAAAAACAAACAAACAAACAGAAAAACATACCTTAATTTCTCCGGAAAGAAAATGCTGTGGCAGCAATCTGCCAGCCTTGCTGGTACATCTGAGACTTTTATCAGCCAGCCTTGCCTGCACATCTGAGGCTCCCATCAGGTACTAGAGGGTGCATGTTTTTTTCCAGATATGTTCTCATGGGCAAACTGCACATGTCTTGTGAAGGTGTGGGAAGAGTATTTGCACTGTTATGCCCTAATGGTGATAGAACCGCTGTTTAAAGAGTCTCTTCTTTAATAACAAGTTTTCACCACATCAAAAAGATTTATCCATTGCTGGGTTTTAAACATCATTCAGTGCTTTTTATACAAAAAGTCCATGACTCAGTCACTCCCCAGTTAAGGATTTATTTTAAAACTTCAAACTCAGAGTACTCTTCAGTTTCCTCAATAGGTTTCTACTGTTCCCTACATTGCATGATTGTCCGGGGTAGTGTGTTTTGGAGGAGAGCCTTAAGGGAAACATCAGCAGGTTGTCAATTTCCTTTTAATCCTATTCAGCAGAAGTAAACTAAATCTTAGCGGCTTTCATATTTGTGAGATGCCTTTATTTTTTTGAGTCTCAGTTCATTGAGAAGATCAGTATTTAAATCCTGCTTTACCTGGTACTGCTTTCTCTCTTAAGTAATTGTTTAGAAAAGGATTTAGTGAAAAGAAGATTAGGGAAATGTTAAGGGCATGGAGACCTGCCCACCAGAAATAACGCACTGGTAGCTTGAATAATTGACTAATAGCTGCAGCAGGATGCATCTCATTGGCATTAAGCTTCAGTGCACCTGAGTTTCCCAGGTCCCTTCACAGACAGTCATGAAGCAACAAAATTTCAGTAGGAAACATTGCTCTTAGGAGCTGTAATTGCTTAGGTCACTCTTTGTTGCTCACATCACTCCCTCTTGCTTTGGGCACCAGCCCTCTGTGTCCTGTTATGGCACCGTGCAGTGAGCAGAGGGCCGTCCACCCTCCTTCTCTGCAGGCATGGGTCTAACAAAGCTTCCTAAATCTCCAGGGTGGTGGGTGGGTTATGTTCACCCACCATATCATGCCAAATTTTGCACAATTACGTGTTTGGACTGTCTGAAAACTCTTCAAGGTGACTCCCAAGCAAGCAGTGGTTTTCAACTGTGCTGTGTGATTATAAACGTATCTGGAATCTCAATGTAACACACAGGGAAAGAAAGGTAATGTGATAAATACAGCCATTCAGCTGTAAGAAATTCCTTTGAGAAAATCTTTGCTTTCAAACCAACCTTGGTTTTTCCAATTATTGCCTCCATTTCAGATCTGAAGAAAAGTCTTATGAAAGTTGAACTAGGGTTGTCTTTGTCCTCAACAATTTCAGTTGGTTTAGACTACCAAATAATAAAGATATTAAAGATATTGCATCCCCATGGAAATAAGCCATTCCAAAACCACGAAGGTTTTTACAAAGTTTTAAAATAATTATTTGGTCAATTTCTTTATTTTCCTTCAGCAGACATTATATATGAATTGGTTTTAAAATGCTATGTGCCCAGTGACCTACATTAAGTGAAGTAGCTGGAAACCCAATCATATGATGATATTAAAAGGCCACAGAATGAGCTGTTGCTTCTAACACCAAGGAAGGACCTAAGCAATAGAAAGCACAAAAGAGAATTTCAGCACAGAATTTCTCTCTACCCAGCAAAGTAATTTTTCTTCTATTGGGATCTTACTCAGAGGTTAAATTATTCACCTTCTCAACAGCTATTGCAAAAAAGGCAACACTAACCAGCACTATGGTACAGAATGGTATGGCCAGATAGCCTGATAGGACCCGACAGTCTCCCGGCTCCAGCCCTTGTATGCCTTAACGAAGAAGCAGGATCGAAAACACATAGCACCAGCAGAAGGCAAGGGCAGTTGTTTAGTTAATATTTAAACATATATACAGCTTTCAGCCCTTGACAACAGCATCTCCAACAATTACACAGAGAAGTCCTTGAATACTGCCTGGGTAACTCCCAGCTCGTGTTCCTTCTCTGGATATTTGAAGCTGTTTGGCAGGTTTTCCCCCAACCACTCAGACTATTAGAGTAGAGCTCTTAACACTTGTCTTGTTTTCTTTTCTGTTTGCTGCCAATTTACAGAAGAGATTTCACCGTTTCTCTACTTATGGCAGGTCCCTGAATCTCCTCACCTCCTTTCCAATGGCAATCGCTTCCTCCCCAGTGTCCCCAGACATTTCACCCCTGCTTTGTCTTTCAAATGTTCCAGAAAAAGTCTGTCATTGTACAATCAAGTTCTCACACCCACAACTTGTAATCTTTTGAACTCTCTTTTCTTCCTCTGCTCTTTTCTTCAGCATCACTGTACACTAGCCTTAAGCCATCATCTGCCACATTTTAAACCCAGATTTACTAGGTATTGCTATGTCTCCCTCTGATATTTCCCACTCCCTCCCTCTGATATTTCCTGCCTATTGCTGATGCTCAGCCAAGGACCAGAGCACTAAACATCCTTTGCCTCTGGCAAGCCATACTAGCATCATCAGCCTCCCTGCAAAACTGCCAAGTCACCTATCTAGACTTGCCCTGTTATGCCTTTGAGAACAGAGCAGAGAAGTGGGAAGCAGATGAAGATTGTTAATGGGAATTCAGACTCAGCTGAATTGTTAATGGTAACAGTGAAATACTGCGGTGTGAAGACTGAGATATGAAAGTGAAGGGCTTGTGGATTGGCTTCTGAGACACTTTTTCACATCAGTTCTGCCTAAGTAACGTGTCATCATTCACTAGAAAATTCTGGGTTTTATGTGTCACATGGATAGGGACACTTAGGGACAGATTGCAAATGAGTCTCCTTTGGATCCTGAGAGTGAAACAGTTGTTTCTTTTTATCCTTCACCATATCCAGAAAGGCCATTGATTATCTTTTGGGAACCTGAGATCAACCTCCTGCAAGAAATTACTGTAATATATTAAAGAACTTAGTAAGACACGTTTTTTATATATATTCTTATATGTACACACACACACATGTATATACATATATAAGTATAGAATATATGTGAGTGTATATGTATGATATTATCTTTTAAAAAACTCTTATTGACACCATTTAAAAATAGAAATAAGAGAAATAGGGATAGGAGAGAAAGGATGGAATAGTTTAGTATCTTATTTGCAAGAATAAGGTGGCAATAACTACGAAGATAGAGACTATCTTGTAGGGAAAGAAGGAACAATAGACTCAGCAAAGGCTGGAAATGGAACTGCAGGGAGTAACTTATTTTGTGCAGTTTACACTGGCTGTGTAACATGCTTCACTTAGAGGAGAATGTCAACTTTCTGCTATTACATCCACTTACTAATAACCCTTATGTCAGTCTTCTAACACAAGCAGTTTTGGTAAAAACTGTATGTTTATCACAGAAATAGTGTTAAAAGGTAAGCTAAGTTTTAATATCTTAAGGATAATTTCTATTTTCCATGAGGAAAAAATGGGAAATATTTTTGATAGGAAACATCAAAACCCTAACCTAAAGGATGAAATTTTGCATCTAGAAGACAAAGAAATAATGTTTTAATGAAAATATGCACCCCAACCAAGAACACTTAAAGAAGAGCCAACATTTGAAGGACATAGAAGAAAACAGCAGACACACTTTTCTTCATTTGCTAGAAATAAGTAAATTACTAGAGGTGGCACCACACCTTACACGAGGTGAGGCAGAGCGGAGCTGGACAATCCTCTCCCTTGACTGGTTGGGGATGCTGTGCCTGATGCACCCCAGGACACAGTTGGCCCAACTGGATTTTGTGATCCTTTCTCATTTTGGTATGGTTGCTTGTAAGCTGCAGGTAAATACTGTACAGCAACAATATGTTCACAGATCCATTTTCCGTGAAGCAGCATCTCAGGTAACAAGATTCAACCTGTTGGAGTATCACATGATCTTAATTCTTAAGGTCTCTCTGGACTCTGGAAGAGTACTGCTAGAGAAATGAGTCAATCTGCCTCTCTCCTTGGTTTGTTTTCAGGCCTAATCCTCACTGGATGTTTAAATCTTCTATTTCAGCTTGTCTGGTCACAAGCAACTTTGGCAGTAAATGGAGCTGATGGGCAGAATCCCTACAGCTCTAAGTGTTATTATACATGTGGTTTTCTTTACAGAGACAGTACATGTGCCAAAAGCATGTATTCTTATTTGCGTTCAGTTGCCCATTTAGTGATCAGTTTTTAACACTATTTTATCCCACTAGGAAAGCTGAAAGGGGGAATGCACTATTGCCCGTAACAAAAATTCACATTATGAGCATGATTTAATGTGTGCCTTTACCCTCATCTCCTGAAGTGCATTCTGATCACACCTGCAGGGTCAGTGTCACATCCAACATGTGTATAGAATATCCTACAAAGCACTTCTAAGGCAGTTGTAAAAGACAGCAGTGGACTGCAGTGTCGGAAAATGACTTTCCTACTTAGCAAGTAAGAGTCACTGACTTTAAAAAATGATAAATCACAACCTATCCTCAACAGGAAATTAAATATTTCAGATGCTAAGAGCTCTTCAAGACCACATGCTGTGAAATGTTTGCATTTCCCATCAGTGCCACTTTTCTATTTACAAGATATTCAATTCCACAGGAGTTTGCTAATTTTTCTGGCACAGAGTACACAATTTGATTTTTTTCTTTATTTTTATTTTTTGAGTGGTTTTATCCTCAAGGAAACAAGTCGGGCTAGCCAAACATAGCATGACAATCAGTGCTGAAAGGCAGATGATCACCATCAAAACAAAACATGCCTATAAAACAACACAATCTTCCTCACACTGGGTGAGGAGTTCAAACAAACGACACCACGTGACTGTCAAACTGAAGTAAAAACCAAAGATTTCCACTAGATTGCCCATATTTCCAGAAAAGTAAGAAAAGGCATGCATCTTATCAGCAAGAACATTTGTAAAATCCAACTGCTTTTGGAAAAAATACTGAAATGGAAATAAGTATTCCATACCTAGGAGCAGACATGATCAAGGATTTTAAAAAAACCATGAAGGGTATGTTTTCTGCATTAGATTCATAGAAGTTAAGGTATTCATCTGGCCAGACTTCTGTATTTCCTGAATCATTCAACTTCACACAGCAGCGATAGCAAGTGGAATAGAGAATTTGAATTGGATTTTAAAAAATATTCTGGCTACATGATGATGGTGATGATGATGAAAGTAGCTGGTACTGACTTGTAAACAAGATACAGAGAAAATCTGCAGGCATTATTAATCTCAAGTGCTTAGGGAGTGTACCTAAATTCTATTTTTAATTTGTCCAGTTTCTGCTTTGAGACACAGGCTGTTGTCACACCTTAGAGTGAGGAGCTCTACATAACAATAACCTTTTTCTGTGTGTTTGCAGTGTAGGCAAGATGACTATACTGCATTCAGCTTCCTTCTCAGTCTTTGTTTCTATATGCAGCTCAAGCCATGTATGCTCCTCACTGAGAGACACGCTTTCTATCCCCCAGAAAATTTGTGCAGCTCACTCTGCACCCAGCAGTCTTTACACCATAAAAGTATTGTACTCTTCTTAACACCCTCAATAATTATAATTATCCCTGTTTGTCACACTGGTGTTAACACTTGGTGGTCTGTTCAAAATCCTTTACAAATACGCCATTTTCCAGTATTCTGTTTTTTATGCATACTGCAGCACATTTTGTTTGTTACCAAGTCCAGCTCATGCAGCACTACCAACCCTTCATCTGTCATAATTTATTGTTCTGCCAGTATTTGTGTCATTCATAGGATTTATTGGCAAGGATTTTATATCTATTTCCATTTTTAATAAAGGTATTAGATTGAACCAGTACTGACTGCTGCCCAGCAGTTTTATGCAAAACCAGTTAAGCGAACGATCTGCAGCATACGGATAGCATACGGGCATTTCTAAGTGTTGGATAATCACTCCTTGATTCCACAAGACCAAAATCTGTGCAGGCAGGAGGTTTCATTGTAAGGTACTGATTCATGTTCCCTCTGGAGCCAATGGAAAGAAAAATTTACTTCCACATGCATCCTGCCATAAAACATACCCTGTTAGAATGCGGCCTGTATCAGCCCGTCTCACTGCATCATCTCTGGAGCTGGAGCTTAGTGGACTAACTTGGCTAAGTTGATGAATTAATTGTGAAACAGCTGAAATTAAGTGATACGAGCCCAAACCTCTACAATTCAGTAGAAGAGAAACACCATCCTAAAAAACAAACTGAAATACTGCTGTAATCTCAGGCATCACTGTAGCATGGGCAGGAGGCTTGTGATTACCTCCACATTTCCTCAGAGCAATGTGGCTGTGGAGATCAGGTCACCCAACCAGGCCCAGAAATAGAACAACACAAAGTACATAATCGAGAGAGAAAAAGCAGAGGGGGCAGAAGCCTTTTTTCAGACTCCAGTCCAGTGAGAAAGTGTCTCAGCATGTGCCTTGTTGACATGATCTATCTTCTCTGCATGGTTGGGTCACACACGAGGAGCAAGATCCACTGAAGGGCAAGTTTGAGGTAAATTAACATGAGGGACTCTGTGAAAAGTAGATGTACATTATAAACAACCGCTCCTGATTTATAACCAAGTCTAAAATGACTGAACTACTCTTTTCTGGAGCTGTTGCATATCCTTTACTCTCGGGTGAGGAAAATTCAAAGGAAGCCGCAGGCAACGTATCGATCACATCAAGGTCTGAAGTAGGAGGAGAGTACTGGAGTTTCTTGGATCTGACACTTCTTAGACACTGCCTGGAATTCTGGAAAAGTCAGGGGGGTGGCTGTGACTACTTTCACCCTCTTTGGCTGCCTCTACAGCTGACTGGGTGGCTGAGAGCTAGGGTGTTTTCTTGTTCAGTCATTAGGTATAGTTTCTTAAGTACTGCAACAGTTGCCCAAAATTGTGGAAATGATGTGCCATTTTAAGCCTTCTACTTCCACCAAAGGGAGTCACAGCATATTTACTACCAATTTATAGGCTATTTTTGAACTCATCAGAAGAATATGATCAACTTTTGTTAAGAAATAAAAAATTGAGGCAGGGGAGTATTAAAAACAACATTCTTCTATCTAGGAATAGTTCTTTCACAAAAGTATATAAAATACTTAAAATTAGAATTGTCAGTCTTTGCAACATAGTAATTATTCACTGTTGACTTAAATGATACATTGCTGAGATTATTTAATTTTCTGTACTTTATTAGATCTCTGATGATCACAAGGATACAAAGCAGCAGTTAGGACCAAGATGTCATTTGAATTACAATGACAAAGAGAGGACACTGAAGGTTGAGGAAATTATTTATGTCTTTATAAGCAGAAGATGTAATGCTGACCAGTGTTTCAAAGTATGATTGGAAAACTACACTTAGTGGTCATGTAGATTCTAATTCAAGAGAAAAACACTGATTATTAGTGATAGGGACAAGCATAATTTTATAATCCTCAACTGCTGAAGTTCAGTTAATGCAAAAGGATGAAAACCTTAAGTGCATCCAACTCTCATCATTGTTGTCATCATGTAGAATGTACCTCATCTAAGGTTTTGAAATGTAGTTACAGAGCATCACATAGGAGCACTCTTGCTTGTTTTCACAACATATTAACACAATTGACAAAATATTCTTCTAACATAGCCAATGACCCAAAAATGAATGCATTTGTACTCTATAAGGCATCACTGGACCTCTGTTGTGTATAAAGAAGAATCCAAGGTGACTTGTTTTGTCAGAGATACCTGTTTTCTAGACATCCACATTTATCCATGACACTTTCATCCAGGATATCAGCCAAACCACAGTAGTCATAAAATATGAAATTATTAAGCTTTCCTTTACAAACATTTAGGCTTAAATCCTCTGTTTGACATAGACTGGGGCCACAAGGACATAGTCTAAGTACAGATTGTTTTCTTGGTTGCCACAGAACAGCTGGTTAATTGCCTATACTGCAGCTCAGCAAATTACAACCTCATGACTGAATTAAGTTATCTGCCTTTAATTATCACAGCTGGAGCTGAAGATCCAAGCCAACAACTCCTTCTGGTTTGCAGGTATATGCTACTACTCTGATACTGGGACATGAAGAAATAGATGACTTACAGTGACATTTATTTCTGTGTTTTGAGAAATGGATTACCTAAAAAATCCAAATATTCCTGGGGATTGATCTTGGAGTTTAATTTGGTCATGACTCTTTAATACATGCTGATTTATTGCAGCAATATTACAGCAGAGGGCTTCCAGCAAGAATGTTAGACAGAAGCAAATAGCTCATCTTTTCCAGATGCCAGAAACTAAACACTGCTTTGAAGAAGATCCCTGGATAATCCCCCAAAATCATTGCGTTATAAAATGTAAGGAGTAAGAACATTCTTTCTCGTGCTTTAGAAATAGTTTTTCAGGGAAGGGAAAAAGGTGTGGGTGATTTGCTTGGTCTCTATAGCTGGAAACATTTACCTTCCACCGTGTACTTGCTTCATTCCTTGGTGAGGTGAACAAATCTGTGGCATTTCTTTTAGCCTCATGCCCCAGAAGCCTAACCTGATTTTCAGGTTTTTCCTGAGAAGAGAAGTTGCTGCTTCCTCACCTATACTAAAAGAATTCCATAGGGTCAGGAAAAGGAATAAAGTTATTTGATTTTAAAGGAAATGTAATACCAAATTTGCAAAAGGCTTACTTTTACCGTTCTGTTAAGAAAAAAAAAACCAAGAACATTCAGGAGCCTTGCCTTGCCTTTGTCCACCTTCGTATGTTCACTCAATCAGGCTCCTCATTTGATAGGCATGTGAAGGGAGAAAAAACCTCACCAATACAGTACAAAGAGAGATGTGAATATCTGGGCCTGAGGAGAGGCAGCAATGACAAAGGCTCCAAAATGCAAGGGCTTGAGTTTGAAGACTAGGAGGTATAAGCAACTCTAAAAAGTATAAGCAACTTTATAGCATGAAAAGTTACTAATATACACATAGAGGAATAAATAGTGCAACAATTCTCTTCTGTTTTGCCTTTGCCTTTTCACAAACTTGACTGAGAAATAATTAACTAGGTTTTCATCCATCTCATTGATGCAGCTCTCTGGAGTCAGTGCCTGCCTTCCCATTCATCTTGATGGCATTAACAAGCCCTAAATTAGGAAAAAGGGAGGCACTTTCTCTCAGAGCACTCTGGTTCCTGGCAGCACTCTGGCCCTCTTGTTCACACTGTAAAGCAGGTTGCAGATGATCACAGGCAGACATATCTCAAGCTCAAACACTGTTCTTTTTTTTTCAAAAGAGAAACGTTTTGTCTGCTCGCTTTGTGGAATAGAGGAAAGAAAAGGAGAAGAGAAAGAATCTTGTGTACTTTCTGCTCTCTAAAGAGGCTCATTAGTAGTGTACTGGGACAGGCAGCAGAAATTAGGTTTTGAAGTGTGAGGTACATGCTTTCTGCAGAAGTCGTGTTAGGTATTAATTTACCCCAGGTTGCCCAAACACAGACCATCATCTTGCCTAAAAACAGACTGAAAATTTGGCCGCCCAGCCACAGATATTTGAGCCATTGTGACTTTGAATAGTGCTAATTCAAACAATCCAAAGAGATTTAGTTCAATCTTCAGAATTAATGCCTTCTATCAATGTGCAATGTAACTTTTCCTGTTCAAACATATTGCTTTGAACAATACAATCGAATTTGAAGATAAAAGGAAAGGTGAGGCAGGAGGCAGATGAGCTGGCCTCTGAAATGCACTGGAGAGAAATCTGAGATTGAAGTATTCTGGTTGCACCTGACACTCTTCCAGGATGAATACGAAAGTTGGCACTTCAGTATGAAGATTAAATTATGTAGTTGGTAACAGCTCTTGGTGGTTGTTGCACAAGAGCACTTACTAAGGTGTTTCCACAGATTATTTCAGTCGTTCAAGCAATATTCAATTTAGACTTCGGCTGGCTGCCATCACTGCAGACTCAAGTAAGCAAAAGTTATTTTCTCTTCTTACATGTTAAGCAAACCTTTAATCTGGAATTATCCTGTTGTGTGTGCTTGCAGACCTGGACTCCATTTATCTCCAATATGGCATTAAATGACATTTTTAGAACTAAATTTTTGTTTTAGTATGCAATGTTAATAATCTTGCATTTTTCTTCATAATAGAAATATGGTACAATTAGAATCATAGAATTGTAGAATCATTAAGGTTGGAAAAGACATGTAAGATCATCAAGACCAAGTGTTAACTCAGCACCACCATGTTGACCACTAAACCATATCCCCAAGTGCCACATCCACATTTTTTCTTGAACACGTAAGTAGAAGCTAGTCAAGATGGTGTTAATTATATAACTTGAAAATAATGCTCTGCTAACCTAAAGTATTGATATATTTAATACACTGGGTTTTGTCATATACACTAGAAAGTGAGAGAATCAGGCAAATTTCAGCTTAAGTAAATGTGAATCCAAAGGCCACCTCTTTTGACTTCTTCAGGTTGATTATGAAGGTAGGAATATTAATCTAGATTCCACACTTGCCCAACTATGTATGAAAGATACAGGTCCCGTTTGGATAAGTCTTTACTTACAGCCTCATCCCAATAACTTTGAAGCTGGAGAGTCAGCCGTGTCCTGGGGTGCATCAGGCACAGCATCGCCAGCTGGTCAAGGGAGGGGATTGCCCTGCTCTGGTCTGCATTGGAGCAGCCTCACCTCAAGTGCTGTGGGCAGTTTTGGGCACCACAATATGGAAGAAAACCCAGCATGGTATTAGAGAGCATCCAAAGGAGAGCAACAAAGATGGTGAAGGGTCTGGAGGGGAAGCCAAATGAGGAGCAGCTGAGGTCACTTGGTCTGTTCAGCCTGGAGGAGACTGAGGGGAGATCTCTTGTAGTCTACAAGTTCCTTGTGAAGGGAAGAGGAGGGGCAGGCATTGATCTCTTCCATCTGGTGACCAAGGACAGGACCCGAGGGGATGGCCTGAAGGGTAGGGGGAGGTTTAATTTGGATTTTAGAAAAAGGTTCTTCCCCCAGAGGGTGGTTGGACACTGGAACAGGCTCTCCAGGGAAGGGTCACAGCACCAAGCCTAACAGAGTTCAAGAAGCATCTAGACAGTGCTCTCAGGTACATGATGTGACTCTTGGGGATGTTATGTGCAGGGCCAGGAGTTGGACTTAGTGATCTTTGTGGGTACCTTCCAACTCAGGATATTCTGTGATCCTGTGATTCTGTGAACAGCACTTTCACGTGCCAGTGAGGACACTGGGTTAAGCCTCTTCTGCTTTGATCCTAGAACTGGCTACCAAACAGAAAGATTTTTTTAAAAAAGAGTTACCATTGTCAGGTTCTGCCCCAGCAAATGTTTGGGAAACATATGGGTAATTTGCTGTACCAGTTGAGAAAGCAGTGTCCAATATTTTCTGCTTCACAGAGCACAAGATGTTATGCAGCTAGATTAGATCATATTAGGCACATAGGGTTTTTGTGGTGCCAACTGACTTGAGTTGTTTGGTTGTAGAGAGCCAAGCTCAACCGAGAATGAGCCAGTATGTTGACCTGGACTAGTCTGGGTTTAGTTGTAGCTAAGCACTTCCAAGCACATGACAGATGTGTACCACCACTTACCCTACGGAATCAGAGAGATGGTACAAGTTTTCTAAGATATGTCAGTACAGTCTGCAAGACACAGTAGCTTCAGTACTGTTCCAAGTTGCACACCCTGCCCCAAATGGCACACCTCCTGACTAGCAGCAGGTAGTGTAAGTCTGATCATTATCCCACTAGACACTTGCTGGAACTGGCAAATAAACCTCTCTGGCTTGACTCTCCAAACATTGTTTTTTGCAGCCAATGCGAAAAACATTTTTATTGCTAATGGGACAAAATGCTTAACACCGTGTTGTCTGAGAAATAGTTGTTAGGCAGGACGAGAACGATACAATGCTGTTTCCACTTCAGAAAATGACTGTTTCTATAGAGTGTGAGATAGTAAAAATGATCTCTCATCCTTTCTAAAGACAAAAAGAGTTCAGCCTAAGTAGATATCATGGTAATCAAGGAAACAAACCATGTAATCTGCTAGGTTTGCAGCTAAAAATTTAGTCTTCTCCTGAGCTTGGATTGATGGGCTGAGGCCAATGGTATGAGGTTCAACAAGGCAAAGTGCCAGGTGCTGCACATTGGGTACAACAACCCCACACAGCATTACAGGCTAGGGGGAAAATGGCAGGAAAGCAATCCAGTGGAAAACGACCTGGGGGTGCTGGTCAAGAGCAGCTGAACATGAGCCAGCAGTGCCCAGGTGGCCAAGAAGGCCAATGACCTCTATCAGCAATAGTGTGGCCAGCAAGATCAGGGCAGTGACTGTCCCCCTGTATTGGGCACTAGTGAGGCCACTCCTCAGGTGCTGTGTTCAGTTTGGGGCCCCTCACAGCAAGGACACTGAGGTGCTGCAGTATGTCCAGAGAAGGGCAAGGGAGCTGGGGAAGGGGCTGGAGCATAAATCCTTTGAGGATCAGCTGAGGTGATGCCTTGAAGTGGCTACCTGAAAAGAGAGGCTAGACAAGCTTAAGAGATGAAAGTAGGTATTTATCTGCAGGGCCTTCAAAGGTACACCTTGGGCAGTCAAGAGGCTACACCCAAGATGGACGACAGGTCACGGGTTTTTCACACTTTTATAAGTTTGGTTCATTTGCGTATCGGGGTTAATTCTCCAATTATAATTTCAGTTATGATGTAATTACCCCAAGTTTGCCCCTCCTCTCAAAGGCTTTAGTTTACGTATTTTGTGGCCTGGGACAACAAGGTGTCCTTGAAGTACAAACCTAGAGAGGGTTTGTTATGTCTAACCAGCATGAGAGAACAGTAGTTAACAGGCCACACAAAACTTCAGAGTTACACAATAGGGAGTACAGGATTTGAAAAATACTAAAGTTAAAACCTAAGGCATCTTTTCCTCCCTGGGAACTGGGGGTGTTTAGCCTCAAGAAAAGGCAGCTCAGGGGAGACTTTATCACCCTCTACAAGTACCTGAAAAGAGGTTGTAGCAAGGTGGGGGTCAGTCTCTTCTCCCAGGCAGCCAGTGACTGGACAAGTGGACATAGCCTCAAGCTTCACCAGGGCAGGTTCAGCTTGGACATCAGGAAAATTTTCTTCGCAGGAAGGGTTGATAAACATTGGAATGGACTGCCCAGGGAGGTGGTGGAGTCAACATTCCTGGGAAAATGTTCAAGAAACAACTGGACATTGCACTTAGTGCCATGCTCTAAGTGGAGATCAAAGGTTGGACTCCATGATCTTGGAGGTCTTTTCCAACCTAGATGATTCTGTGATCTGTGATTCTGTGAGCTGTTGTATAGGCAGAGGAAGAACTGTATAACAACAATAAGTAACCAAAACAGCTGAACAAAACTTCCGTATCTCCCACACTCTGAGTATCAGGAGATGTAGCTTCAGTAGCCACTTCAGGCCAAGGGAATTCAAGCCTGCATACCCCACCTCCCACTAGCACACTCAATGTGTCAACTTTCTCGGGCAGGGGCTTCTTCACAGAAGACTTGGGGACTGTGCCAATGACTAGGCACAGTCATGCCTTAATTGGGTGAGAAGTTCGAAGGAGCAATAAGCCAGGCACTAAATTTAAAATGACAGAAGAGATTTTCAGATACTTCAGTACAATTTCAGCAAGTTAGTATTGGCTTACAAGAAGCTACATTACAAAGGTAATGCAGAAAATACTGTTAGAACAGAGATATGTACAACCTAAAGCCATATCACACCATAAAAGCAATTAAGTTATGTTAGCTTAAATAATTTAACTGCAAGACTAAAATGATATCAGAGAACGAGGAACCCATACCTGCTGAGGCTGAGGAAGAAACAGTATCTGTTTAAAAATAGCACGCACCTAGCCTCATGCCATGCATCTCCAATAGAGACCTACAAGTTGTTGTGCCTGCCAGCCACGATGGAATCCTCCAGAGGGGAAAAAGTAGAAGGCAGAGAGGATTTTAAAGTAATTTTGGGGCTTCAGGGTAGCAGATTTAAAAACTCTGTGTACCAAAAGTAAAGCTTGAGTATAGTTAGGGATTTGGGCAAAAGAGCTGTAGGGACATTCCTCGCCCACATCTGCTGAAGATAGTGTTGGGAGGGATGCAGCACATAGGATAGCAAACACCATCCTCCCTGTGTGAGCTGCCCTGTGCTTCCAGTCCCTCCACAGCATCTTAAACAAGGATCTGGATTACTCCCTTACATTAAGAAATGCATTTTACAGACACTCCCTTATTGGCAATGCGATGTGAGCTTTTTACATGTCGAACACAAACAACATTGACTAGTTCCTGGCAAGACAGCTGTCCAGAGCGGAAAGGGCAGGAATGATGGATTGATTGCTTTAGAAAATCTTAGCATTCCTTTCCTCAGAGATCCTTTTGATTCCCAGTTTATTATGTCTGGTACAGGATGAGATGAAACAAGATTGTCAGTGACAGTAAAATCCAGCAGCGAGGCTGCAGTGAAGGCAGCTGCAAGAGGCCACTGGCCCAGGCAAGGTCAGTGGCTGGGCAAGAGCTGCTGGCTCCTTCTCCCTCCCTCCAGCTGGCAGCGCCCGGGGGCAGCAGTCAGCTGCAGAGGATTAGAGATCTGCTGTAGAGAGCCAGAGAGCTGCCAGCATTCACACCCACCAGCTCCTCACCACGCTTCAGGGAGAGGGCTCTGGAAGGTTTCAACTCGGAAGGGCATTTCATGCTTGAATTTTTTTTACTTTCCTTTACATAGAGCACTAGGTCTTTGGTTGTGCATCTGCACATAACAGATGCATCTGCAGTAACAGATAGCTTTCTGGCAAATAGAAGGAGGAGTCCCCTGCAAGTTTCAGAGCAAGCTGTCAGATTAAAAGCATAGGAAGCCAGGAACTGCAGCATGCTGAAAGAAGACATACATGAACAAGGCTGCCAAATCCATACATGTTTTACCCAGAGTGCGGGTTCAGCAGAGCTTAAATGTTTTGTACAGGGTCTTTTTATTCTTGTTGAAATATTGCTCTTACACTTTGTTCTTTCTTTGCTGTCTTAGAAACAAGTGACATTCTGGAAGGGCTCTTGCTTCATGAGAAGGCAGCTGTTAAAAGAAGGACAACCACTGATCGGAATAGCTCCAATTTACAAGATATTACATGTTACCAATATGCACTAGTTTCTCATCCCTATTTTAAGATTTTTTCCTCAGCTTGATAAAAAATGTTTAACAAGAAACAAGCAAAACAGTGGAAGGTTTCTAAATGCAGATCTGTATGGAAATAAGACAGGTGGTGTTGTACGAGCTGCAGTAACAAGGCAGAGCTGGGGTGCAGTCCTCTTGGGCAGTCCCAAACTAGATGTAACCAACAGTCTTATTGCTTTTTCAGATGGAGGCTTCAAGAGAGGGTTTCAGCTGGATGATCTAGGATAATCTGGGGAAGGATTACAAAGGGATTTTCAGAATAGTATTATCAAGTCTAGTCTTCTAGCAAGTCTTCAAATTGCTGGAAGAAACCCAAAAGTGCTTTGGGAAACATACTACTTTCTTCATTTGCAACTCTGCTGCAACACCTAAATTTAGAGTGAAGTTTAGGGATAAAGAAGTAAGAAAATAAAAGCACCCTTTTATTTGTGGGGTGAGGGGAAGGTAGAGGGGAAGAACAGCAAGGATTTATGTGCTCTGAGGTAAGTCCATGGACAAGACAAAGCAGGATTCAGAAAAAGGCTGACTTTGGTCATACACCCTCAAGAGAAGAAGCCCTGATGTTAGATGCAAGACTTGTACTATAGGGACAAAAAAGTTGGACAGATTCAAACATCAGAAACTTTAGACAACCTTAAAGTTTTTCTTTAGATCAGGGGAATCCATGGGTGCCTAGAAACATGAAGCACCCACAGTGCCTACATTATACCCAGCAAACCAAGATCTTCTCCCATACAAACCTTCATAAATTGTGAAGTTGGGTTTATCACTAATCCCACTATGGCATTTGCTGAATACAGGATAGATGAGGTGGACCTCTGACATTTTGAATATTTTTATACAGAAATGTCCACGTTATGTTCTGGAATCCCACCACCTGCGTGCCTGTAGGAGCTAGTGTACCTGTATTTCTTCTCTTTGCATTGAAATAAAACAACAAAGCAAATATGCAAACACGCCTCCTTTCTTACTTTTCTGATATTTTTATACTCCTTTACACAAACTCCCTGCAATTCATAGCATTCACACTGCCAACTGCCTTGCTCCAGGATTGAGTGACATATATTTTAGACAGTATGAGAAGTCCAGGTTTTCTTTAGGAATAGCAGTCACCTGGTATGAGCCACAGATGTTTCAGAGCATATATTATTGCCATGCCATCTGCAGAGAAAAGCCAGAATCTCAGCTGTCTCTCAGGAGAAGGCAAGGGTCCAGAGGCTTACTGTTCCCTCCTCCCAGACACATCTGCATTTTTTCTTCATTTTTAAAGCAAGTTTGGAAAATGTAATTATGCATATTTCAATTGCATGTTAATGGAGTAAACCACTGGGTTTTGTCTGGGGCTTGATCTTACTATACAGAGATTTCATTTCTGTTCTTAAAAGCTTTACCACAAACTTAGCTTAGTGTTTCCGAAACACCTCTCAAATGTTTTAATTTTCATGGTCTTGCTTTCAGATATTGGAAACCTATTTAAGGGTGTGGAGACTCAATGATTGGGCTAAAGTTCAGGAGGAAATAAAAGAATGCAGAATCACGAAAAGTAAAGAAATCAGGTGCAGGGGCACACCAGCCTGAGGTCTCCAAATGTCACAGCCCAGCAGTGTGACTGGGTAGAGTGGTGCCAACACCCGCACAAGGAAACAGCAGATCTCTTGTTGCTGGCAAATCTGGCTTCTTCAACAAAGTGACCATTTGCAATGGTACCCTCAGTTCTGAGTGAGGTTTGAAGCCACAATCACAAGTGGGGAGCATCGGTTTGGCGCTGGAAACTGAGCACAGGGAAAAGGACCTGCTGTTTCTCCTGCTCACCTCCTTCCCCAAGAGAGAGAAAAATACCCCTGAAAACCAACTGGCCTCTTGAACTTTCAAACCAACTGAAGCCAGTATTTCGTAAAGTCAGTGTGTCACATTATGAGTACTGAAGCTTTAGCTATACCTTTTCCTGACTAAGCAGAAGTCCAAGGCAATTCACCTGCTACAAATGTTAATTAGAGATGAAAGTAGCAACTTTGTGAACAGAGATGGCATTCCTTTACCTATTCCTGTCTGCTCCAGCACTAGATCACCTTTCTTGTAGCTACCCTGGGGCCTTAGAACAAACACCCAGTCTGGTACCCAGCCAGACAAGTACTAAGAAAGGTTTTTGCTTTGTCTAAGTTGCAGAAGTACCAGACAGTGTGATATGGTCCCTCCTTCCTAACATGAGGGCTATTATAGCCCATCTTCTCAATAAGTGGTACTGTGCCTGAACAAGAGGCTTGCATCAAAGCCGCAGTTCCCTCCCTGCATAAGGAAAAATCTCCATTTTTATTGCTTTGCCAAGAATACATATTTCCTCTTACTATGAATATTGCTACCTTTGCCAGTAATAACTCCATATAGAGGCCATGTTCCTTTTAAGGAAGTGTTCAACAGAAGTCATTGTCAGTGTCATCAGGTGTGGAATTGAGCACGGATGTCTTTTCACACCAAATTTTGATCCAAAGAGTAGCAGAACTATGGAGATAAGTGTGTAAGCACAATACACTGCTGCTCGCTGGTAGTCACTGGTTTGATAGCCAGAGCACTCGAAGGAGCTGTACTCTGCTGCCCTTCTGGGGCAAGGAGGAACTCGAGAAAGAAGCTTCCGTTTCAGCAGTCATAACTGTTAACTTATGTTTTCACATTCGAGAGTAAGATATGTTTCTACTTTGACAATTCCACACTTACATAAAGTGCCAGGGAGGGTTTAGCACAGTGCTCAATCGAAAGGTCTCCTAAGTGGCAGATCTTCACTACAGGAATAAACATCCTCTTTCTCACATACTCCAGTGGAAGAGCGTCATTGCTCCTGCAAGCCCGAAAGAGCCAAAGGGAGGTTACTATTGTGCTTATTTTTGTAAAAAGCAGTTTATCTCAAGTAGATCTCCACCTTTGGTCTGACTCACAGAGCAAGATTTAACCCATCACTGCTGCCTTCCCATCTACTGATTTCCCCTGTACAACTGCTGCTTTGCTTTTCCACTTCATAGAACCACAGAATCCTGTGGTCTATGATCACTTCTACATATCCTATGTCAGGAACTATCCTCAAATGTCACAGCACCCCAAGACCACATTGCAGACAGTGCATCATCATTATTTGCAGACTAGAGCTGCCTCAGTTCATATCAGGATTAAGAGATGAATTTTCTTTGTCAGCATTTCCTGTACTGGACCCTCACCAGCTTCCTTCTCTTAGTTTACCTCTCACCTGCAGTGGTTTCTTCAAAATTTCTGGTTATTTTTAAGGAGGTTTCTACACTTTTGAGGATGCCCTTGTTTTTTGATGGTATTAGACCACATCAATGTCAATAACCACAGGGCTATTTAACCAGATTGCCCAGCTCTTGCTGTCAAGACACTTCTGCAAGTGACATGAATCACTTGCTTAAACTTCCAGGCTCAGAAGCCTCACCAATTTCTTCATGACCATTAAAATCTCCAGTCTTTATCAGCAGGCTGTATACATCCGCCCCAAGAGAGCAGGCTTGATTTGTATTAGATGACATCAGTGCCACAAGTTTATCTCTTGTTACTGGAAGTCTCTCCTGAGGGAAAGGATGCCATCTATACTTTCCAATAGAGAGCCATAAGTGTGCCCCCAGATAGCTGCTTGCTTTGACTCACAAGCTGGCTTTCTTCTGGCATTTTTGAGTCATCATGTTTGCAAGATATCTACAAATAGCTCAGATTCACTTTAAATAAGTGCAAGTAATTGTCTGCCTAGGGAGGGTGCACTTCTCTGCTCCAAATCGATTTGCATGGAAAGGTGCTTCGACTCTCCCTAGAAAACCTTCCAGTACCACGAGCATTGCAGGCAGCTGTTAACACCAAAGGAAGGCCAACTGCCTCTCCCAGACTGCAGTTTTGAATATAAAAGCCCTGTTTCCCCTCCAAAGAAATGACTGCTGGTTGTAGTAAGCCACACACAGAATAGTTCCCAAAAGGCAAGAAAAGCACGAACAGGAACTGATTTCATCCACATCCCAGCCTTTCTGTCTGGGCCACTGCAGCAGTTCTCACCTGGTACTTTCAGTTCTCATTATTTAATTGCTGGATTTGAGTTTTTATGTTCCTACCATCTGCTCACACACAGTACAGAGCTTCTCAAGCCAATAATCTGAAGTAAAAATACCTCAAGATAATGACACAAACTTGAGGGACCCTCAGAATTTCCTTTTAAAGAACACTTGAACACGTGACACTGAGAAAACCAACAAGGAAAGTCACCAGCCACTTCATAATTAGAATAGAGTTTTATTTATTTTGAGATGAAGCCAAAGTCAGTGAATATGCAAAAAAATTTTTAAAAGAATAGGCCAAATCTAAGATTAGCTATTCTAGTCCCCATAGACTGACATCTTAAAGGCACAAGGGGGTAACTAATTATACATGTACAAACATGCTCAGCTCTCAGAGCAATCCAGGCTGTGGACACACTGCCTAGGAAGAAGCCCAGCAGAAAAGGCCCTCAGGGTCCTGGTGGGCAGTGAGCTGAGACCTGGCAGCAGAAAGGTCAAAAACTTCCTGGGCTGTATGTTCAGAAGTACAGCCAGTAGGTTGAAGGGAGCGTTTATTCCCCTTATCTCAGCATTCATCAGGCTATTTCCAGAGTACCATCCAGTTTTGGAGTGCATTCAACAGAGGACCCACAGGATCCTCAGGGGTCTGGAGCACTTGCCCTGTGAGAAGAGGCTGTGAGACTGAAGTGGTTCACCCTGGCTGAGCTTTGGGAGTGCTTACAGACAGCCCTCAACACCTGTAGGAAGGTGACCAAGGAGTTGGAGCCAGGCAGTGACTGGTGGGTAGATGAGAAACCATGAATAAAAGCTGAAAGTAGAGAGGTTTGGAGAGAAGATAAGGAGACCCTTTCCCCCTGGCCATAGCTGGGCGGGGATGTGTGTTGCCCAGGGAAACTGTGCTGGCTCCCTCCTTGCAGTTTTCTGATCCACAGAAGGGCACATCTCTAAGCAGCCTGATATGGGCTCAGACGTGACCCTGTCTGAGTGGAAAGATGCACTGGAGACCTCCTCACTTCCCTTTCTTCAAAATATCCCTATGATCTTGCAATCCTATATAAATAACCCTTCTATAGCATTATTACTTACAAAGACAACAAGTAGAAGAATATATGGTCCACAATACTTGATGCCTAGCAACCAGCAGAGTAATTCCTGGAAACCCACATAAAGAGAATTGCAGGGGCTGGACTATGCACTTATTAGCTGCTTTTTGCTATTGGAATAGCACATTATAGACACGGGAAGGTCTAAAACTTGCTTTCTGATAGTTTTTTGTGAACTGAAGTATGACAGGGCTTAGAGGATCAGTCAAGGGGGACCCATTATGTCAGGCCTGTACACAACTTGACTCAAACAAATTGATGCCTTAACAGCACAAGCAGAAAAGAAAGTAAGTGTCCAGGAACCTTTGGTGAGAGCCTAGCTAGAGCCTAGCTTTATGCCATAACTACTCAAAATGCTAGTCATCGGGACATAGTTCTTCAGAAAGCATGGTAGTAAAAGGGAGAGAAATCCCCTGTTTTGTTACTTTTCCTCTCACAGAACCCCATATCCCCCCTCCATTACATAAAAGCATACTACAGACCTATTCTTCAATTGATTCAGGTGGTGCAAGGACAAGGAAACCCCAATCAAGGAAGAAATTTGATTGCCTTAGCCTTCTATAACTCCAGCATTCTCTCCTCGTGCTCCAAATCCACTTCTTCCTGTAATTCTATATTTCTCTAGAAGAAATTACTGGTTGCAGGGGTGCTGAAAGCAAGCTAAATGATCCCAATGAGCCTTCTGAATCTGAAAGTTTAGGAATTGAGTTGTGTCTGCTTGATATAGTGGACTGAACTGAAAGAGTATAGGAGAGAACATTAATTTTTCTCTGGGGGTTGAGCTCAAGCCTACATTTTTATTCTGAAAGGTAATTTGATTTAATTATTTGCCTGTAAGGTAGAGTGTTCTTGAATGACAAAAATTATTAAATAAAAACAAGACAGTGATCTTTGTGCTAGTAAGGGCATATGAATAATAGCACTATGACCTAGTGGCAAAGGAGGGGTAGGGGAGGAAGAAAAACACTGGGCACTGGGACTCCCTCTTCATTGGTCATCCCAGAGCATCATGTGGCCACAGCTCCTTTTTAAAGATAAGTACTCTTCTGCTGGAGCTCATTATATTCTCCTGCCCTGCATTTCTGTTTGAACCTGTGGAAGACATCTTTCTAGCCTGACAAAATGTGCGACCAGTTTGTGGGCACCTGGAAGCTCCTTTCTAGTGAAAACTTTGAAGACTACATGAAAGAACTGGGTGAGAATTGTTATTTCAACTTCTTGTATCTGGAACAGGGAAGGAATGCCAATTTTGAACTTTACTCTTTACTCGCTTTTTCTGGCTGTGCTGTTTATCAAGGGGGGTTGGATCCACTATTTTGATCAAGTAGTCTCTGAAACTGGAGAACTCGTCTGTTTCAATTAGTGGTGCTAAATTCCTATAAAGCAGAAAAACTTTGATTGATAGGAATAATTTCAGGTAAGCTAGTCTAGGCATGCCTTATTACTAGTGTTATAAATGGAAGCAAAACACATCAGTGCAATATTTATTGTGAACTTGCTTTTACCCTTGGACATGCAAATCAGTGCCATGCTAGAAAGCAGCAAGTTTCCTTATGCCTATAAGCAACACACCTAAACAACTTTAAAATGCTACTGGATCAGGACACCACTTAATTGCCATGGCTATTATATTGAATGAAACTCTGTAGCTGCCTCCAGTGAATATTAACAAAGACAATTGCAAGGATTCATGCAGATACTTGCAAAGATTTGATGTCTAATGCTTTTCTCCAAAGGTGTAGACTTTTCGCTTAGAATTAAAACTGGGATTTAAAAGGTTTCAACATTCTCTTAGTGTGGAGAAAGCAGGGGGTAACTTGCACAGATTCAATTAGCACATGCTAAAAATCTGGGGGGTTAATTGCAGTTTAGGGGTAAGGTACTTACTGTGACTTATCCTGACAGCTTTCAAGGGGTGAGACTCTTGCACTCTTAATCTTTACTCCAGATTTTACTCAGGACATAACCATTGCCAGCTCTTTCTTAATCATTTCCTTATATTCAACCTACCTACTTGTAAATATAAAAAGTGCTTGCTTTTTTTTTTGCCTTGTTTGTTTGTTTTGTTGCTTTTGTGGCTCAGAAACAGTCATATATTTCTGCTTATTTACATTTAGACAAAATAAGCATACAAGTTAGAGTACAAACCATGAAAGTTATTCTGAACAAGTCTATGTGCAAATACCTGGCAATAAAATAATCTCAGTCTTCAAAATAATGCTTTTACTATTTTGGCAATGAGAGTGTAGAGAATTTCCTTACATCAACCCAGCCAGCTTGGTCCATAGCAGTACCAAGCGAGATATTACAAAAGAATCTCTGTAACATAGAATTAATAACACTCAGAAAGCAATAGGGGAAAAAGTACTCAGGGGTTTTTTTCCAACATATAAGAGAAAAAGATTGAGGAAATATAAAAATTTAATAGTGCACTATCTTATTTACAGGTGTGGGGTTTGCTACCAGGAAGATGGCTGGTGTGGCCAAGCCTAACGTAACTATCAGCATCAATGGTGATGTGATAACCATCAAAACAGAAAGTACCTTCAAAAATACAGAGGTCTCTTTCAAGCTGGGTGAAGAGTTTGATGAGACCACAGCAGATGACAGAAAAACAAAGGTGAGTCCAGAAATGGCATTTTGCAAATACATCTCTCAAAAGGGATGTGCCAGCAGCAGGGCAGAGTTGTGATTTTGACACCCAGTGCAGAAATGCTGCCTCCACAGGTGAGACTGCTCTGGGTGCTTCGTGCTTAGTGCTGGAGAGCCTTCTCCTGAGTCCAGAGCACCCTGATGAAACAGACACACTTTGTTTTCTTACTTTGGTAGAATGTCATAACCCTAGACAACGGTGTGCTGAACCAGGTGCAGAAGTGGGATGGAAAAGAGACCGTCATAAAGAGAAAAGTGGTGGATGGGAACCTGGTGGTGGTAAGTTAATTGTTGTTACTTAATCACTGAATTCAGTGTGCAGAATTCATGTTTGGCTGGTGTATGACTTTGGAGTCAAACACAGGGAGGAAAAGCATCTGAAAGGGCTCTGTGCACTTGGTGAGAAATCTCTCTGATTGAGTCTAGAGTGTAAGTTAAAACTAAAAAGCTGTTAAACTTACGGAATGATATGGATGTGCCTGTTCTCCATAGCAAGACGTGGTTAGGAAAATGTAGGAAGAAAAACCCAACATCCCTATAAGGGAAACTTTTATATATCAGAATCTCTGAGTCCTGGACAGTATAGAGGAATGATTAGCAAAGCCCACCTTAAATACATCCACTCTAGGCTGATGCAGAATACTCCTGTTCCTCTTCAGCAGAGGCTTAACAGCCATCTATGGGAATCCTGCTATGCATCACCAACAACTGTGTTAATAATATGATGTTAGAGCAAGGAAACCTTTGTCCAAGATCTGTAGGTTGGTTTTATCTGGTCAGAGACAATTGTGCTTGACTTGGTGCCAGTAAGGCCCACCTACAGTCTGGGGCTTCCCAGCTCTGCTTTACAGTTTTAGAAAACATACTTTGAAGAATCTGGGACAGGACTAAATGTTCATAAGAAGCAGCTGAGATTCCTACATGCTGCAAAACCATACACATACACAAAATTCCTGAAGAGTTCTGCCCTCCCCTAGGGAAAAATAATGTGTCCATAAATTCAATATTTAAATTTCTTTGGATAGAGACCAGAGAAGAAGAAATATAAATCGTTTTTAATAACAACTTCATTAAGAAAGATTGAACAAAACAGAGTTTGATCTAACAGAAAAATAGATGAGGACAGAGCCTAGCAAGCAGAGGCTGACACTAGCAGCTGCAAGTCTGAAAGCTCTCTGTGTGTGCATGTGTTGTGCACACATGTGTGAAGAAGACAAGCCACAGCTGCAAAAGGTGAAAGAAGAAAAGGTTAATGGCCAACTCCTGGGTCCAGTAAGCATCCACAGAAGTCCTAGGAGCCTTCTTTAGAGATTTTTAAGAAAAGATTAGAAAGCTCCTGGGGATTGCTGGAGAAGTTCTTGAAAATTCTTTCACTCCTGTGCTTGTTTTTCAGACTTCTGTTGCTGAAGTTCTCAAAACTTGAGTTTCACTCTTTTGGCAATTGGCTTTAGAGGAGGAGAAATGCAAATTTTTCTTAAACTGGTTCCCAATAGATAAGTAATCCTCTACCTTCTGACTAACAAACATTTAGTGAGGGTTAAAAGCTGACTGAAATATCTTTTCTTTCCAGGAATGCACCATGAATAACGTTTTCTGCAAAAGAGTTTATGAAAAAGCATGAAGAAGCCACCTTCACACAGGACTAATGCTTAAAGCTGGACTAAAAAAACTTAACCAAAGGAGAAAAACTCCACAGATCTGTTTTAAAGAGAACTGTACTTTTTTCAGATATATCCCAAAGCAGTTACATGCAGTTAGTCTAATTTTTTGTGCCTATTCAATAAAATGTTCTGCTTTCTACACTGTGTGCTTATGCTGGAGTTTGTCAGAAAGGGGCTTGGGGGATGCAGCGTGGGAAGGGGTGCTGTGCAGGAGGGCACTGTGTGGAGCCTGTACCACACTCAGCCATGTGACCCATCTCCCTGTGGAAGGAGCCTCGGGGTCAGCCCAGGGAGTGGCACGTGTGTGGCAGTGGCAGATGTACACCTGAACACAGAAACACCATCTGGTGAGTGCTGCGTGTGGGCTACTCCCTGCAAGGAGTCTGTGCACAGCCAGGGGAATAACGGGGCTGCTCTTCTCACCTTCAAGCAGAGGTGGTTGTTCCTGGGGCAGGGAGGAGGATGGTGTGTGGATGCCCAGTGTTGGCTGCCAAACATGAACAGGGTACCAGGCACCTCCTCTGTGCACAAATGCAGACATTTTTAAACCCAGGGACCATTTGAAGCAGCTTGGTCTTGTCCTTTTCCACCTCAAGTGTGAAAGAAAAGAGAAAAACAACTGAAAGGTTAATGCTCAGAATAAGCCTTTCTTCATCTTTCTCCTGAGCTGCTAAAAATCTGTGGGTGTGAGTCGCCTTTCCCTCTTGTCATCCAAGAAACTCGTAAAGGAGTAGTGAGTGAATATGGTAAGGGGCAGCTGTTGCAGCTTTCACCTGTGATTATTTTGTCAATAGGCCTGTCTTGAACATTTCATTTTGTCCTAGATAGGCAAAAAAGCCTTGAATTAAGAATCATAGCTTAAAAAATATTCAGGTTTGCTAAAAGCCAGTACGATTTTGCTAGGGGTACAACCTCTTTTATTACCTACACGCCTTTTCTATTAGCTCTTTAGGCTTGATCAGTCTTGGGAACATGAGCCTTTCCAGATGCAAAGCCCTTTGGACACCATGTTTTTCAACTCTGCTTATTTTTGAACTACTGTCTTCTACTGCCTGTAGGCCTGGTCTCCTATTCCAAAACTTTGCATCTACAAAAGCCATGATTTCCACACCTGGGAGGGCTTAAACTGAGGACAAAAAAAAAAATCGAGATTTCTAGGGAAAACCTGGAAAATAAGTATAAAAATATGTGCCTTAAATACTAAATGAGGAAATGACCGTATCTTGAGCGATTAAGATCAGTGCACCAAATTCCACATATTCCTGACATTCCTGAAGTCAGCTGTCAGAGGTGATGGTGCTGAGTCCCCACTGCTAGCAGCAGAGACCTCTCACACATTTGAACATTCCTCTGCATAACTCAGATTGTTCCCAAGTTTTTGCACAACCGGAGAGAGAAGTGGAAGGACTTTTACATTCTACTTGAGCTGAGGAGTCATTTAAAGGCGATTCCAAACCAGTAAATTCAGCAGAAAACGTTGAAAAACCCATGAAGAAACAGCTCCTGTGTTTTAACCTCGGCTTCTTTGCTTGTGAAATCTCACCAGCTTAGAGAACAGTAGTTGCATATGGGAAGGAAGAATGCTTCAGGGCACCCCATATATACAGTACTAAATCTACTTAGCACTTAACAAAACCAAAATTATTTATGAGAGTTAGGATGCAACTACAGTTTAGTGGTAGAAAATCTACATGAGAGTGATGGTTGTAAGAAGCAGAAACGTTCACTTAAACAAACTACATATAGACATCAAACATCAGCCCACAGTTAAATATATTCTATCATCCACAGATTTGGAAATATTGTGTGTCACAGGTAAAATTTCCAATATTCCAATATTCACAGAGCAGATTTTATTTTCCAGAATTCTTACATTCTTAATGCAGCCAGCAGTTACAATTGTAACATTCACAGCCTAATATTTCAGAAAAGGGTAATCTCTTCTAAAAGCATCACCATTTATTTTGGTACCTGGTAAATGACTTCGAACTTTGCGAATCAATCAAGCCACTTCAATTTTTGGAAATTTCAATAAAGTGACGTTCTGTCGATAAACTTGAACAGGAACAGCACCATAAGGAAGTATTAGTGTTGCTTTTCTTAGAATATGAACATTTGGAATTTATTCTCTGAAGAAGGCCAAAATTTATCGTCTAAAAAAGGCAGCAGTCTAGTGACTGCTTGAATAAATGGAAGTGATTCCTCTCTGGCAAGAAAAGCTGTGTGCTCTCAGACCTGGATGGAGGTGAGAGCACACATTTCTAAGAGCTAAAGTCAGATCGGTGTCTTGTCCTTACCTGCAGAGCAGCACAGGTCTCTCTCTCTTCTGTCATGCTGAACTATTCTCCAAAAATCAGTAACCACCCCAGAGCATTCCCTTCTGCCAAAGAAGGATCTCACTAAACCCCTAAAAACCCATGGGCAGCAGACTTATCGCAGCAGGCACCTTGAATGCTGGGAGGAGGAGGTCTCTGCCCCTTACCATATTCACTCACTACTCCTTTACGAGTTTCTTGGATGACAAGAGGGAAAGGCAACTCACACCCACAGATTTTTAGCAGCTCAGGAGAAAGATGAAGAAAGGCTTATTCTGAGCATTAACCTTTCCGTTGTTTTTCTCTTTTCTTTTAACTATTTGTTTCCACTGGAACGAACTTGACAGACTTTTGTGTCCTGACTGTGTGTGCGGTGTAGCCTGGACTCATTCCCCCAGCCCAGCTGCCCCGCTCTGGTCTTGTAGGATGTTCCAGCTAAGGAGACAAGAAGCTATTTGCACCCTCCAATGTAGCCACTGGGAAAAGGGGGGCTGCTGGCCCCATGTTCAGAGTCAGTCCTTCAGCTTCATAGAGTCAATGCTGAAACATCCTTGGTGTCCTCACAGCAAGTCCCTCTTCGACCTCCCCTTCTATTTCTGTTCTCTTCATTGCTCTCCTGGGACTCTATTTAGATTTTCTTTGGCCCTGAATTTGCCCAGGTCATATTTCCTTTAAAGAAATTCACATAAATTTACTTTCTGCATTTCTTTAAATATTATTTTTATTTCTAAAGAGTCTCTGAATTTTTAGTTCTCTATTCCTATCAAGTTTTACCTATACCTCTTGTGCTGCTTCACAATCTCCGAGTTCAATGATTTCAATGTCCGGTTTTACATCAACATAAGCAAAAAAGAGAATCAAGGCTCTCCTTTATCATGTGTACTCACAATCCTTGACATTTTTTCCCCTTTAAATTTGAAGAAAAGATTGGTTTCTACAATTATTTCTACTGAGATATAATTCCCTGCTCTTGCTCTTTCTAAACTGTAGGTCCTTTAAATGAAAGTACTGATTTTTCTTAGTGACAAAGAGATAGATGGTAGCAATGTCAACATTGTTTGAGACTGCTTAAGACTGGGGTTTTGTCTGAATAAATAATTCTCTGTTACTTTTGTTCCTAAGGTTACTGGTACTGCAGTGTAGTTGTTCTATTCTGACTAATTTGCTCTTCTTGAATTTCTTTGGGTCTGATTTTACAACATCCCAATCATCTTTTATTTCCCAAAGGCACCACCCTTGTCTTGTTAAAGTGCCTTTATGCGGCTAAGACAATTAAATAAAAGAACAAAGAATGCCTGAGGAGCAGTGGTATAATATTTTCATATTATTTCTTGAGAAATAATGGATAGTTTCATTTAGGAGTAGTTTTCTCATTTCCAGAGATGGGATAAAAGAGCTAGCTATTCTTTACACAAAATGTGATATTATGCATCTCTGCTTTAGAAGAGTTTCATGTGGACAACACCTTGAAAGACTGACATTTACTTATGTGCTACAGCATCTGCTTCCTGCTGTGGGGGAGAAAGAGTTCTTTGCCTTGTTTTTATTTTCAGCGACTCAGACTTTTGCTCCCCTCACTGAACTGTCATTAGACTTGCCCAGCAAGGGAAGTTCTGTTCAGCTTCCCCTGTTGATTTTATGATTGAAGGGTTTAAAAACATTTTGCATATGCCACCAAAATATGTGAGTGAAAACCTTCTTATTTTCTACAGCCTCCTTATAAACCAAAGACTACAATAATTTCACTCCTCAGACTCTATTATTTACTTGTTCCTGTGTGTTCCCCTTCTTCCTTATGATAGCTTTCAAGTCAGGACCCAGACCTCATCCTCCTCGGCACACCATCATTTCCACCTCATTCTTTCAACTCTAAACACAAGAAATTTGGTCCCACTACCTAAAATCCCAGTGTCTCTGCTCTTAAAATGTAGATTTGAGTCTTTATAGGTGGTCATAACCCAGAAATTACAATCATACAAAAAAAGCAAACAGGTAACTATTGTTCACCCAAGCAGGAAAGAAGCCTCTAATCTTCACATGTACCAAGCAACAATTTTCTCCAGGAAGATGGTTTAAGCAGGGGAAGGACAGAATTACATCTGATGTGGTCTTGCACTAAATAGTTTCAGATAGTTTGAGGTGTCTTGAATTACAACACTTTGAATTCCTGCCTGTCACATACACACGTGGTTTATGGATTTGTTCTTTGTGTCTGTTTTTACTAGACATAAGACAATAGTTCTAAATGTGGACTTTAGAAAAAAAAAAGGTTTTGAATGTTGAAAACTCAAATTTTTCATTCTTTCAGTTTTGGCTTGGCAGAAAATGTTCTGGGGGTCCTGGTGTACCCCAAGCTGAATAAGAACCAGGAACATGTGCCTGCAGCAAAGGGTGAGTGATGTCCAGGGCTGCATTAGGAGTGTTGGATGTTGAGGGAGATTATCCTTCCCCTCTATTCAGGGTGCTGATCAGGCCACAGCTGAATGATGGGTCCAGTTCAAGGCCCCCCAGCGCAACCAAGACACGGACCCAAGGAGGTCGTGGCATCTCTTCATGGGAGCAGGGAAACCTGAGGAAAACTGGCAGTAGTAGGACACATTTGAATGCAATGCCCTATATGATTGCACTGGCTTCAGTCTTCCCTTTACCTTATGGCAGACCACCTATTCATGCGCAGAAAGACAAAAAGAGAACAGAATATGCCCTCCTCCCAAGTCAGCAAAGCTTCTTGCTTCTCACCAAGGGACTTTGAACTAAGAATAAGCACTTTAAATGGTTCCGCCTCTTTTCATGCCGTCCACCCGTCAGGCACAAGAGCTGATCTCCACTGATGCACTGATATTCTGAATATGCCTGGTTGTAAAAGAGAGCCAGTGAATATTGGCTGCTTCTTCTTTTTGTGATCCTGTCTGGGATATGTGCAGGGAAGAACCCACAGCTTGTAGGCATTTCTCTGATGCAAAGGAGAAAACAGAACAGTTTAACTCAGTTCTGCCTTTAAATGATAAAAAATACAGACCCTTTCCAGGATAGATTGTGAAAGTAAAAAAAAAAAAAAAAGCACAAACCACCTTGTACATCATCTTCTTGATGGTTCCCTCTCAAAATCTACATGGCTTTGATTTATCTGACTAGCACCACGTGACAATAGTGGTAGCACTCTGCACCTTCCTGAGGAGGGGAAGCGGAGAGGAAGGTGCTGATCTCTCCTCTGTGGTATGCAGGGGTGAGATGTGTGGGAATGGTCCACAGCTGCGTCAAGGGAGGTTCAGGTTTGTCATTAGGAAGCACTTTAGTGAGAGGGTGGTCATACGCTGAAAGAGGCTTCCTAGGGAGGTGGCCAAAGCCCCAGGCCTGTCAGTGTTCAAGAGGCATTTGGACAATGCTGTAACTTTTGGTCAGCCCTGGATTGGTCAGGCAGTTGGATGAGATGCTTGTTACAGATTTCTATTCTATATGGTGACAGCAGGAGAATAACATTGGGAGGACAGTCAGAGCTGGGTTTCACAGGGGGGCAGGGCTCCTGTACTTGTCTCTGTGCTGCTGACACCCCACTGCTGTGTGCCCTGACAGCTCCGCGGGTGCAGTGGTAGTGTTCTGTCCCCATCCCCACGTGCCCCTCGTGTCCTGGTGTATTCAGTGGAGGAAGCCAAGGCAGGCGTCACCCAGAGCCTTGGTACTGGCCCAGCTGCCTTGGACAAGGTGCACATTGTCTCACCCTGGTACTGCCTCCCCTATTGGCCATCCCGACTGACACAGGGACCGGACCTCTTTAAAGGGAGACCACTGAATCTGAGTTGGGCACACAATCTCTCTGACTGCCACCAAGAGCTCTTGCGGCCACTTGCCTCTCTCTGCAGGACCAGCGCCTCACAAAGCCTGTACGATGTGTAACCGATTTGTGGGAACCTGGAAACTCATCTCCAGCGAAAATTTTGATGACTATATGAAAGAATTGGGTGAGAAATGTTCTGGGTTTGGTTTGGGGTTTTTTTTGTTAGTAAGTTTCCTTTGGGAAGGTTTTGCTCATGGATGGTGCCTTCTTTCTGTCCAAAGAGCACTTAACTACTCTCACATAATTTAATTTCCTTTCTTTAGCATCTAAATTGGAAAAGGTAGGTGATGAATTACTATTATAAATTTACTTCTGTCGGAGTGATCTGAACTAATCTAATTTGTTTTTCTCTCATGAACGAAATCTATGGAGATGCAGCTTTTTTTTATGTTCCTCTTGGTTGCACTATTAACTTGTGACTTATGATAACTTACAATAAATAATGGAGCTGATGTCTCATGACACTGTAGTTTCAGACATCTAAATACTATGAATGAATCTATCTGTTACTGAAGAATGCCAGGAATGTAATAAATTAAGTATTGTTTCTCATTTTAATGCTGGCTGCATTACTATATGCCAAGTGCACAGACAGTTAGCTACTGCACTGCTTTTGCTATATAAATGATTCACTGATTCCCTTTATTTGAAAAGTTAGACTGAATAACAAAAGAATTACAGTTAATTAATTAGCCAGGGTGAATGTGGGAGGAAAGTCCAGCTGCAGATATTTTTTTGAACACGTAACAGAATTGTTTTGTACGGAATAATTACTGCAAATAGTGTTATACTTTGCAGATAACTTCATACACTTTTTCACAGATCTTTTTATCTGGGCATGTCATAGCATTAACAAAGGCACTAACTACAGCTATCCCCTTTCTGCTTCTATAAAGCAGTGATGCATCGCCAGTGGCTTCATTCCTACTTGCCCCAAGCCTCACAACCTGCAGACTATGAACTGGACTGTAAGGGACTAGGCAATACACAAGGCTTTTGGTATGGGATTTTCCTGGAAGCTCTTTGCAGCTCTCGAGTCTCATAGCTCAACATTTTTTATATATCACACCCGTACTTTTCACTGAGGTTTAGATGCAAGGATCCTTCAGGGATGCCAACAGCAACTTAGAAATTACCCAGTCTTCAGTATGTTTAGTGAACAAGCACCAGCATATTGCCAATTCAGTGCCCAGTTTCTTCCTTGCAGCTAATAACAAATGTACAAATTCTCAGATTTGCCAAGGATTTTTTAAAGGATTTTTACAATTTTTTATGAGAACCAGGCTCTTCCTCTGAATTTTTCTACCTATTCTATCTCTACAAAATTAATGGAGGTTTGTAACAAGCTATGTTTCTTAGCTAAATGTGCACAGCTCTATAATTGTGTCCATCTTTACTTCTTGCTGAAAGTGCGCTCTATGAGCTAGGGCTGCCCCAGCCCCTGAATGCTGATGATAACATTCCTATCTCTGTCTCAGCAGTGTCTCATCTAAAGAATTAGCATTTCATCTAAATCAGGCACTGAATAATGCGAGAAGAAACTCTTCCCTATTCTTCCACCAAAGAATCATGAGAGGATGATGAGTTTCCTGCTTCTGGAATGTAATGATTCTTTTGTTTCTGATTTCTAGGAGTGGGCTTAGCTACCCGGAAACTAGGTGGCCTGGCAAGGCCTGATGTGATCATCAGCATGAAAGGGGACATAGTGACCATAAGAACTGAAAGCACTTTCAAAAATACAACCATCTCTTTCAAACTGGGGCAGCAGTTTGATGAAACAACAGCAGATGACCGGAAAGTCAAGGTAAGGGGGCTGATGATATCTGAGTGGTCTGAACATCTCCTAGAAGAACACCAGGAGAAATTTACCTACTCCCTTAGTGCACCTGGAGTTTTCCAAACTATTCAAATAAAGCACTGAAAGAAGAAACAGCATAGTGCTGAATATAATGTTACTGAGCATGTCATTATCCAAGAGCACGTATCTCACTGAATGTAAAGTGAATTGCCACTCTAATCTGAAGACTTCAGTCTGAAACTCTTATGTTGGACTTTGCAGAGTGTTGTAACCTTGGAGAAAGGGTCATTGGTGCAAGTGCAGAAGTGGAATGGCAAAGAGACCACGATAAAGAGAAGACTTGTTGATGGGAAGATGGTGGTGGTAAGCTCACGTTCCTTGTATGCTGAAAAAGGTCATAAGGACACAGCCTCCAGTACATTTCTGTCTAAACAAACTATCAATTTTGGCTTACTTTTCAAATTATGAGATTAATTAAAAGGGAGAAAAATGGAACCAAGCTTAGAAAACACCTGGAATGAAATAAATGTTGCTGCATACAGTAACTTGTCTTTAAATTGACTATTTTGGCAGAGCTGCCATAAATTGACAGCATAGTTACTGCTCTCAAAATTATTGCTCTTAAAAGGAATAATGTTTAAAAATAACAGAAACCTGTGAACTGTGAACTAAAGTTTACAAGCAGGGTACTGCTGTCCCTGGAGCAGCTCTTTCCTTTTCCCTGTCTTGGCCAAGCCAGAGACACAACACATTTTAGGGACCCTAGTTATAAGGGTTGCTACTAAAATTAAGATTTCGCTTTGTTCATTAAAGTTTTTAAAGATTGGAGTCAAGCTAATTTTGGTAACTTGTTTGAAGTCAGCAGCATTACATCTTTCCACATTAGCTTGTTCTGACTGTATTTTGTTGTAAGTTCTCATACATAGAATCATAGAATGGTTTGGGTTGAAAGGAACCTTAGAGATCATCCAGTTCCAACCCACTGTTCTGAACAGGGACACCCTCCACTAGACCAGGTTACTCAAAGCCCCATCCAGTCTGGCCTTGAACACTTCCAGGGATGGGCATCCACAACTTCTCTGGGCACCTGTTCCAGCGTCTCACCACCCTCACAGTAAAGAATTTATTCCCAATATCTAATCCAAACCTCCCCTCTCTCAGTTTAAAGCCATTCCCCCTTTTCCTGTCACTACACATCCCTGTAAAAAGTCCATCTCCAGCTCTCTTGAAGCCTCCTTTTAGGTAGGAAGGGTGATTTGTGTTTGCATCACCTCATAGCTGCATTTCTGTGTAAATTTTTCTAATTAATAAACCCTCTTCATAAAGCAGAGAGGTAAAGTCCCTCTTCTGTCAGCGTCCTGCTGTCTGCCCCTTGCCTCATACAGGGTTGTGGAGGACTCCTCATCTTTTGCAGACCAAGGAAGTATTTTTTTAATATCCTGTTGCCTTTGTCAAATGCATCCTGTGGCTGTGAGTCAGCAGCAGCCACTGAAGGCCACTGGGGTGAGAGGGTCAAGAGAAATATTTTGTGACTCAGAAGAGCAAAGTTTTTTAGGCCAGAAGCCTGACCTCTGAAATACCTAGGCTACTTCTGCTTGTACACAAAAAAACCCCTCTACTTCGAAAGTTTGAAAGTGTTGGTGGGCCATGATATTAAACCTAGGTGGGGCTAATATTTCTGACAAGCCAGCAATAATATCAAGAAAAGTAAATTTGTTTGTGGAAGCTGAGCTAAATTTTGCAATCTCTTTGTCATTAAATGCCACTTAATGAAATTTAAAGCTGTTAAAATAGAAACAACTCTATTTGCAATATAAATATATCTTTGCTGTTTTCTCCAAACATCCTGTAAACATGTAGGGATGTAAAACATGACATTTGGATTTTCATTGACTTCGGAGGTTACTGCAGCAGACACAACTGCTGTCAGCAAAAGGTTTATATTAATATTTTCCTTTATGCCTTAGGAATGTGCCGTGAAAGGGGTTGTCTGCACTAGAGTTTATGAAAGAGTGTGAAGAAGTTCCCTCTCTGCACTGGACTGGAACTGGCTCTAAAAACTTGGCTTAGTTCAGTGACCAAAGCCTCATGCACCGTGCTTCTTTATTTTATTTCCTTTTATTGGGAAAACAACTACACCGTAATTTGATATTTCAGAGCCATAGTGTAACTAATCCAAGATATTGTGGTGATCCAATAAAAGCTTCTCAACACAGAAAATAGAGTGTTTGGCTCTACATGAATGATTTATGTTTACTTTCTTGACTGGCACTATCTTTTCTGTTTATAGTGTCTGTACAAAAGGTAAGACTATTTCTGAGTAAAATGGTGCAACACAAGTAATCCATATCTGAGAGAAGGCTAACACTGCTTCTTTGATATGTGTAAAAAATATAATCTCCTGGACTCAATATTCCTTTCCTGCAAAAGATTTTATTGCTGAATAGCTCCTGCAGGGAAAATTATCTTTACCACCAGTACGATATATGATCGTAGCCTTATAGTCTTAGCACACCATTGTTTCATATTTAACCCAAAAACTTTATACTTTTTTCAGGACCAGGATTTATACAATGGCATTTATTTGAAAGAAAACAGATATTGGAGGAAAAAACCCTGAAATATATTCCATATTTGTCTGCCAAAAGAACAGATAAACCCATGAAACAAAGTGTGAAGCAGGTGTGAATGAACTCCAGAAGTCTTAAGGCTAGAGGGCTTTCTTTTAAAAGTGCTCATCAATCAAGCTTCTTCCAGCCCAGTATTTAAGTGTATGCTCAATGTTAAGCACACAGAGGAGTTGCATTGAATAGAGGCTGCTGTCAAGCCTAACTGAGTAGCTAAAGTGTTCATTCCTCCCACTGCATGCACTTTGCTTTCATCTAAGGAAAAAACCAGAAAAAGCAAACGTAAACTTCAGGAAATCAATTTAACCGAAAAGCACTGTGGCAGGTTATTAATATTTGCCTCCATTGGCCAGTGTTCAGCATCACTGCCACATTCACACTAACCACATTATTTCATCCCGTGCCATTGCCTCTGTGCCATCACACAGGTGGCACACACACACACACACACACACACACAGAGGAGGCTGTCCCTGCCTCCTCTGTGGGGCTAAAGCAACTGTGAGAGGTGCACGTGTTTATTTTGGCTCATTAGGAACTGCAGAGCTGATATGAACCTTTGCCTACTGGTTTTACAGGCAAGAACACAAATTCTCAAGGTTAAGACAGATCCTGAACATCAGAATCTAAACTGGCTTAGCCAAGAAGAGAGTGAAGAGATGGATATCATACACAAATGAAAGATATAAAGGTCGCTTTTCCTCTCTACCCACCACTGGAAAATCTAGAATCTCTGCCCAGCTTTGGATACATTTTTATGTAGATACAGTCTGACTGGAGGCAGAAGGCAAACAGGACGAATCCTAGAAAATACAGGCAGTGAGAGAGAGCTGTGGGATTTATAGACAGCAGTTTTGAGGAAAAATTTGTTCTGGTCTCTAACCTAGATGGAGGGACAAATGTCCCATCTTTACCATAAAAACTCACCTCTGTGAGTGTTAGTTTCTGTGACTCCAAGTCCTCGGGGATGGTAACAAGGAATGGAGGCAGAATGATGCCTCTTGTACCATCTTTTGCAAACAGAAGGTAATCACATATTTCAAGTGAAGATGTTCCACCAGACTTCTGTAAGAACAGTCATACAGTGTGAACTCCTATTAGATGTGGCCCTCCAGATTATTCTCCTAGTCTCTTAACAGAGAGCCAAAGAGACATTCTTACAGCTCAGAATCTGCCTGAAATGGACTTGTGAACCTGGATTTTTGCTCTGCAGTTTTTTCATTCCCTTCCCTTGCAGTACAACACAGTCCCAGTGAGGCTGCTGGACCCTCTCACTCCAGCCTGGCTCTGGGAAGATGGAACTTGTCCGGAGCCTTTTAAGCAGATCTCACTTCCCACTACTGAGCCACAGGCAAGGGAGAAGAGACTGCTGCAAATAAGATCTGTATTTCTTTGGCTTTTCCTGATGCAACCTGTAAATTATTCTTAAAGCTTAAATGCACCATCTCCTCTCCAACAGAATGCTAGTTTTCAGCTTTTTATTTCCTTAGGCAAAGGAAATAAATATTTAGTTCAGTACAAACCATTGTTTTCCTGGATCTGAAAACAGTAACAGAATAAAAACAAAGGACTGCTCACCTAGTCTTCATTTATTTATTTACTGTCGTCTCCATTTCTGTGACATAACCCATCTCTCTCTTCCTCTTCTTAAGAAACTTCTCGTTGCATTTATTTTTCCAGAGGTTTGGAATTAAAATAATGATAGCTTTAGGGTTTTAAGTTCCTAAGAAAATGCAGATATGCTGTTTAGGAGCCTAGTATTTGGAACTTTCACTCTATACAAAGGTCACTTAAAAATGTCATGAGAGCTGGAGACTTTCCAAAACAGGAAAAGTGCAGCAGCACTGATAGTGTTGAAGGCAAAAACAATAGGGCAGGTGGTACAAATCAGCATAGAAATGGAGCAATTTGGGATACTGCTGTCTGTAGAGCAGTCCTTGGGGTCTCCAGGAGAATTTAAGGGGAACACAAATTTTTTAGTCTCAAGGTCTTCTTCATGCCTTACTGTAAATTAGTTTTTCTTCTTTCTTAAACTTTTTATACAGGCCAGATACTTCTGGAATGAACATCTAGGCTGAGGTACAATGTCTGTGTCTTGAACTGTAACAGCACATTGACAAACAAGTCTATTTGCTAATTTCCTAGCTTGTGTATGGACTTAGCCTAGAAATATTGGCAGTCTGATGCTGGTGTATAAATAGCATCATTTAAAGCAAGCAGCTTGATCTAGCACCCATCCCAGGCAATGAAATCCTGGCTGATTTTAGAGCACCACACACAGACTCCTCTCCCATCAGTCACTCTTTCTGTAAGTTTTGTAAGGCTCTGTCACACCTCAGTTTTTCCTACATCTCCAGAGACAGTGGAAATCGCCTGCATGGGGTATTCATCCTCCAGTTGCAGCAGGTGTGGCAGCATTCCCTGCCTCTGCCCTCTCTGACATCTGCTGGGGAAGGAGGAGCAAGCTGTCATGGCAAGAGCCCCTCTCAGCCCTGGTGCTCCCATTGGGAGCACTGAAATCACAAAAAAGCTGCATCTGGACTCCATGTACCAAAGCTGTTTCCTCGGAATGAGCAGAATTTGGCAATTTATGATAGAAAACATCTCCTGGTGATGTATAGCTAAACCTGGAATACTGGACCCCACATCCCAGTCTTCTTCATATGGAGTGGAGCAGAGAGTATAGGCTCTCCTACAGCTTTGAACTTCCTTTGTCCATTTCCTCAAAGTTCATTTTGGGAGCAACTGTATTCCTGCAAAGTGAATTCACACACATCCAGGTGCCCAACGCACAGATCTGCTGTTGTTTTAGGCTGATACCTTGTCACCTGCTGGGACAGTTTGGCTGGACAGCAAACATGTGGCTGGGCAATTATAGAAATAGCAAAGATTTGGGGAGGGGGATTGGGCTGTGTTATTAAAGCAATTGTGCTTCATAAGAAGTCCTCACCACTTACCACATTTTTTCCAAGAAGCAACTTGTTATGCTGATAAACACTGTGCTGTTTATAAATTGCTCAACTGTGCCTTTTAAGACACTGCTACCTTGCCTAATTTTCATTCTGGATTAAAGAAGTTCTGTTGCTTTATGGGATACAAAGGAGTGAAAGGTTAGTGCTGAAGGGGTAATCAGTCAAAAACAAATAGGCTGATACCATGAAAAAATTGCCTTCAGAAATCCTGGAATTTAGATGTAATCAAGGTCTTTGTTAGGGAGGCTATTAGAGCATATCCTCACCATTTCAATGAAAAACGTTGTGGTTGGCTATTGGCCATCTGCTGCAGATGAGAAACACAAGAAAATGTTATTTGGACTAAAGGGCACAACAACATTGGGGATAATATAGTGCCTAAGACACTATAGAGAGGGAAAGCTGTTAGACAGCATTTATACAGTATTTTCAAAGGAAAGTGGACTCTTTTTACCTTTCAAGAAGCAAATCAATATTTAAATACACTTTCCTCAGACATTATGAAAAATTTTAAAACTAAAATTAGAAGAAATGCAATCCTTCAGGGATTAGGAAGGGTGGGGCGAATGGATTACAGCTGGATTTGTTTTCAGGTTCTCTGTGGAGAATTGATAAAAGTATTTAAAATTTTTTTTAATATATTTGCTATTATATGATCACCAGTATCAATCATACTATTTGTGAGAAGCATAAGGGAGGAAGAAAGGGTTTTCAATTTAATTGAAAGTGAACACACTCCCTGTCACACTCCCTTGTGGATAAGACTTCTTACAAGAGGCCCCTGTGTCAGCAGTGGGGTCAAAAACACTGCAAGAATTCATCTTGTCTTTCAATCTCATAGACATAGTGTCACAGCTAAAGCTGCAGCAGGAGACACAGTGCAGCTGTGGGACATGCCTGCTTCAAGTTTGACAGAACCTAGGGTTGCTTTGGGAAATCTTTAGACATAATTATGGGAAAGGAGAGGTATGCAATGTGTCTAGCTACTGTACAATACTTATTATACAGGCCAACAACAGTCTCGTTTATCTCAGATCCTACTACGAATTTCCTAAGCTGAAATCTAATATATATATATATAAGTTTTACTTGGAAGCTCTGCACATTTGATATGAAAAAATCTGTGAGACAGCGAAGGCGAGGCCCTCAGTCTCCCTAGATATTCTCCTAGCAGAGGCTCACAGCTTTCTATGGCATCGTGCCACCTTCTTGTATCTTGTACGATGTAGTGTTCAGAGTTTTCTAGCCTACTGACTCCTATGGATCTGTGTGGGTAAATGCATTTGAAAGGAATAGTAATTCCTTCACAAACCTCCTCTCCATATGAGCAGTGGGAAAAGAAAAGACTGCAAAGTAATTTGACACTGTAAGACATAACATTCAAGGCCCCTAATTACTCAGTCAACACAAATGTTTTCATTTAACTTAACAAGAGACAGGGCAGTCAGATTATGAAAGGTTAGGTGCATAAATGTCCATGCTTTCCAGATAAGAACTGAGCCCTCTGGCCAGGAGCACAGGAACCAAGATTAAGACTCTCCCTGGTGCTTCCTCTTTCTGGGGATTTTGGTGTAATCAAGAAGCATCATAACAGTTTATCCTGGCTCTGTCTCCAGTTGGGCAGAGAGCATGTTGTGAAATACAGAGGCAATCACTATGCTCTACGTTAATGACTTCGGAAAAGTAGCGTCAAGGAAGAAGATTTTTTTAAAGCATGGGGGCCTATCTGTATAAAGCATTTCAAACCAATCTCATTTTCTTCTCACAGGGTGACAAGTCTTGTGGAGGGAAGGAAAACAGAAGTAGTCATGTCTGCTGACTTCTGGAAGGTTTAAACAATACCACCAAAGACATCTGAGGCCTACAAGAAAATTGGAGAGGGACTTTTTACAAAGGCATGTAGTGACAGGACAAAACGGCCGTAAAATAAAAGAGGATAGGTTTAGATTGAACATAAAGAAGAAATTCTTTACTGTGAGGGTGGTGAGGCACTGGGACAGGTTGTCCAGAGAAGTCGTGGATTACTCATCCCTGGTAGTGTTCAAGACCGTGTTGGATGGGGCTTTAGGTAACCTGGTCTAGTGAAAGGTGTCCATGGCCTTGGCAGGGGGCTTGGAACTGGAACCCCGGTCTTCAGGGTCCCTTCAAAGCCAAACCATTCTATGATTCTATGCCCATAAACATGCCATGCTGCTAGAGAGATGGTAAAAACTGATGCAAAAACCATGCTTCACCAGCCAGTGGTTCAAAGTGGAAGAACATTTTATGTGGATTTGTGCTGGCCCAGTCCTGTTCAATCTCCTCAGTACAAACCACGTTATTATTTGTGGAGTGTACAGAGATGAGAGGAGATGCAAGCATACCAGAGAGCAGGGTTCAAATTCAAATGACCTCAACAAATGCAGGAAATAGTTTGAAAAGCCAGAGGGACATTTAAGAGGGAAAAAATACACTCGGCAATATAAGCAGAAGCACAAACACCAGATGGAGGACAAGCAAGAGCTAGAGCAAACACTGGGGCTTTACAGCAGACCACAGACTGAAAGTGAGTGGCAAATGTGGCCTTACCAAAAAAAGGCAAACATCCTGTTGGGATGCATGGTCCAGAGGATAGCCAGCAAGCTACAGTTATCTGCATGCTCTGCTTGTCACTGCCAAAGCTCCTTGGAGGAATTCTCAGTTCTGGGCAATGCCGTGCAAAATGAATGGATCAATGGAGACAGTTCAGAGAAAAGCAATGGGGGCCAAAAATTTTCTTTAAATGGAAATGTGAAATTACTAGGGAGAAGAGATTCAGGGAAGTGAGACTGGTCAAGGGCACAGAAGGCTTGTATTGGAACACCAAATTCCTCGGATAGGTAAGTGGTGCAATAAACGTAGATCTACGCACACATAGAAGTACCTATTCATACACATGGTTCAGTCACATCCAGGGGCGCAGGACCAAGCTCCTGTTCTCCACCTCTGAAACTGTCATGGAGTCAATGCAGAAGAGGCTAGCTCACCTCTGCAGTACCTGCTGTGAGGGTCATCATTCAGTGCACCTCTCCTCAGCTTCACAAGTACATGTTCTCATAGGGCAACAGCTCAGTACACGAAGAAGAGGCAATTTGAACAAGAACTACAGCAAAAGAGTAGAATACTCAGAGTACGAACAGCACTCCTGATTTTCTTCTACTACTCACATTTTCTAACTTATTTGGCATAAAAAATAAGAGATTGGAGCTGCTTGTATCTGAAACATATTGACACAAGTTACTCCTTCATCCAAGGTATATAAGCAGCTGGATGTTAGACAGTTTAAGAGGAAAGAAAAAAAAGAAGACAGAGAGAGAGAAAAAAATCTGAAATTATCTAAAAAAATCTTAAATCTCTCATTGTTTCAGAATTGACGAAGTGCTTGCGAAGTAGAAGACACTGTATCTGCTGAAAAAAACAATGGTTGTCACCCTGACACCATTGGGGATCAGGTGGTGATTAACTCGGTTAGAGAGTGGTGCTTTTAAGATCAATGTTGTGGATTCAATCCCTGTATTGGCCATTCACTCAAGAGTTGGACTTGGTGATCCTTGTGGGTCTCTTCCAGTTCAGAATATTCTGTGATCTATGAAGTGTCATCTTCCTAATGTTTTTCTAGGATCAGGAAAAAACTACTTCATTGTTCTTTGATAAATTTTTTAGATTATTCAAAGGAGCCTGTAAAAACAATTGAAGAATGTGCCTTCAGACTTCATTTTAACTGTACTCCAAACAGAGTTCATCACTGAAATCCATAAGCTCTGAATTCTCAGAAGCTGCCTGTGTGGTACCTATGAGCACTTTGGGGTAGAAAAAGTGTTGGACTAAACATATTCTCAAGCTCCATGTCTTCCATCTAAAACCAGCTTGGAAACCCCCCTGACAGTTCCTGGTCATCAACAGAGGGGCATCAATATGATTTATATTTTTGATGTAAGGCTGTGCTCTCAAAATGACTATCTTAAAAAATAGTTAAAGTGATAAGGGAAACAGCCAAGGTTATTTCTTATTGCTCAGGAAAATTCAGTTACCTCTACTGTTGTCAACCACTGCTGGGTATCTACTAGGCACCTTCTGCAGGCAGAGTTCATCTAGACAGACTGATGAGGGACTATCCCCAGCCACTTGCAGAATACATAACTCCTGAAAAATACCCAGCATGAAAGATAGCAGCCAGCCCAGTCAAAAACAACCCTCCAAAAAAAGCCCTGCAGTGTTGAGGCTGGGCTGAGTGGATTGGTACCCCCTGAACATGATGTGCCCTGCTCCAGGTAGTGGTCACAGCCAGTTTGCTTTCTCCGTGAGAGATCCTTCCCAGTGCATCTGCAGTACTTCACCTCTTATGGACAAAAGTCTGGGATGTGCCCACCCACACTCAGGCTGCAAGTGCAGTTTCTGCTGCCTGACTACATCCATTCCTATCCAGGAAGGCTAGAGAGGGATGGATTCAGCAAGGTTCCCTCAGCAGCTTGCAGCATCCTGCTCTGGTGGAAATACCGCCTCAGAATCTATTTTGCCAAAAAACCCCAAACTACCAAACAAAATAAATCCTCTACACAGCATTTAGATGAGTAGCCATAAACACAAGCAGATGAAAGCACATTTTTCTCCTTTTTTGCATATAGCTCAAGCTTGTTCCTCCCGGCAACCCACAGTGCTCACAGCACACTGTCCCCGCATCTGTTTTTGCCAGACACAAAGTTCACACCAGCTGTTCTCTGCCTCTTCTCCTAACTCCATATTTTCTATACCTGTTTAAATCACTGATTTAACTTAATGTCCCATTATGCACCTTCATCCTGGTCAGCAGGGAGGGCAGAGCAGAACCTGTCCATGTTTGAGCACTGAGTGCTTCAGTCTGTGCTGGCCATTCATACAGGTGTACACATAGCAGGTGTGTAGCCACGTGCACCTTTTGGCCAGACAAACTCAGGCTTGCTGCTGACTGTACCTGTGGCAGAGATCTGCATCAGCCTCACCTTTGTGGGATCACTGAATTCAGCAAACCCAGACAGACATCCCTGTTCTGCCTCTTGTGACTCAGCCATGTCTGCCTGTATGTTACCATCCCTCAGTCAAGCCTTGGTTTCACAATGAGTTTTACTATGTCTATTGCTTGATCTGGATCTATGTGAATTGTTGAATTTAACACTCCTCTCCTCTTGAATCCTGGCCTCTGATCTCCTCGATGCAGCGTAGACATTTTCCCCTAACCCACCATGGACATCAGCATTTGAAATACATTCCTACTACAGTCCTTGGAGAATGACAAACATCTTTAGAAAATACTGTAGCTGACCTATTTTAAATATCTTCTTTTGGAGATGAGTAACAGCTTAGAAACATGCTTTTTTTTCACTGCCTAGTAAAGGATTTATGTTATTGTCTGATACTTGATGTAACAGCTCACTGAGCTGAAGGTTTGGTAGCTCTCATCATTATTTTGGCTGACAGGTCTGTGTCTGAGCTCTCTTTGGTGTCAGAACTCTAAGGATCATACAACTGGAGAGCGGCGGTGTGCTGGTGATGCAATAAAAACCCTCATACGTTTCTGACTGTGTGCCAGTGACACACCACAATATCCACCTGGGTAATTCAATCCATGTTCTCTAAACAGGATCAATTCTGTTAACATGACTGAAGATCATCTACTGAGATGAGCAGAGATGACCTGCTCCCTTCCATTCAGCTGTGAAAGCGTGGTCCTGATCATATAAAGGCGTATGTGGTTAAATGTGGTGCTGGTTTTCTGCCTCTGCATGCCTGTGCTGTCTCGCTTGCTGCTGCCCTGCTTCCTGCTCTTTCAACGCATTTGACAGCCTGTCTTTCTTCTTGGGCTAAGTGGCTGGGCAGTACTGATGGCTGCTTTCCAGCTAATTTCCTATCCTAACTCAAAAGTAGCTTCATTTTGTTTTCAATTGTAGTGTTAGGAAAATGTGTGGGAATCTGAGGAACTAGAAAGTCCTTCTTGACTAAATGAAAAATGCTGTTGTATTGTCATAACCTAGTTTGGGCTCCCAGGAGACTCTCACAAATCTGACAAACACTCAAAATACTGGAAGCAAAACTAACTTTGAATCCTTGTTCCTCATTTGTTTCTAAAAATACTGCAGTTTTTCTACTCACAAAGTAGTAAAAATTAGAAACGAGATTCTCATGATTCATTTCAAACCTTTCACCAGGAAATTACTCAGGACTCTCCCAAGCAGTCTTTGTGTTGAGTTTCTCTTCTCTTGGTAAGTCTGTGGAGAGAATTTTCAGCAGGCAGGGAAAGGGTGAAGCATGGAAATGATGTTAGAGTTCAACAACAGCATGATATTTATGTCCCAGAGAAAAGGGGAACATCACCTCAGGGACTTGAGCTGAGCACCCACGCTGTGATCACATGGTGGAACATTCAGATCCAAAGCCAGGCAATGGAAATGTGACCAGCGTCACTCCCAGGTGTGGTGCAAGGATGCACCACAGCCAAGAGGAAGGGAAGTCTTTTTTCAATAGCAGAAAATTCTCCAAGCACCATCTGGATTTGAATAGAAGTACTCATTAAAGGAAATAACTTGTAAACGATGACACTACCCTTTGCAGTTCACATGGCTTTCCACACACATCCTTCTCATAACACACAAACAAACACACACACAGAGTTGATATACTCCTACTGTTTACAGACCCAGTCTTTCAAACTATGACAAAGAACCTGAAGTATCTTCTTTAGCGTCTAAATGTGTGGGAGAAGGAGAGCATAAATCTAGTCTCCTTAGTTAACCCAAGCAATCCATTAGTTTTCCTAAGCTAACCCAAGCAATCCACTAGTTTTCCTTTCTTGGCCTAAGAAATCCATGAGCTTAAAATGCAGTAATTAGTGTGATTGACTCCTGTGCAATGATTGATGGGGAAGAGGTGACCTTGAAGGCTTAGCAAGACTATATCACTACATATCTTTAGTCTTTCCTTCTGAGGCTTTTCTATGACATCTGCCTGGTCTTTGGTCTTACAAAAGTCCTAAGAACTCTCAAAAAAGTGAGCTCAGTAAGAGTTTGTGGAAAAGTAAAAAGACTCAAAAATACATATTGTTAATTCTAATAGCCTACAATATTAACTGAAAATAACACTGGGTTTTCTTTCCTTTTCTTGTGTATTTGATATCTGTCCACAGACTGTAAAACAGTTCTTCATCCTTTTGGGAACTTCATCTGCAATTTTTATAGAAAAGATGCTCTTTTCCATCGAAACATGTGATGTTTTTTCTCTAAATATATTCCTACTTTCTCTCTTGGATGTGACCAGCCCCTACACTAATAAGATAAAAAGTACAGGACGATAATTTAAACAAACATTCCTGAAAAGGATGCATTATCTGATGGAATTATCTTGTTGCTAGCAATATGAAAGCAGAACAACTCGTTATCATGTCTTCTGGCTAGATGTGAATGACATTTGTAATCCAACTGCAACAATACAACGAAATGAGGAGTAGCACCCTTTGTGCTAAACTGTACTGAGAGAGAGAACAGTTTCTGCTCCAAGGAATTTATGGTACAAGGAACCAGGGTATCACACATGTCGCTAAAGGCAGATTTACTGCTGTGTGGCAGATAATAGCAATGGAGAAAAAGTTGCTCCTTTTGGAATCACTGGTTGTAACTGGGAGAGATTCTGAAGTAAGTTCAAGCAATTTCCATGGGCTGGAGAATATTCACAAAGGTCAGGCTGCACACTTGTCCTCACAAAACTGATTCCTTTCTTCTTTTCAGAACTTATTTCTGTTGGGGTTTGTCCAACAGTGGAGTTCACTCCCTTGCCAGCAGAGCCAAATTACAGCATCTAAGTGGGTGAGTATCCTGAAATGTAACAAGCAACCACTGGTAGCTGCTAATCACAGCATCTGGGAAGTGATACTCATTTTGAAAAAGCAGACTAGATTTGGCAGACATGTCCTCTCCCCCACCATCAGCACAAACATTTGCTGTTCTGTCATCTTCTTGAGTAAGTCTGATCCGACTTCATGTATCCACAGCAAGGAAAACTGCTTTTTACTGTGCCATTTTCACAACCAGACTCACTGAGGACAGCTGAGTCATACTCACAGAGGTGGAAACTAGAACACGACAATTTGGTCACCACAAGTGAACGAATGGTAGCTGTGGCAGACAGGTGAAAAAGATGGTGCGTCAAGATGCAGAGGGGAAAATGGTTTCGTATGTTGTTTTGTAGAGAACCTGTAACCACAGCACCTTGCACTGCCTTGTTTGTTGTTTGAATGCACAGAAAGCTCACTGCTTTTCTTTTCCACTTCAGTCAGCACAACAATCTCTCTCCCAAGACACTTAAGGAATTAGCTCTTGATCACATAAAAAAGTTGAATTGATTTCAAAGTGATGGAAGAAAACCCTTTCAGTGAAAAGAGTATTTTCTATTTTTCCACTATTAATCCAAACAAAAGGACGTGCTCTGGAGTCTGGCTCTGTAGGTACTGGGCCAAAAAGCACCTCAGACAACACTGGTCTTCAGCATGGTAATTGAGTGTACCTAGTCACCTGTGGCAAACAATAGCAGGAAATCCAGCCCTCAGGCAACGGAAGGCTCCAACATATAAAACCCAGCACATGTATTATTTATTTCTACATTAGGCATGAAACCCAAGATGGATAATGGTGGAAGAGTAACTCCATGCAATGTTTGTAGGCAGGAAATAAAAGTTATTTATAAATGCTTAACAAGAACACTTTTTTTAATTCGACACTAAAAGTTTCTGTATGAAATCTGGTGATATACACCATGCTGGTTTTGTCCTGTGAATGTTCTGCAATCAGAAAAAGAAAAATAATAATAAAAATTATGGCTGCATTTGTTAGAAAGTTTAGATTGAAAATGCTCAGAGGAAAAAAAATCATTAATCAGTCGTTTAAAAATACTCTCACTGAACAGGAAAAGGCAGAAAAGAATTCTTCCAAAGAGCACACTTATGCTCAGCACTGGTTTTACACTTTCCAACATACTTCACTTTAGAGTTTCATGCCAGTATCTCCTCTGTCCGGGTAATGTACCTAAGCCCTTTCCCTCATTTTAGCACTGCCTTACTGGCTGCAGGTCATTCCTTGTCTCAGGTTTCCCTCTCACAGACTCTGAAGATGACAAGTTTGGCCATCCTGTACTAAGGATTTCAGCGATTTCACTTGGATAGGACTTGGTGGTTTATGTGGTATCTTCTTTGTGAATATTCCCACAGAGCTCTCAGGTAGTAGCTAGAAATGTGATCCAACAGCTGGGATGGCTTCCTGTGTATATAGATTTGCCTTCATTTTCGTGCAGGTCTTTTTGAGAGTGTGGAATTTCATCTGTGCTAGCTTATAAACAGGAATATAAAACAAAGCCTAGTGAACTCTGGAGAGAATAGAGAGAATAAGATGATCCCTTATTACCAAATTTTCCTGGAAGAAAGTAGCTTTGAATTAAATCGGAAAGGCCACAAACTCCAGATTATGGCAGCCTAAAAATAAAGTTCAGTGAAAGAGTGAAAGAAACCAACACAACTAATTATTGAAAAGGTAAAAACACTTTGATGAAAATAAAACCAACACTTGTAAAAGTCCATTTGCTGCATCATGTCCAGCCTCTCACCCCCAAAGTCCTTCTTGGCAGGGCCGCTCTCAATCTGTTAATCCCCAGCCTGTGTGGATACAGGGGGGTGCCCTGACCCAGGTGCAGCACCTTCCACTTGGCCTTGTTAAACTTCATGAGGTTCCTGTGGTCTCACTCCTGAAGCCTGTCCCAGTCCCTCTGGATGGCATCCCTTTCCTCTAGCCTATCCAGTATAAAATCCAGAGTCTGGTGCAATGAGTCTCCAGTAGGATGTCACCGGTGTTATGTGGCCACTTGAATGTAGTGATCTGCTGTTTATATCTCTGAATGCTGCCATGTCAGCACAGGACAAAGAGAGATACTTGGCACAAAATCATTGATAGACAGACACCATCTAAATGTATTTAGGAGGTGATGAAGGTAAAAATCTATGACAAACATTTGCTATCACTTGTAGAAAAAGTGAAGACAATGTGTATGACACATCAGTTGTTGGACATGGAGCTGCTATTACTAAAAGCAGGCAACACTAGTGGTAACTTCACAGAGTGCCAGCATAGCTCCACCTCATCCAACTACAAAAAGTTTTCATCCTCTTTACACAAAAAAGTGCACAGACAGTCTTCATTCATACCCCACATTTTTTTAAAAGCTTCATTTCCTAGTTTGCTTTTGATGATTTTTCTGAAGCTATCATCTTACTGTTTTGCTGTGTCTATTGGAAATTTTATAAACTATTTTAAAATACTTCTGAGACAACATGTTGTTGGAGGAAACTGGAATATTGTTCTCCAGCAGGATGTTTTAACACAGCCAGATGCCTTTTATGTAGCACAGAGGCAGAAGAGGTTAACGACAGACCTGATGCCACCTTAAAGGAAGGGAGATTTCCTCAAGTGCAGATCTAGCACATGTTGCATGCCATTGCACAGAAATCCCAGCTCTTGCTGGGAGCTTAACTAGCCCTCATTAGAAATGCTTAACTAGCCCTCATCATTTCATTGTCATCAGCCCCAAACGTGGATCCCTAAGAAAGTGTCCAAAACCACAGTACTTCATAGATCTGGTCTTTACGTTGCCAGCAATCCGATTTTCAAGCTTTCTCTGCTAATAGATTACTGGTTATTTTGTTGTTTTTCACTGGTTGTTTTGGAGTTTTTTTACAAAACTGAGGCTCTGAAAAATTAATACTACTCTGGGAGAGGCAGTTTTAAGAACAGAGAAGCAAAGTAATAAACATGTTTAAATAAAATTTTAAAAAGATGTGCAAAGAAAGCTGATTGACTCCATAAACACAAAAGCTAGACAAACTCTACTTTTACATACATACAAATAGAGTGTTATGTGACAGCATTGATGGACTATATGAGTCTCATTGTACTGAAAGCTCTATTATAAAAAGAAGCCTGACATTTAATATTTTGTGTATTATTTCTAGCCAAGACTTTCCTAGGCTTCTGAATCCACATTGTGTATTGAAAGATCAACTATACCTACCAGTATGACAAATCTAGGAATTCATCTTTCTCTGTTTCTCTATTTACTGTGTGTACTTGTGCATTTTGAAACAGTATTCATTAAGAGTGTATTTGAAAGATCCACCAATATGTGATAGAGATTCACAAAGTCTCACAGAAGGTGAGCTTGGGAAAGGAAGTGAAAGAATTAGATTAAATTATAAAAATCAACTCTGGATGTAGAAGAACATATAAAAAGCCATGAACAAGGTCAGGCCACATGTTTTCTGAACATACTGCACACACAGTGCTTGTTCCCAAACTCTCCTAGGGCATTGAGCCTGAACACCTCTGAGGTAGTTTGCCATGAAAAGACAAGAATTTGCAAAGCTGGATGTGCAATAGACATGCCTATATCACTGTTCCTTATAATATCTGTCTGGGATAAAGATCTCCTCAGGTCAGACCTGAGTGAGAACTTACACAGACACACTGACCCTAAAAAGAGTCTTTGCAGGCGACATTAACCTTATCTGTCAGCACAGGACTTCGGTCTGTAATCCAAGGCAGCTCCTGCGTTTACAGACATTTTGTGTGTAATTCCCCTTCCCTGGGTGCCCAGGAATATGGCACTTGCAGCTAGCAAGGCTGTCAGCAGGGCCTTCTGGGTGTGCAGGGCCTTCTGGGCGTGCGGTGTCACTGCCCTTTCATTGTGTGGAAGCCGCTGGCACCTCCCCACATCTCCACTGCTACTGCCCCTTCAAGTACTCAGGTCTGTGAACAAAAGCATGTCACAAAGCAGGTTAAAAACCTCAACATGATTCATGTGCTAAGGCAAACCAGCATGTTCAATATTCTCTCTTTATATAACCATTATTTCACAGCTGGTTCTCTAGGAAAGCTCTGAGCTGGTTTGAACTCTCCAGTTTAGTGTACGCTGGAAGGATAGGTATCGGGTGAAATCAGAAAAAAACCCATATTTTGGCAGAAAATAAACCCCAGATTATAAAATTCATTTCCTATCCAGCAGAAAACAATGTCCCAGAAGATGAGACAAAGCAGCTGCACATATAAAGTGCTGGTTTTATACTTGTACAAGAGAGGAAAATAGTAAATCGGTGATTACAGAGTCATGTACTTTCCTTGGTATTTTAAATATGTATTAAATAATCATGTGAGTGCTTCAGTGCCCAGGATTAAGTTCTATGTTAAAAAGTCACATGCACGCTAAGCCAGGGACTCTGTTGATTGTACTTATTCTTTTATTTTAAAGCTGTTTTGGGGAAGATGCAGTTAACCAAACATGACTCACAAAGCGTTTCAAGCCAATAAACTGAATCATAGCAAATTTGTATTGAATCTGTGTTGGTGGCTGATTAGAGAAACTTATATTCATTAAGAATTAGTGCTTTCCAACATTAATGATATGACTTATTACCACACAGAGAACTTGGCACAGTACTAAGAAATGAGAGAAATTTCCTCATTCAGAGCAAGTTCCTAGCTCAGCATCCCACAGTTACTACCCATAATCACACAGGCAGACACTTCAAGACCCATCATGACCCAAGACATCTAAAACATTCGCTTTTCAGCCTCCACTCTGAAGGTACCTGGAACCTGCAGCAATATTTGCTGTCTTGAGACATATTGTTCATTTCCACCCTGCCAGTTGCAATAGGGGCAAACAAAAAAACTGTTGTGTGAAACAGGTAGTTTGATGAGAAATGGAGGAGTAGGATTTTGTTTATAAATTCTTGAAAGTTTCAAAGTACATGAGTAGCCTATAAAGCAATGCTAATGTGTAGCATTTTTTTCTTCCTCCATATCTTTTTATGTTAGATGATTTTTTTCAAAGGCAAGAGGGCACTAAACTTGCTTCTAAAAATAAATGTGTAGTAGATGAGCACGAAGAAATGTGTGAGTTGGCAAATAATTAAAAGAAAAACAAGAAGGCCAGATTTTAGTGCTATGTTCCTCATGCATCTATCATGCTCAGTGACAACTCAGAGGAATGTTTTTCAGCTAAAAAAACACCTTCTGAGTCATAACTCTCACTGACTGCATGGCACTGCTATTGTTAGGTATCTGTGTCACAGCCTGACCTAATCAATGCAGAGTGGGACAAAGTTCCCTATATGTGTTTCCTCTAACGTAAGTCATCCCTGGCCTATTATTAGGATGCCTATGCCTAATGAGACACCTAATCCGTGTTCCCAGACCTGGAAAGACATAGCAGATCATGCAAAAGCTGGCACTGTAGTAAGCCAAATGAGAAATAGAAAATGACACTCAGTTCAGCCTCCTTCTGAGAGCTGATGACGAGAACAAGTCATCTGTGTTGGCTTCCAGCTGGTAGGCCAGAACAGCAAAGCCTTGAGCTTACTTTCTGTGCCTTGAGTCATCGAGTCTTTATTAGGAGAGGAATATATTGGTTATCCACAGAGTGTTTTAAAATGCTAGAAAGAATGGTAAGAAGGAAGTGGTCTGCGGCAGTGAGATTTTTGAGCTGCAGGAACACGCTGTGATCTGCTATTAGAAGCATCACCACAGGTAGGGAGCTACAGGCACAGACTCAGCACAGCCTCTGACGCTGAAGTGAGGATGGGTACTCTAGAGCCAGGTCTCACCAGACAGACCTTGGAAAGCTGATTTCTTGGTCTGACAAGACGTGACACCTTGCTCAGAGAAGACTGTAAGAAATATCCCNCATATCCACAGAGTGTTTTAAAACGCTAGAAAGAATGGTAAGAAGGAAGTGGTCTGCAGCAGTGAGATTTTTGAGCTGCAGGAACACGCTGTGATCTGCTATTAGAAGCATCACCACAGGTAGGGAGCTACAGGCACAGACTCAGCACAGCCTCTGACGCTGAAGTGAGGATGGGTACTCTAGAGCCAGGTCTCACCAGACAGACCTTGGAAAGCTGATTTCTTGGTCTGACAAGACGTGACACCTTGCTCAGAGAAGACTGTAAGAAATATCCCCAAAATTGTGACATCAAAATGGCAGTGGAAGAAAGGTGGTTAGAGCACCTCCTTTCCTTCAGGAGACGCTGGCCTGAGGCCAAGCAGCACCTTCCAAGAGGAACATTTTCTCTCTCTCTCAGATACCACCTCTTCCAAAAAGCAACATATTTGACTCATGCAGTACTAAGAAGTCTGAAATTCATGCATACAATCATCCTTTTGGTACAATTCCTCTTCAGAGTTGAAGCCTCCAGACAAAACAACCAAATAGTGACAACATGAGAAAAGTGAAATACCTGCTTTTCTTTACCAAAGTTGCCAACTCACTGGTAAGCAGGACACCTCTTTTTAAAATTAGAGAGCCCTGAATCATCACTTTGTGCCTCATTCAAACACCCACGATGTCACAGTCTCACCTTTTCTCTAGTCCCGAGGAAACCGTGCTGCTGCGTGCTCAGATGATCCCAAAAATGTCAGCCATGGAAGCTGTGATTTCCCAGGGACAATGAAACATCATTAAAGTTAGCAGACAGTGCACATTGGGTAAATGCCAGCATCTAAATCTGTCTTCCTGAGAGACCTGTAAATCTGCTCCTCCATCCTCAAGTGAGGAAGTGAAACCTCTGTGCACATACGTTGGAGATACCCAGTAATATTTCATATCTACGGTGCTGCCTATTAAATGCCTGGGTCTTTTTCAAACCGGGTTAACAAATTTTCATGGACAGAAACTGATCTCTATTTGCTATACACTTTCATGGTCTTCCATAAAGACTAGTCAGAAGAAGTAAAAACAACCCTCTGAATTTGATACTGAAGGCAGTGTACTTGTACAGGCTTATGTTGCTTTAGAGCTGCAAAACAAGAATTGCTGCAACCACAAAAGATGCCATATTTTTGTTAAGAAACTTCCATAATTTCAGGGGTTTTATTCAGTTAAGTGGTATTTCAGTTTGTAAAAAGGTACCTCTCATCTCCCATCTAAAGCGTTGTGGAACAATTTCACATTTCAGAGCACAGGGAGCCTCTCTAAACCCCTGCATCTTCTCCACAAGCCACCTGGAAGCAGTTCACACAGGGATACCCCACACTGCACCTTTACCTGGCCCAGCCACAGGCCCTGTGATGGTTCTCGCCTGAGCTGCCAGAGTGTCCCTGGGAGCAGCTCCAGCCCATGCTCCCTGTGCCCAGCCCGGTGGTTGCAGTGTTCCACCAGGATATTAATGAGCCCACGTTCCTTTTCCAGGCTATGTTTTGCACAGGGTGGGGTCCAAACAGCAGCTGTGGAAAGAGAAGGAAGCCAGTGAGCCCACCACCCACTCTCTTAGGACCATTCTCTGAGCTGGATATTAAAGTTGAACACCTTCATAGAAACCCTCAGTAAGTGGAGACAGGACTGAAAGCCATTTCCTGAGCAGTTTGACAGCCTGTTCTAGCAGGGCAGGGCCTCCTTTCTCCCTCCTTTCACAGAGATTTGGACCTGCCGAAGTGAGCCTGGCTCCTTGCCCCAGGGAAGCTGCTGTCAGCCAAGCATGGGCTTCCTACTCCGAGTCACACCAGTGGTGTTCCACTCTTTAGGTAAATGTTCTCCATTATACCCCTATGCGGTTAATTAGCAGCTGTTCAGGTACTGTAAAAATGCAAGAATATTCGATAAAAGTAATTTATAAATAGATAACACCAAACCGCCTGGTTGGAAGCCAATTGAAGCCAACGGGAAGACTTCTGCTGTCCTCAGTGGGCTTTGGAACAGGCCCAAAGGCTGTTCAGCATTAGATAAAGAGAGGCTTATGCCAGGACTATAATACTTAATCTGTATAGTAGCCAGATTAATTGCACAATTAAATTTTCATTAATTATCCCAAATTATCTACCCTGATAGCTAGGATTAAATATTATGTCTTACAGTCTTATGCTCTGAAACGATGATGTATGTGCCTAACCTTGAACATGCAATTAGTACCCTGGAATTTGTGCCCTTGTTCCTATTTCAGAGAACAAGAGGAGTTTGTAATGATCTTGCCGCTATGAACAATGGTTTTCACTGATACAATATTTATTACAACATATAACCTGTCACTACCATGCACGCTCACGGTAGATGCCTATTTCTAGTGACCATGTACTCATTTTGGTCTTGCTGCTTGAAAGATAACAAGACTGAATATACTGAATTTGAGGACAAACATGGGTGCAGGGGAAGGAAGGAGGAGGAGAACATTAAATAAGCAAACATTTAAAGAAGTGTCTGCCATTTCATCAACACTCATTAAAAATGTTATAAAGTTCCTATTGAGAACATTTTTATTCTCTGCCAAAAAATTTGTCTGTTTATAAGGGTATCTCTGTGGTTACTGACTCTGATTCTACTACACAGAGAGCAGAGCTTAAGGGACTGGGTAAAAATGGGAAGTTCTCTAACTAACAAATGAGGGAACCAATTTCCTGGGCTACTGATACCCACTGGGCTAAGAATGTAGTCAGCGGTGTCATAGTCTTCGGGCAGCCTCCAAACAGTGCTGTATTGTGGGAAGGAAGCTATAATGCAGTTGTGTCCCTGTCTTATATTGACTTCTAGGTCAAACAAAGCCCAGAGTGATTTGGAATTCACTTGCTGTGCCACTGCTTACTGCAGCTAGTTTGTGAAGGAAGCTATTGTGAATGAAAGGGAGAAACAAAAAGCATTTGATCCTTGCAGCCCTCGTGAGACAGCAATGAATTTATGGCAATTTTTTTCTTTCCAGGCAGCAAAGAAACAGATTACTATCTGATTATAGATCAGCATTTTTACAAGTGCTGAACAGCAAATGCTCCCTGGCATTGCTTACTATGGATTTGAAAAGGAATTATTCAAATTACTTAGAAATTGCCTGACAGCACTTTTGAGATAAAGATGCATTAAAATAAATCTGTGTCTAAGCATTGCTTACCTAGAGATAACAACATGGGAATTGCTGTCCTGGATCAGGCTGAGAGTGCTTTAGAGATCTCTAGCAGTGGCTATGAGGGTGATGAGAAAAGCACTCAAGAGAATGCAGGGCATGTACCAAGTGATCCTGTTCCCTCATACATCTCCCCAGACTTCAGATACCCTCAGATGAGGCACTGCTGGAGCTAACATCAGCATTCTCCCATTGAAGAGTCTGGATGCTTCCCTCCACCAATTAATCTATACATTTGCCCTCCCCACCATTCTGGGACCTCAGTCTCCACCGCGTAAAAAATTTGAGTCACTACATGAAAATCGTAGTAATTTTCTTCTTTTTTGCTGCTTGCCTGTTAGCTGCCTGAAGTCCTTGAGTTCTGCAAAAGTTGAAGGGAGGAAAACAACCATTCACACTTTATCTTCCCCAGACAATTTTGTAAGTCTGTATCACATCTGACCTTGATTATTTTATCACAAGTTAAAGACAGACTTTAGCTTGAAAGATCAAATGATTTTCCAGTCTTTCTATACCTCATTTTCTCCAGTTATAAAATGGGGTTTCTGATGTTAGGAGCATTTCTAAAATTTTATTGCCCTCTCCACCTCAATGTCCAGGAAAACTCACCTACCAGAATGATTTGAGCATTTCCTGATATTTTAGTAAATTTCCTGATATTGCAAAGTTAATGGAGACTACAAGATCCTCAAATGCACTGAACACGGCGGTGTTGTACAGCAAATGCTACTGTTAACTCAGTTTTCGTGCAAGAAACTTGATAGATATGTTAGGGAGAAATAAACATCTGACTGAAGAAAGAGCTCATGTTTTGCTGTTCACTAAAATACTGGAAAAAGCTGCACTCATTTACCTTTTCAGCTCGTGTATCTGCAAAACAGAAGCATGAATGGTCAGAAACAGCTGTGTTAGACATGAACATACCAGCCATGTACAACAAAGGAATGAAAATGGCCTCTGGTGAGCTTAGTGAGATAATCACCAGGAATGTGATCCTGTCTTCTTGAATCAGAAGCAAAATTCCTGGTTAAATTCCCAGGATAGTTTATGAATCTTAATGGGTAAACCATCTTTAAAAGAGGGGTGTGGTTGTAGTTTTTTGAACGTCATCTTCCAAATTCCCTGTAGACTTTAGCAAAACTATTTTGACCTCTGAAACTCCACTTCCACACAAGAACCTTCTCTAATATGCTACCAGACTGCCTAGCCAGGCTGACTAAAACTTCCACCTCTCCCTATCCAGACCCAGATGTGAAACAGAATAATTTGCTTCTTGATGTAAAGCGCACAGGTCTCTAAAAAAAAAAAATTAAAAGGTATGTTGCTGTCACCTTTCAATGAACTTCTATGTAATATCACTTGTTTGCCACATTTCTTTAAACTCATAAAAATGCACCAAACGGCCCTGCCCCTTTACTGCAGTGAAATTTAAGCTGGCTGCAATTATTAGAAAATTACATGATTACCTATTCAGGGCTGAAGCATGTCCAGCAATAAAGGAAATCCCTACCCAAAGCAGTAGGGAGGTACTTGACTTGTGCCAGAAGACAGGACCATCAAACCTGTTTATATTTCCCTCTGCTGAGGTCAGGATGCCCAAGAAACAGTTCAGGCCACAGCAACCATGACTCATGTCTGAAAGCAGCGATTTCAGGACCTCTGCCTCGTGTCAAATTCCCTTGTAAAATCTGGGATTATTTCTACCCAATTTATTTATTCCTACATCGATATTTACACATATCACTTTAAATATTTTGTTTAGGCATTACGTATGGGTCTGAATGTCCTTGCTCTGCAAACAAAAAATTCTTGTGAGCAATTGTTTTGCAGAAGCCTCATTCAGATACTTGAAGAAAAACAGCAGTCCAGGACCTGGGTCTTTATTCTTGAATGCAAGAAGAATAAAGTAGGTGTATGTTGAATGTTGCAAGAAGAGTGACACTGTGATGTACACCTTTTCTGTTTGGAGTCAGCAGCATTACTGCACTCACAGGGGTAATATTTTCCAGGAATGTGAGGATCCTGCAGGACTATGGCTGTCTGTGGCTGGGTGGAGGGAAGCATTTGCCAAGCTGTACACACCACGCTCCCTGACATGCTGAAGTTGCTCCCCAGCAGCATCCCACCGGGGCATTGCAGGCCTGCTGCTCCTGGAGCATGCACAGGAGGTACAGCTAACAGAAGTTCTGCTTTGAAGTTCCCTCCTGGCCGCAGCATTTGAGGATTTAACCCTTAAGGAGATTGGGGTTATAATCATCGGGATGAGAATCCTGGATTGCTTCCAAGGATTCAATTAAATTGAATTAAATATGCCGCACAATAAAAGTCTGTGCATAAGAGACCGTTTGGGTTTGGCACCATGCATGGGACTAGAGTCTAATTAGGCCTTTATTGCTAACAACATCTGATTATAACGCTCTCTGCATTTCACAATGTCTGTTTTGCAAGCTCCCTCTGGGTTAGCTAACACAGGGATGCCTACACCACAAAATGGAGCTTGATGCAGAAATCATCAAAGCAGCACTGACCAAAAACTGAATTTATGCACGAGCACTCAAAACCAGAGAGCTGTGATTCAGTTATGCCCACTGATGTTAACAGGCCATGCAGTCTAATAATCAAAGGAGCTTTTGGGTCAGGTTGAAGGCACCAGTGCTGAGGCCAAGGAGAGTACTGTTTCCAAACTCGTGGTCAGATGAACTAATCAGTTTCTGAACTTTCACAGGGAATAACAACATTTGGACCTTAGGTCACTTGGCATCGCCTGGGTTCTGAGAGAGCATGGCTTAAAACCATTCAAAAGATTTTAAAAGTGAGACAGGAGAACACAATCTCACAGTACTCTCACAGGGCCAAGTAGGCATGAACAAACTGGGAATTTTCTTCCGGGGCCAATATTTCCTGCACACTTGATCACCTCAGATAAATTTTGTTTTCTCAACATCATGAAAATTAATTTACAGGTTTCAGTCACAAGTTGCAAAATATTCTTAAATGTTTATTCATGTCGTTCCAAATAATTCAACTCTACAGAAAGCAGCAGATATGGCAGTGAATGCTTAACAGTCAGATCCTGCTGGGTATAGATTTACATTCAGCCCTGGGGCTTTTGACTTCTTACTGATAGCTGGAAGACTGGTAGTATTTGCCAAATATAACTTGAACTTAGGTGGTTGCTATTGAAACTGAGTAAGAACAGAGACACACAGTCAGAACAAGATAAAGTTCCGCGACCCATCAAAAAGAAGCAGATGCCTATTTTCACTTATTTGTTTCTGAAATATTATTTAATGGCAAAAGAATAAAGACACTTTTCAAGCTGGTACAATAGGAAAAGAGTCATAAATTAAGAACTCTCTGAAGTATGTCACCTGTGATTTTGTGGTTGTACCATTTCTATTGCTTTCCAGATGGCACCTACTAGATGAGTTTTTAATATCTATTATTCTCCACTGTATTTTAACAAGATCTAAATTTTTAATATTTTATTTTAACTTTATTAATCTTTTAATAAAAACTTTTGCTTTATGTGTTTTCTTGATGGAAGCAGTTAAGGGTCAAGGTTTTCAGATCCTGCCGATCAATGTAACTACACTGAACTTACTCTAGTCTTGAGATCATCTACGACAAGTCAAACTTCATAAATACTGCAATTAAGTACTGAATATTTGTTAGGGCCATCCATTTATTTCATTTATTTGGAAACACTATCTTTCTGGGAATACTTTCTTAGTGTTTGTAAAACTACATATCTTGAACAGCCTTACTGTACACAGACTGGACTCTGAATTTTTTTTTTTTTTTTTTTTTTTTTTTTAATGCATGGCACAACTTCTTTGATCAACTCTACTTCTGAAACACAAAATCCAAAGTGGGGTGAGGCCATATAGTTCGTGTGTTTCAAAAAAATTTCAAACATTTCTATTAGGGCTTTATTTGTAATTCATATATTAAAGCACCATGAGCTTACACAAATATTGTGGCCGCTCCCTGGAGACCAACTTATTCCTGGATTCTTTTAATCTATTGTATTCTTAATCTTCAAGCAGTGTAAAGATCATGAGGAATGTGCTTTACTTTCATGTGCTTGTAATTTTCTCCATGTGAATACAAACATTATAGTTACATGGGTATTTCACAGTGCAAAACACTCTTTGTAGACTAGTAAAAAAGCCAGAAGGCTGACAATGGAAAATATGGGTAAGTTAGCTGAACCTGTATATTATTAACTAATATATTAAACAAAAATTGGCCAGTTTGCAAGCCTTAAATATGCTTTCTAAATAGTGAAGGCTATCCTAAATACTTAGAGAGGTTGTAAAGTTAAAAGCAAAAAGCATTAACATTTCATTTACAATGATTCGCTTCATTTTGCAATAAAAATGCAATGCAACAAAACAAAATAACTTTTTTTCCTTTGGACTCAAGTGCTCAGATTTTTTAAACAACATTTCATGAAAGACTAGTTTAACTACATTGGAATCCTTGCCAGCCAGAGGTGGGCACCTGGATCACACTGGGTATCAAAGCGCAGGAGCTTTTAATTTGTACTGTAAGAGGTGACCAGCTTCTGCTGTGTGAAATGTATTTTCTCACGAAAGCCACCCAAGGAACAAATTTATGTGTGCAGCAGATAGAGAGATGTGTGCTTGTTTTAGGAAAGGCAAGGTTAATGTCCGTGCTGTTGTCGCAGTAGTAACTGGATCTTAGCAAGTGTCTTTTGTTTCAAAGGAAGTCCATCCCACAGTCTGGAAACTGAATATAAGAACGACTCTTCTTGTTTAAATTGACAAAGGCCAATGTCCTGTCTCAAGTGAAAATGATAAATTGTAGCTGTTCCCTAAATTTCATAAGAGTTTTGGTTTTTTGGAGGTTTTTTAGAGTTTTTAAAACTTATTTGCTGAATTCATCAGTCATTTTCTTGGCTTTAAAATTAGCCAGAATCATTCTTTTAAAGGCCTCAAGGAATTTAATTTTAAATCAGAAAGCTTAATTTTTATTGTATTGATATTTTAACATATTATTCTGACCTTGTTCTGCTTGATAGTGTTCCTCTCCAGCCTTTCTACAAATGGGTTTAACTGCTACAAAGTTATTGAGCTCTTGTTAATGAGTTCCTTCCTCAATCAGTATTGTTGCTGAGCTGACTGTCACTGAGACAATTTACACCATGTTTATACCAAATAGTTAACTAAAAGGAACACAAAATTTATGTTAAGAAATCCTTTTTGGAGTTTAGCTACATAATGGATCCAGTCTAATATCACTGACCTCTGTTTTATACGGCCTTCGAACGACTGCTTCAGAAATTGTAGACCAGGAAGCCAAAATTTTCTTACATGTGACATATATTCTGCACAGACTGAGTAGAAGCTTATCTTTGAAATACCTTTAAAAGCATCAAAAACTGCAGATGTGAGCTGAGGCAGGTATCCCAGACCAGAGTGAGTACACAGTACCTGGATAAGCAGGCTCATTGCATGTATCTCTCACTAGTTATAAATCCATCTTCTAATTGATGACAGCTGCCTCTGCTACATCATGGCATCAGCCAAACCAAGAGATGCAAGAAGAGGCAAATATGAGGAGTATAGGGGAAAGGAAATCAGAGATTGTATCTGTTGATTTTTGTCTAAATATGGAAATTCTTATACAATAGACCATCAAAAGTAATTTCCTATGTCTTAGAGGACAAGCTGTACATTTTTTAAAATAGTTCAAAAGGTTTACAAACTTGAGCTCAGGGTGTGGAAGTGGGAGGAGGGGGCCAGAGGAGCTGTAGAGAGGAAAAAAAATGTAGTACAGGATATCCCCCTCCCAAGCCTTTTTAAAAAATCCCTCAGTTTGAGATTTCTGTGTATCAGAACAGACAGTATGTTCACCTGACAGGACTGGGCCCACTGCAGATTGATGACAGGGATGTCTTTATATGGCAAAAGCAAAGGAAAGACACGATTTTGTGCAAGGACAACTGAGAGATCCCTTGCCAGCTCCACATATGAGAGAAGACATACAATACCAGAGCTGAAGTATTTTCCTTGTGCCATTCTGCATCATGTGCTGCAAAAAGGAGGAGTCAGTAATATCACAATAATGCTCTACCCTTTGCTGTACTTTTTCTTCTCTGCTTGAAACTCCAGATGTGCCTCAGTCTGCCCTATCACAACCTTGCCCCTGCCTCACAGAACAGTGAGCTCAGCTTCTCGCTGAGGGCCACAGCCCTGGCCTTTTTTTTTACCAGGAAAGAATATAGCTAGTCCTGATTCGCTTCTTCTGATATGCCATTTCCAAACACTTTTATCAAGTGAATTCAGAAAGCTGCCAGGCTCTGCCACATGGTTGCAAAACCTTGAAGAAACCACTGGGCAGTTTTAGGTCTTTGCTAGGTCAAAGAAGAAACAAAAAAGATTTCCAAAGATCTAGGACAACCTTTCTCCCAGTACTTGAAGAGTTGTGCTTCTTTCTTGTCTGGTAATACTTGCTGAGTGTGTTGTAATAGACTTGTACAGGCATTCTTGCCTAATGTCATTGGGACATTACAGTACTGAGAAAATCAATGCAACTTTACAGCTATTAAGCAAAGTGTTGACAGTAGCAAGCATTCGCATTCCTTCAAAAAACAGTCTTGGGAGGCTTGACTGCACCCCAGTGCACAAACGGAGAGGTAGAGACTTTTTAAGCAGAATCACAGTCCTTTCCAGATTAGCAATCAAACCTGACAGCTTGAATGATCAACAGGAGCGATGACCTGTTTCCCTCCAGAGCTCAGGCTCATACAGACTCATCCATCAGTAAGAGGGCTGAAACAAACAACAGAAGATCGTGTGTATAGGTGGAACACAATGATTTTGGTTGAACTGAAGAAGGAATTCTGAGCCTGAAATGTGACCTGATTTTTTCACCTATGTCAGCTAGTTTAACAAAGAACAAAGCTTTCCCTGCAAATTCTGTTTCCTTTTGTCCATCCAGCATGATAGCTATGGAAACATTCTCACCATTCAGTGACTTGTTCTAGAGCAATAAGTTTTGGACAGGGGACCAGTAGGCAGCACAAACATTTCCAATTCATAATGGTGGGTGAAGGTGCCTGTCTTGATTTTAAATTTTAGACAAATTTTCAAAGCTGTCTGGAAGGGCAGAAAGCTGGGAAACAGAAAACGATCAAGTATTATTTTAAATTTTAATAGGCTAATTTTTTGTATTTATGTTAAGGCGGGATTGTGGAAAAACAGATGTAGATAGATAAAACACAAGCTCAGATGTCTTTTCCTATGACCAGTTGCCCTCAGGAAAAAGAACTTACCTGGATTTGAACAGACCATTTCTCTGCGCTCAGCAGTCTTGTGTTGATTTGCAAAAGGTGCAAATCTAACACTTGATGCAAAGGAAAAGGAAATAAAGAGTGAGATTTCCCTATTGGCAGCCTTGTCCGGGTTAGTGTAACTTCAAAGTCACAGCACAAGACCTCTGAAGGCGGCTGGGAAGTTTTCTCAGGCAGGAGGAAGTTCTGAGTAACACCGATGCACAGTGAGATTAGTATACTTGAATTTGACAGCAATGGCGCAGGATACCTGCAGGTAAGGAGAAAAGGATATCAAAGCAGGAACACTGGAATGCGGGGAAGAGTCAATTTATGCACAAGGATTTCCACCACAGACACCTCTGGAGTTTTTTGGAGTGGCTTCACAGCACTCAGCAGTCTAAAGGAAAGAACTGAGTAAGTGCCTGATGATGCACGTTTTATGCACCAGATGATCTCGAGCCAGAGGGATGGTGGTGTCACCAGTTACTCTGGTAATGGCCTGCTCTGTTTCTCAGAGGCAGAATGAAACCACTTTCACTCCTGCCTTATAGTTATACTGTAGACAAGTAGGAATATTTTAGACAAATAGGAATAGTAATGAGCACTTAGCCCACCACTTTCTGTGAAATCTTCCATGTTACGTTCTTAAAAATCACTGAGAAGGTGTCCACACTTCTAAATTCCCATCTCAGTGAGAATAACAGGATCGCACAATTTTATAGCTAGAAGATAAAATGATTTTCATGAGAAATGATTTGGCAGAAACATTTTAGAGCTATAACCTTGGTCTGAAATGTGGAGCAAGAGAAATTCATTGCTGGAAACAGCTCCGTTACACTGGATGGATGATAGGCCTTTGAAAAAAATAATGAAAAAGAAAAACAGTGAAGAAAAAAGATGAAGGAATTTAACCTGAAAGCAAACACAGTCCTTAAAAAGAAAACTTTCTTATCACAGTACTGTCTTTAAAACTAATTTTTTAATAAAATTTTTGAGCTACTCATTGGCAACGCTCCCACACTACCTACAGATGAACAACCCATGGATGCAATACAAAACAGTCGAATTTGGGCATTGAATGATTCCTGGAGGCAGGTAAAATACTATTGTAAGAATATTTCTGCAGGCTGAATGTTGGACTATATTGAATTCCTGTTTACTAGAGAAAGCAATTGGCCAGCGTGGGAAATATATATACATGGGTTTCAGTAGTGACATTCTCCAAAAAGGCATAAAAGAAGGAGAAAACTCACAGGTGGAGGTTAAGCAGCAAACCAAGTCATGAGGGAGGGAGTGGAGGAACCACTGAGTAGCTGAGGGCAGCGCAAAGGAGGGTTGCCTGTGGGACTTTTTTATCTTGGTAATGATGGGAGAGCTGAGTGTGACCTGCCTGAAGTGCTGATTCACAGGTGTCACCTTTGAAAAGTAAGAGCAGTGGTCAGGAGGAAAGTTGCAGAAGATGTAGCTTGATGTGCCCTGCCCAGTGGGAAGCATGGGGCCAGATTCTTCTAGCTGAGAACAAAAGCACCTGAAAAAATCCTTTACTGGTGAAAATGTCAGGGCTGTCAGTTCTTACTGAAATCTTCTTCGAACTTCTGTGCAAGAAAAGAATTCTGGATGTTAAAGGCAGAAGATAAATTACTTCTTTTGATGTATTGTACAAGATCAAGAGCAAACCTAAAAAACAGTATGTCTATTGTTACCTAAGAAATTAATAGTTCCATGTTTTAATTTATTATGAAGACAAAGAATGATGTGTTCTGGCCACTATGGTGTATTACATCATTTCCCTCTGAACAAAGTTTCATCTGCCTTGTTTGTGTCCAACAACAGCAATGCCTTCAGCAAGGTATTGCCAAAGGCCCCAAAACTATTCCATTCAGCTGACACTTCTACCAGCAAACTGGGATATTTCCTTCTCAGTGATTCATTGGTGTAAGCTTTCTCACATGCCCTGCAAACATGAAATTTAAATCACCTCTCCTTAATGAACAGATCAGATGGCAACAAGGCAGACATGTTTGGAAAGATTTAATATGTACAAATGAGAGAGAAAATCATCAGGAAACTGATAGTTCCTCAAGCTAATGAATGCGTCCCTACAAAAATGTGTCTATTATATTCACTATTCTTCCATGAGAGCATTTTTAGAACATTTATTCTGAGCAGTTCAGCAATATTTAGAAAAACACGCAATGTATTTGTTCATTTTTCTCCCAGGCTTTCACTTAACAATGGCCGGCATGAAGGTTTTCCTGAGTTCGACATTTGCTTTCCAGATTTGCAAGATTCTGATGGCTTGGAAATGTGACATAATCTTAATGATTTCCCCTTATTCTCCATTAGGCCATTCCACTGCCTAGGAGTATTGTACTGCATTGATAATCACCTTGAGAAGACTTTAGTGAAAGCCTGGTGGGTGTGGTGGTATGAAACGCAGAAAGATGCAATGCTCCTCAAAATGAGAACATACCAAGCATTAAATACTCCTATCTTGCAGCAAGAGAGTGGTAAGAATCTTGGTAGGTGTCCTGGCATAGGGACCGGGACTGCCTGGCCATGCTTGGAACTGATACATCAGGAACTGATCGCTTTTTACTTCTGAACACCAGTGTGACTACATGAAACACAGTATCTCTTTTAAAAAAACCGAAGAAAAAACAAACAAAAAAAGAAAGCCAGGCCATCTTTTATCAGACAGGCAAAGAGTGATGTACATTCACAACAAAAAACAAAACAAAACAAAACAAAAAAAATCTCCAAAATATATATATTGAAAAAATAATAGGTCTCATACCCATTTATCAGTTTCCTTTGAAGGTCATCAAAGCCTGGTTACCAAAGAGTAGCACGATTTAGTTACCCTGTTCTGGGATATGTGCCCCCATCAAAGGGTTGTCCCAGACTGAGCTGTCTGCTTCAAGTTCTTGGCTTCTGCTTGATTCCACTTGGATTTTATTCTCAGATTTGATTTAGACTACTTTTCATCAGTGAGGCGTTTTGACAGGCCATTTAAGTAGCACTGCTCAGTACCCCATATCGAGGTCACATCTTCTTAGAGCTCAGTTTACCTTTGTTCTTTTCCTAGCGGAAATATTTTCCCTAACTTTTTTAGCCTTGGTGGAAATTGTCTAGGTATAATCGAGTCATTTGTGCACTCACTATACCAGACAGAGAAAAACAAAAATCACCAGGGACAACTGACCTCATTTGTAAATGCTTGCTTAGGGTTGCTGGGATCCTTGTCCATTGCCCACTGAGGAATCCTCAGTAGCGGTGCTGGACTCCTCTGTGTCTGCAGTTAGATGAAATACATTTCCACCTTGAACATAATTTTGATCCTCTCTCCTGCATCACAGCTGGTGCATAAAGCTGCTTGTTAAAGACCTGTTAATACATCCAGTCTTCTTTGCTGACAAAACAAAACACGAAAGGTCATCTGATATTTGCTTTAAATGGGCCAAGGGTCACAAGAGATAAGATAAAATACAATCATCAACTTACAGCAGGATTCACATGCCTGGCCTACTATTTCAAAGTGCATTGCAAAAGTCTAGCATTTTCATAATCAGGTCACAGATGACTAAAATCAATTACAAAGGCTAGTGCCTATGACAGCTCTTATTGGTAGTGCATCTCAATTCATAATATTTTCTCTGCTGTTACGGTAACAATATGCAATTATAAATTAAATCATATCACTATTGAAATCTATTTTCAGATTTCTTACCAACCGCAACAACACAAAACTCAGAAATGAAGACTCCTTCTTGCTAACAAAATGCCGCAACTATTTCTGACTCTATCCCTTTTCCTGCAATAAAAACTTGCCATATAGTAACATCATTTTGCAAAGTAGCAAAATGTCATAATTATTACAGTGTTTTAGTCAGTACCTCCTCCTTGATGCCAGCCTTTCAGGATGCAACCATTTGGCTCATGCTGATTTGTCTTTGGTGCAAGTCTGTGAGGATTTGCTAGCTAATGGGTCAAGGAAAAAGCAGGAGGAACATAACATAGCTAGAACTATTTCACATAAGTAAAAGTAACTACTCTAGTTGAGTTATATCTTGTTTGTTGCCTCATAGGAGAGAAAGTTTTGCCTGGTCAGTATTTGGACAACAATCTCTGCTCTCCACAGAGAATACCAAAGGAGGTGGTAGTTGCTCTGATTAAAGGCTTCATATGACAAACAAAATTTAAGCAAATTAACTCCTTTAATATTTCTACCACAAACTGAGGCTATTTACTTGCATGATAACTTGATAAGGAGATCATACTGTTCATAACTGTATCTCCACAGAAGTTAATTTTTTGCTTTACAGTTGGTGGTTCAATGGCTCCAAATTATTGCACAAGTGCGGCTACAGAGAGTGCATACCTGGAGCAGCTTCACGTACTCCATGAAGCAGCAGAAGTGCTGAGAGAGATGATTGCCTTCTGCTTTCCCATCAGGAGTGGTGGGACACTGCCTCAGCCTGCCTGAGGCTCCTTAACCACATAGCCAGAGTCAAGGTTCAGCATTGCTCCCAGCACAACCAGAGTGCCAAATTAGGTTTGTGGTCGTGGTAAAGAATGTTTTAGACCGTTTCTCCTATGAAATTACAGCAGCCCATAATCTCTAAACTAGTCCATATGAACAGACATGGAGCTCCTAGGGTGTGTCTCTGCCAATTCATTAAAGGCACAGCATGTGGTGGAGCCCAGTTTTCTGTTAAGGTCAAAGAAACTGGTCACTGAAGAAGAACCTCTAGAAGTAAAATATACAAATCGACAAGAAAAAATTATAGCAATCTAAATTGATATTACACAATATAAGCAGTAAAATGCTTTTTATGTTTAAGAAGGGTCATTACTATAATATCTTCATTTTCTACGCTCTATTCTGTTATTTGAGAGTCTTTGTCCTCATACATTAAAAGCATGCTTAGCTATAGAAGAAGATCAAGGAGGCAGGTCTGACCTGTTAACAGACAGAGGAAGCTGGCTGCTACCTTTTGCTCTTTCTTTGCTTCAGTGCCATACTCAATGCTCTGTTCAGCAAATGAGGTTGTCAGAGTAGGTCCTCATGCAGGATGTATAAGAGAACATCTCTTCCTGGAGGGGTTATAGCTCTTTGAAATCAAGCAAGGCAACTCGTAACATTATAATAAACGTGCACTCACTGATTTCCTTTCCTGAGACAAACACAACTTTTCACTATTTTTTTGTATAAAAAAGAACATGGCAAATCTCCTTCAGAAACAATTCTACATTCCCTCATAAGTTTTTTTTTTTTTTAACTGCCTGCTATATTCTTTCTTGCCAAAAGGGAGACAGCCTACACCCCTCCCTCCCCAAATGTTCCCTCAGGAACGCTTTGTACTTTCCCTTAACTGCTCACTACGTCCGCTGGAGTCCAGCTGCAAAAAATGGCTCAACTTTACATCTGGATTTCCAATCACTCTCAAATTCATGGCTTTCTTCCCAGACAGAGAGCAATTAAATGAAACCTGTGAAACCCATTACCAAAACCTCTGGAAACATCAGTTCACCCAAACAAAACCATTCTGTGTTTCTCAGCCTAAGCTTTCAGGATTAAAGTGAGATTTCATAAACATCTAGGGAAAAATCTCTCCCATGTTCATCTGCTGATTCTTTCCCTTTCCCCTCTAGTTCACTAGTATTATGTTCCATTTTTAAAATTTTGCTTTGTGTACATATTACTTCCACTATACTGCAGACAACCAAGTGTACTAGTAGATTTGTTCTGATCTGCAGGAAAAGCCACATTCAAGTGCCATTCTTCTGAATATATTGTAGGGAATAGAAGAAACCTTTTCTTCTCTAAAAATAGGAGGTGGCATCTGCATAATGTCGTGTTCCAGTTCTGCCCCTTAAACCATCTCTGGAGAGCTACTGTTAAGGTTTCAAAATCATAAGTAATCTCAGAAACATTGTTGATCAACCAGCTGCAAAACAAAATGGTTCACCAAATGTTTCCAAGACAAGACTTTCTTCTTGTCTCTCTACTCTGTGACCTGGGCTGAACAGAGTCCTTTTTTGCATCAGGTCTGTCCACCTTGCAAGCCTGCAGCTACTGCTGATGTTTAGATAAAGGGGTTTAGACACAATTGCATCTTCTTGAGCACCATCAGTTTCATCACAAGAGTCAAACACACATTTGTAAGTTCTGCCCAAAGAGTACTTTTTACAGGGCTTGCAATAACAGTTTTCTTAAATTCCAAAAAGCAGCTAATTTCTGATCTAACTTGCACAACACTTTATCTATCACTCCTGCTGCAACTTTGTCTTCAACATGGATGACAGACCAAAGGGGTCTCAGAGCCCTGACTTGGAGGACTATGACTGCAAGAATGATCTACTCTCAGTCGACCCTGAAACTGTGAGAGGTCTGCTGCTCCAGCTGGATCCCTAAAAATCTATGGGGCCTGATTGGATTCATCCAAGAATCCTTGAAGAGCTGGCTGATGTCATCATGAAACCTGTCTCAATTATTTTTGTGCTGTTTTGGAAATCCAGAGAGCTCCCAGCTGACTGGAAGCTTTCAAGAAGGCTGATATTCAAGAAGTGCAAGAAGAAGGGTCCTGAAACCTACAGGCCTGTCAGTTGCACTTCAATGCCTGGTAAAGTTATGAGGAGAGACCTCACCACAGCCTACAACCTCCTTGTGAGGGGAAAAGGAGAGGCACTGATCTCTTCTATCTGGTGACAAGTGACGGTACCCAAGGGAATGGCCTGAATTTGTATCAGGAGAGGTTTACATCGGATATTAGAAAAAGGTTTTAGACCATTGTTGAGCACTGGAACAGGCTCCCCAGGGACGTGGTCACAGCACCAGCCTGATAGAGTTCATGAAGCATTTGGACAATGCTGTTAGGCATGTGGTGTGACCCTTGGGGATGGTCCTGTGCAGGGCCAGGAGTTGGACTCGATGAGCCTTGTGAGTTCCTTCCAGATCGGGATATCCTCTGATTCTGTGATTCAACATCAAGCCCATAAGTCCTGATGTAATTGGTGGCACTAGTGAATTAAGAACTCTATAAAAATTTACCCTCTATTTATAGCACTGCAACCAGTGTTCTGAGAATGTCACCTTAACTAATGTTCCCCATACCATTTCTCCACCTATAAAACAGTGACAGTGATAAAAATCTAATACGTCACTAAAGAACAAAATAAGTACTACTTGAAACAACAGCAAGGTATTGCTACAGATTTATACAGATAACTTGCAGAAAGATATCAGGACTTCTAGCTGCATAGCATGGCTTTCTCTTTCAAACCAAGAGCTGTAAAAAAGGAGGACAGCTTTAGTGAGATTCATTGTGATAGGGCTCACAAAGGCAGGATAAGGATTGGAATAAATCTCTCGGTACTAAAAATTCACGATAAAGTGAAAAATATGCATCAGTTAAGCACTAGAGCATCATGAAACATCTCCATCTGTATAGTTCCTAAGATCACTTAGGTCCTAAAATGGGTACAATACTAATGTACTTAGTACAGAGCCATCAAGCCTGAAACCAATCAACTAAATCTGGCTCGACAAGCTGGTTAATCTGGACTAGCTCTTCCTGCTCTCTTTCCCAAAGCTCCCACAATGATAAGAGGGGACTGCTCCACAGTGCCAAACCAACAGGTCTGTCCAAACCAGCCGGTCTTGGCCACCAGCCTTCTACGATGAGGACCCACAGTCCTTCCCATTGTAGGGTGACATCTGGGAATGGGATGAATACACTGCTCAGAAAACGGCAGCTCTCTCCCGGCTTTTTTCCCAGAGGTGGTCAAAAAGTCAGACAAACCAAGAAATGTTCACATGTTTTAGGAGTTATATTGCATAAATTCAAGTCTTCGGGACATTGCAACAACAGGAGAAGAGGTGAATGACTGTGGGCTTGTGCGGCTGACTGTATGAAGATCAGGTGCTAGGGACTTAGCCTATAACCTATTTTATTATTGTGGTTTTCATTGCATTTATCTTTAATTAAAAGCAGTGTACCCATTAGGAGTAATAAGACACAATTTCAGCACCAGAAATGGTACAAATTATACGACTAACATATGCAAACCAATACCAGAAAATTTGCAGGTCTCAGAATGCGGAGAGGAGACAAAGGAGTTTAAGCATATAAAAATAGGGTGGATGTAACCACAACTTAAAGCATGTCCTAACCATTCAAGCAGCTAAAAAAATGTATTTGTATGAACATTTTTAGTTTAAATGGTATTTGTTCTCCTCAATATAAATTTTCCACTGATGTGGGAGAAATATGCAGAAAATGAGCAGTTGCAATCTTTGTGGTTTCAAAGAATTATTTAAGAGCTGTAATGCTGTGTGATGACGTCTCCCCATGTAGGCAGAACCGGAATATATAGCTAGGGTCAGCTTTTGTACCCATCCAGTTCCTTCTCAGCTTTTCTATTGGTTCACAAAGCATCTTTCATGCCTCTATGAATGAAGACTGCATTCTGTACACTGGTGACATTGTGACTGGACTCCATCATTCACAATCCAACCCTGTCATCACCTCTTTTGCTATCTCACATAGTCAGAGGCCTAAGCTACTGCAGCACATCTAGTAAAATCAGTAAAAGGCTGAATAAAAGAGAGAAGTGTTCAATAACTCATTACTAGTCTGAACAGCTGCTTGGCATTCCGAAGAAATGAAATTTCTAAGAGGGTTGAATTTTCACACACATTCATTTATGTAAGTCATACTAACTCGGCATGTCCCTGTCCTGTGAGATAGAAGGAGAGAATGAAAAGAATGACTAGTCAGTGAGGAGGTATGATGTTTTTTCTAAGAGGGTACCATTCAGAGTTCTTGACTATGATGCCTTTTGAAATGCTGAGATCCCCAGATGCACATTCTTCCTTCATAGATTACATTCCCCTTGGAGCAATGAGCACACAGCAGCTGTCTTCTTTCCATCAGCAAATACTGTACCAGACTTGCTAGATGCAGAATTTTGCTCTCTGATGCAGGATATCCTTTCAGTGCTGTGAAAGGATCAACCATGCTGACGTGGATACTCCCATTCAGGGCAGTAAAGGGCACAGAGCTGAGGATTACAGCTTTGTTCATGCTACTGAAAGAGTAGTTGGTTTCAATCCCTTGTGGTCTCATGAGTGAAAATTATGGCTGCTTCTCCCTTGCCTATTTACCCTATAATCCACCAAGGAAATGTGCTAAGCTATTCAGAGAAAACTGCTTTGCAAAATACAAAATCTGTGTCGTGCTACAGTCCTCCCTGATGAGTATAGTATTTGTACAGTCTCCAACACTTTAATTTCTAAGGTCTTTAGTCTTTCCAGAACATTAATTTGTCACATTATGTGCCTTAATGCACATGTTTGGAACAAGGACATACCCACCTCCATTTTCCCACTGTCTTGCCATGTTCATTTTGTATGATTCCTGTAAATGCTGGGCAAAACCACATGCCTATCATTCTCAGGGCATCCTAGGGAATATTCCCCCAAAGGGAGGCAGCTGCATCCTTTGTGGAAATGTGAAAACAGCTGCAGAGGGAGTAGGTGTTAGGAGAGCTTTCTCAGCCAAAACCTTTCCCAAGGCTCCTGCTGAGGCAGGGAGGTTCTGCACCGCTTCCAGCACAGCCGATATCACACCATGCTCTGCTGACTCAGGGCTGGGCCTCTTCTCCAGCAGCCTCTCACCTGGCTGATGCAATCAGACCGTGCTTTCAAATCACTTCAACCACCTGCCTTTGACCTGGGAGATGCATGCAACTTAGAGCGTGCACTATGAGGGCCTTAGGTAATTGTATTTCAGATTGTGAAATGATGGCTATTGTGCAATGATAAATCCACTTTAAGCCTCATTATCTCACTGCTTTAAGAAGGGAAAGCTTGTCTGCAAGCGTATCTGAATCGCACTTCCAAAATGAGGACTGTTTTGAATAGAGCTAACTTACATCTCAGGAAAATCACCTCCCCCTCCTCAAGTATATTGTCTGCTGACCTGTTTTTAAGTGTCGTTATGGTCTCATTTAATAGACCTAGCAATCTCCATTTATACCAAGCCAATTTTAAAGAGGCTTTGAAGGCAGTAACTTCATCATAACATTGTCATCATAAACATGGTCACAATGCAAGATGAAGTCTTTAGTTACCATGTTCTCAAAAGATCAAGTAATTCTTCCAGAAAAACAAATAGACTTAGTAGAAAAAAGTGACATACAAACTTTTCAGTGTCATCAAAATCCCTTGAGATTCCCTCTTCTTTTTGGGCCCCCTGATCTCTTCTGTTACCTCTTTTATATCTCCCTGCTTGGTTTTGCTGCTTATGGAAAATACGAGTCAGAGAATACAGACAGACCTTGAGGGTTTGCGGTTTTTTTAAAGAACATTTTAAAACACTAAAAACTGCAAAGTTTTATTAGGAAGGTGAAAGCAAATTTAACATAACGCCTTCCTGGCAAAGAGCTGAAGTGTCAGATGTAAAGTGAAGCATCACTCTGTTTTTAACTTCAGGGTGGCATCCTGTTCTGATGTCAAATATTCTCCACTCATAGTACCTGCTGGATTCCTAGTTGCTGTATGCAACTATTTCGTGGGACAGCTCTTCAGATCACTTCCTTCTGAAGGCTTCAGTCTGTGCTTGACTCTAGACAACTTGCTCTAATATCACTCTTGCAGCACTGTACTTCTTCTAAGTGTCATTTCAGTGTGTCATTTACATTCCCATTTAAATTATAGATTTTTCACGGTTCAAAATGCTTACTGTTCAGCTTCACCAAAGTAGCACTAGATGCAAGTAGTGGGATTTGCCGTAGGCATTCATTTTGAGGGCACAAAGATAGAAGGCCTAGAGTGGGTCTGAAGAAAAAATCCCAGTGGACACTTCAAGCCAAAATAGAGATTGCCATCTCAATTCTCCTCTACAGGGATCACTGAAATGAATAGGACACCTTTATGAATGAGGTTGCCAGAATTACAGCCACCACAATGCCTCAGTACAAGCTACTGAGCAAACACTTATTACATAGAATCAATCTAGAACAGACTATAGAAAACCATATCATTATTTCAAACTTCCTATTGTTGCAGTTGCACATAGCTCTCATTCCACAGCTGCAGTATCTGCAATGCCTACAAAGGATATTCTCTAGATATGCAGGTCAGAGAGCTGCTCAGACGCTGTACGGTGAGTCCATCCTGAAGATGGTAAGTTTAACCCCATCCCAATGGGCAAAAAAAAAGCGGGTGGGACACTGGATCTGCCAGAGGAGGATAGGAGGAAGCTTACTGATGGGGGAGAAAAAAAGAAGAGAGGAAACCTTAGTCATAGTAAGAGTGCTAGTCTGGCCCCAGCAGGCATCAGTTCATTGTTCTGGTGAGGGATTTGGCCTTTGACCCATGTTTGTGGGGCCTTTATAAGTGCCAGAGTTCAATCAGTCAGTCTAAAACTACCTATAAAAAAGGGAAATTTTTGGCATCACATTCTGATACTAAATGCCACTGCAGCAGGAACAGGGTCACAAATGACCTGGTGACCCATGCATTGAGGCACAGCCACCTGCCCTGCCAGCTCCCCAGCTCACTGGGCACTCAGTACTGCACTGCCAAAGCCCCATGGGCCTGCCAAGCAGCAGATTTTCAGAGGCTTGTAACTACTGAAATCAAGTCCAGTTTTCACTGGCATACTATAAGATATTCCACTTCAATGGAGCTTGTGTCTGACTCACTCCATGCTTTTTGGTTTTTTGGTGCCAGATTTGCTAAAAAAACCCCTGTGTCTGAACATTGAGAAGTTATTTTCTCCTCCTTCCCATGAAACTCAGCCAACACAAAAGAAATACTTACACGAGTAATTCTTTTGTTTGCTTGTTGGAAAGTCCAAATTCAAGGCACTTGAAAACAGAAAGATGAATTTTTTTGAGAAGAATTAATTGTTCCCCTCATGAAAACAGAAGCATGGAACGGAAATGTGTAAGCAACTCCAGGAGTTACTGGTGCTCCAGCTACATTCCAGTAAAGCTAGACAGATTTGTTTGTGTGCACATGTGTAAAACGAAACTTCAAGTGAGTATGCATTTTCCTTTCAGATAAATTTGTCAGCTACCAGTAACAAGTATTATCACCAAAAAAGAAAACCTGATTATGGAAGAAATAAATATCCTTTGCTAGTAGATTTCTCTCTGATACACAATGATCACACTACATACACGTCCTCTTTTCCTCTTTCCAAAAAAATCAGCGTTCTTGAGAAAAAAAGCTCATTTTTCTCATTTGAGAAAAATGTTACTTTATCCACAAGAACATGCATGTAGCATGCATGAGATGTTTATTGACCTTCCTGCTGAAAGACACACAATTCTCTGAGCTGTCAGTTCATACACCAGTTTTAACATTCCTTCCAAGTACATGTATAATACATGTGCAAACTACTCATCAGCAAGGCTGTTTTAGAAATAAGCTTAGGTAGTGTGCCAATGCCTAGAGCTATGTCTCCAGCCCACTTGTAAATGAATGAAAGGGGTGAGAAACAAAATGTTTGACTAAAATTAAACTACTGAAATAGCAGATTGAAAAAAAAATGCATTTCTATTAGTGGAGGTTAACATCTACTATTTTGTAACCTAAAATTAACATCTCAGTCGCCATCAGCAATCCATTTACATGTATTACATTTAACCAATTTGATTCAGGAAAAAATTAAAAAGTTTTTATAAAGTTAAAAAATACTTATTCTTTTTTTCATCTGATAACATCATTGCAATTTTTCATTGGGAAATGATACTTTGATGTAAGATTGAGATAATTGTACAATGGGCGTTTAGCTGGGCTCTGGGTGTATAAATCCCTTCATGTTCAGCAGATATTTGCCTGGAACAGTTTGTAGAGCCTGCGCTGTGTTTAGCTGGCCAGTGAATGAGGGTCTGCTTTAGGATGAGATGGAACACGAGGCTCCACTAGCTGGGTTGACTTGAGGCTCATTTCATCTGCCTAAAACAGGCATCCAGTGCCACTACAGGTGCCTTGGGTATCTACCTGGCCTTCAGCTGCCTCCAGCAGTCCACAGAACTTCAGCAATTTCTCTGAAATTTTCCAAAATTTTTATTCAGTCTTGTAAAAATTGAGTTAACAAAAAGAAAAATTATCTACTCACTGTCCTAGGGAAAATTTTCTTCAAGAGTGTCTAAATGCTCCAACCATACAAAGCAGTATAAAGTCACAATCCAACAATCTTCCCAAAACCTTACTGTAAATTTGGAATGCATTTTAAATACATTTCAGTGATCCATTTTCACTTGCTGCAAATTGCTGAGCTTTTCCTCAAAACTATTACAGGGTAAGTATTTAACTTTTTAAGCTACTGCCTATGATATCATCCCTTCCCCTGCCATAATATGAACACCCTTTTTGTCTTCTACCTTGATATCCAGTATTATAGCAAGGGATGATTTTGCAACACTCCAAAAGCCACACAGCTCCATTTACAACCAAATCCATTCAAACCCCCTATTGATTTTAATAGGCACCAAACAGCTTTCGGCCTGTTTCATTGTCCTGAGATGTGTCTGATCGGTTGTCCTCACTTGCACCATCAGAGAGTTATCAGGCGGTTGCAGATGGCTAACTACACAGAAGCATGCTCCTTATCAAGGCATAGTTTCTTCTTACGTAAGAGTCAACCAAAAGATTAAATTAAAAGATTTTATTGAAAGATATGGCCGAATAGGCCAGGTGCTAAACTGGAAGACAACAGCGGCTTGGAAAGACGTTTCCATTTCTTGGCTGGTGAACAAACAATAATAAAAAATAAATACTTTTGGAAATAAGTTGTGTAATTGAAAATGGGTTTTCTCTTTGTTTTGGTTTCTTTAGGAAAAATAAGTTTTGTCAAACAAACATCTAGATAATTCAGAGCACGGCTCCAAGAGGGAAGCGGGGCCTGACTGGAGCGAGACGGCAGTGCTGGCTTCTCTAGTACTCGGGGCACAGGAGGCAGAGTGGATGTCCCAGACCCCCGGGGCCAGGGCGCTCATGTCTTTGGACACAGGAGTGAGTGCACAGACCTCGATCCAGTGTAGCTGCCTAGAGTTAGAGCAGTGGGTGCCACCAGGCCTCCAGCCACCTCCATCCAGCACGACCCAGGGCTTGTCCCTCTCCTACCCCACGTGTGCCAGCCCATGGCAGTGCCTGCGGTGAGACAGGGACCCCAGCAGTGCCAGGAGTGCCACAGAGCACTCCCTCTATGGACCATCTGTCAGCTGTGGCCAGAGACACCTCGCACCCACTGGCACAGAGAAGCCAGCACTGTCTGGAAATCATGTAAAATGCAAAGAGTGTTTGCTGGGGTGCGGGACCAAGAGGGAGGTTTCCAGAGCTCCCATGGCTATTCAGTGGAGATTGTGCAATGGCAGCTATTGCTCCAGGCTCTGGAGACCACCCAGCAGTGGGTGAAGGGCTCTTGACCCTCCTGCTGTTGCCTATTTCCAGGCCAGCATGCCATCAAGAGAAAACAGGAGCCCGAAAGCGCCTAAGCAGGACTTTTGGATGGTCTGTCTTCATGCAGTCCCTCTGTGCTGGCACTGGCCCAGGCCCAGCTGCTTTCCCACGGGCTCCTCGAGGGCCGAGGTCCAGCATCCATATCCAGCATTCATATCCAGCATCCAGCAGCTACACTAAGCCCTGCTGGTCTCTCCTCTGGGTGCAGACGTCTCCATGCACAGGGCTGGTGATTCGCTGTGCCGAGGCACAGCCATGTCCCCAGTGCCAGCTTGCAGGAATAGTCAGTTCCCTATTCAATACTCATCTAGGCTTTGTGCCTGCCCCTTCCAGCCAGGAAGTGCCTGTGTGGCATTGCAGCAAGGAGGGATATGGTAGAAATGATGTCTCCTGTTCAGCAGGTTTCCCACAGAAGGTTTAACAGAAAACTACATGTTTCTGTCATGCATGGACTTCAGCACCAGTACGTGTCCTACAGGTCAAAGTGCTTCACAGCAATTTCTCGAGAAAGACCTTGTTCCCACAAAGGGTCTCCATAATTCTAATAAATTTAGCATCTCCTAAGTAGGGCACATTGGCAGTAAAGAACCTGCTCTCCTCTTGCTTCCTTGGATGCCATGGCTACACACACATAACTAGGCACTTATCACTTCAGTTATGGGTATTTGAGTAGAATTTAGTTTGAACAACAGGACAACAAGGTTAAAAAATCTGAGTAAAAGGAAAAAAATGTTTTTCCACTTGTATGGCCTGGAGAAAAAGGAGCTAAACTCAAATAGCCTTTTTCAAGGACAACTCTCAGTTTGAACGAGTTCAACAAAAGTGCATCTCCAGCGAGACAAAATGTTCCTTTCTAAACACTAATTGTTTTGTTTTTTTTTTTTTAATGAAGACTGAAATTCTGTCATTACCATAAATTCTGACCCAAAAAAAAAAAAAAACCAAAAAAAACAAACAGCTAAATAAGCCCAAGTGGCTTCACTTTCATTGCAATCACAGGAAATACTTCACAGACTTACTTGTAGAAAGTAAGTAGAAAATTAATGCTATTTATATTTCTTGGAGACAGAGATCTGGTTGAAATTGTAGCCTCATTCAAGTTTTACCTGTCTGTGCCATACAATGCAATGTTAAGGAAAAAATATGAAGGATTGATTTCTGAGGCTTAGAAGTATTTTTGTGAAGGAGGTAAAAACCTCATTTTCTTATCATCAAATTCCTCATTTTCTAACTTTCACAGATTAAAAATGAAGTGTTGCTTGAATTCAAAATATCAAAGTAATTTTACCTAGAGGAATGAGTGTCACAGGAAAACAGAGTGAGCATTACAATTTTTTCTAATAAGAAACGAGAAATACCTATTCCTGGATATAGCCATTTCAAAAAGTAAAAAAGTAACAGAGAATATTTCATGGATAAGCTGAGTAATGTTATATAACATTATATAATGTTATATAATGTTGCCCATTGGGATGGGGTTAAACTTACCATCTTCAGGTCTTTTTATCTTCAAAAAGGGCAAGGAGGAGGACCTGAGAGAACACTGACCAGTCAGCCTCACCACCATCCCTGGAAAGGAGATGGAACAGGGTATTCTGGAGGTCATCAACAAGCACAGAGATGAAAAGAAGGTCAATAGGAGTAGTTAGCATGGATTCACCAAGAGGAAATCATGCTTGAGCAATCTGGTGGCCTTCTACACTGATAAGGCAGGATATATAGACAAAGGGGGGAGCAGTGAATGTCAACTTCAGCAAGGCTTTTGACACTGTTTTCCGTAACATCCTTCTAGGTAAGCTTAGGAAATGTGGGTCAGACAAATGGACAGTGAGGTGCATCAAGAACTGGCTGAATGGCAGAGCTCAGAGGGTCATGATCAGCAAAGCAGAATCAACTTGGAGGTCTGTAGTGATGCCTTGGGTTTTAACTTTTATTTTTTTCGAATCCTGTACTGCCTAGTGTGTAACTCAGAAGTTTCTTGTAAACTTCTACTCTCTCACGCTAGCTAGACAAAACAAAGCCTCTCCAGGCTTGCTTTTCAAGGACACCCAGACCATCCTAGACCCAAAAAGTATAAACTAAAAAGCCTCTGAGAGGGGGGCAAGCTTGGGGAAATTACATCATTAACTGAAGCTTTAATTAGAGAATTAAACCTGATATACAGATGAACCAAACTTACAAAAGTGTGAAGAACTCGTGACCTGGGGTCCATCTTGGGGTCCATCTTGGCAGTAGCCTCTGGACTCCTCAGGGTGTACATTTGAAGGCCCTTCAAATAAATACCTACCTTTATTCCCTTATTCCCATCTACTCTCTGTTTTAGGTGGCCACCTCAGGAATCATAGTCAGTGGTGTTCCTCAGGGATCAACACTGGGTCCAGCCTTATTCAGCTGGTTTATCAATGTCCTGGACAAAGGTATGGAATGTACCCTCAGCAGGTTTGCTGATGATATGAAACTGGGGGAGCAGCTGATCCACCTGAAGGCTGCACTGACATTCAGCAGGACTTGACAGGCTGGAGAATTGGGCAGAGAGAAACTTGATGAGGTTCAACACAGGCAGGTGTTTGGTACTGCACCAGGAGAGGAATAACCCCAAGTACCAGCACAGGCTGGGGGCTGACCTACTAGAGAGCAGCTCTGTGGAGGAGGACCTGGGGGTCTTGGATGACAAAGTGACCATGAGCTGGCAGTGTGTCCTTGTGGCCAGGAGGGCCAATGGTCTCCTGGGGTGCCTCAGGAAGAGTGTGGCCAGCAGGTCAGGGGAGGTGACCCTTCCTTTCTGCTCTGCCCTAGCGAGGCTGCATCTGGAGTGCTGTGGCCACTTCTGGGCTCCTCAGAAGTACAGGGAAGACAAGGAGCTACCAGAGAGGGTCTGGCAGAGGCCACAAGGGTGATGAGGGGTCTGGAGCTTCTCTCTTATGAGGAGAGACTGTGGGAGCTGGGCCTGTTTAGTCTGGAGAAGACTGAGCAGAATCTCATCAATGCATATAAATACCTCCAAGGCAGGTACCAAGAAGATGGTGCCAGACTTTTCAGTGATGTCCAGCAACAGGATGTGGAGCAGTGAATTAAAACGAAAGAAATTTCACCTCCTTTTATGTGGAAGAACTTTACACTAGGGGTGGCAGAGCACTGGAACAGGCTGCCCAGGGAGGTCGTGGAGTCTCCCTCTCTGGAGATATTCAAAACCCACCCAGATGAGCTCCTGTGTCAACTGCGCCAGGTGACCTTGCCTTGGCAGAGGGTTTTGGCTGGATCTCCAGAGGTCCCTTCAAACCCTAATGATTCTGTAATTCTGTGAAATTACTTCTAGTCTTATAGCCTCGGTTTAGTGCTACAAATCAGGCACAGGCCAATTGTAGGGAGAGATTATAGATATATGATAGCAACTCTTCTTTTGTCCCTAAGATGACATTCTCAGTTTTGACTCTTTTTTATATTAGGAATGAGATGACAAAAAATCGTCACTACATTTGGTACTGATAGAGAAAATCAGCAACAATCTGAAGGCTTCAGGTATGGAGAGCAAATTTGAGCAGTTTCCTTTGCAGCTCTCAGCCAAACAACAGTGGCTGGGAAGGCAGCACAAACAATTTTACTTGCTCTCTGTAGATAGAGGATCCACTGCTCAGGCTGTATCATTTTTCCATGTCACCTTTAAGATAAATTTTGTCTTTGTTATGGAAGGCAATGTGTTAAGGAATATGCCACTTTCTGACTGGAAGAAACCTCTCTTGCCCAATTTTTGTGGAATTTGTGAAGGAAGATGAAAGTCATTAGGAACAAGAGAAGCATTCAGCAAGGCAAAAATTGGAGTTTGAAGAAACCTACTGAAAGTTTTACATGTGACACACCTACATTATAAATGACATTTTTCCTTCACAGAGGAACACACAATTCAGTAATTCAGCCCCCTCCACCCCAAGGCATCAGAAGCGAGCACTGCTTGTCCATTCATCCAAAAGTGCACATTCTCAGAAACTGGGAACTGCGTAGTTTCTAGTGGGCTGGCTGGATGATAATAGTAACCTGTTTCCTTCTGAGCCCACTTAATGGCAATTAGTGCAGCTTTGAGGATGGTGATAATAATTTATTTATACTGTTCTCCAATGGAAAAAGAGCCTTTAGCAGTATTTACCAGAGAGCAATAGCTGCAATAAGCAGGTTACCCGGGGACAGCTGCACCTCTTGTACAGACCCTGACTACAAAATGCCATGGAGTTTAATGTTGCTTAGAACATTGGGCAGACTATACTTGACAATCCCTAGAGGTGTATCAATTTCACAATAATTATCACTAACTACCAAACCTCCACTCCTCTTTCAGTAAAATGTCCTCTTGAGGAAATAGTGAGAAGCTCTTGCTTCTGGGTTTGGCCCTTGTCTAGCCAACACAACTGAAGATGTTTCTTTTACAGCATTCTAGGTGCTGCCCAGCGTAACAAAGAATCAGTCTGAGTGTATTCAAATGGAGCCACCACCTTGGACTTTTCGAGACCCAGCTAAAACAAAGCTATGGCTGACTTTACACCAGTAACGTGGTACCACTTGACTGTATTAGTCCTACTTCAAGCAGCAGGGCTGACTAAATGACCTCCAGAAGGGCATCCATTGCTTGTTCGAAGCTATGAGATGGGTATTAAAGCCTTAGATATTTAGAACATAATAGTTTTGCATTTGAATTGCAATTGTTTTGCAACTGAACCAAGAACCTTGTATTTAACAAAGCTGGTGCTATTCCAGCCGTGTGTTCAGGACTTCTGGCCATATACACTGTTGAATATCATACTTTTGTAGCTTGCCTATGCATTCCATGGATTTCAGAGGTCTTTTGATTTCAAAATAGGAAAACGAAACATCAACAACTTAATATGGCTCCTCCCGTGCAAGAAGGATGTAATTAACTTTAGTCACTGGCCTGACCTGAAAACAGGGGGTCATGGCATCACAGGAGATTCAAGCAGTGGGTAGAGACTGGAGGAGGAACTTCCATTACCTTGCAAACAGCATAGAAGAGAGCAAAATAAGCTCTAAATAGAGACCAAGTAGCCTCCTTTATTCCAGAGGATGAGAATGCTTTGAAGTCTGTAAGAATTGTAACACCCCCACTACGTTTTGATTACTGAGGTATCATTTCCTCTGAAGTGCTAATGATGGCATCAGCCGGATCGGGACTGAAAAGGAAAAATGGTAAAGTCAAGGTCTTTTTCATGTTGGGCAGTTTCAGGGTAGTTTTAGTTTGAGCCTTGCTCCCTAAGGGTGCTGCATTGGCGGTACCTGGAGGCTGTACGGAGCGATAGAAACTTCCAGGAAAGCTGAAGGGAAAATCGTAAATATAAAAATTTCCTTGCTTTTCAGATCTGAATCTGGGGATGAAAAAGCAGACCATGTCTGTTTCCGTGCATGTCACATCAATATTTCAGTGACCATAGGGGTAAAGAGTATCATTTAAGATGGGGCTAATGAAGGGGGGAGTGTTGCACATTTTAAAATAAAATTACTGGGAGGAAGTAGCATGCTTTTTTAAACACATTACCAAGTTGCTCTCCTTCTTAAAGCCTTTTCCCTCAACTCCTTCTACGACCCCATTTTTTTAGTGTTGAGCATTCCAATAAATGCCTGTGAGGTAGAGAAGTATTATCATTATATCACTCAGATAAGAAAGAAATGCACAGAGGATAAAAGCACATGTTAAGAGACACATAAGCATATGGCTTTGAATGTCTATGTGTAATTCTACTTGCTGATAGTAATACAGAAGATTACTGTCAGTATCTTCTGGTCTTGCTCGCAAATCACTTTACAGCATTCTTCTCTTATTTATTGCTCAGCAAAAGGACATAATTAGGTGACCCTCAATAGTTAAAAGCACTTGCGCATTTGTCTGTATGCTGAGTTGTTCTATTTATAGCCATTTTTGTGCAATTTACTTGCAATAGGAAAAATGCTAGCAATGCATTGAGAAATCAAAATCTAACCTTGACTTGACTCTTTTTCATTGTGTGAGTCTGCTCTAAAAGCCAGTGGGAAATCCATGCACAAACTTTACACTGTATCATTCCCCAAGGCAAAAGCCAAGAGTGCCCCAGATTGTAACTCTGCAGAATTTAGGGCACAGACTAAGTATTTCTCAAATTGCACAGAATTTAAGTGACCTATCATTTATATTCTCTTTATACCAGTTTACATCACCCATTTCCAGCAGACTCAAGCACTTGCCTGTGTGACATTTCCCTGACTGGCCTCTGTCACTACAACACCTTTTAGTTTTCCACCTACAAAAGAATTTAATTTTCATTCTTGACTGCAAATATTGATTTGCTTTTCTTTACATCAACTCTTAAGAAAAAAAATCACACTTAACAACTGTCTTCAGAGAAAATATTTAATTTTAAAGCTAATAAAGTGTAGCCCATTAAGTTAATCTATATACTCATCAATCAGCCATTCTTGAGTCTTTTTCAGCTACTCTTCCATGTACCTGTGCATGCTATCTTTTTTCCATGCTATTTTTTTTAATTTCAGTCTCACTCATATTCCAAAACAGATTTTACTTCTTACCTTTTCACCACCTGCCAAGGCAAGAGCAACTACACCTGTGCCATGTCAAGTTCTCATAAGAACAGACATGCTTCCAAAAACTGTTACTGGAGGTGCCAGCTGAACCTGAACTGGACCCTGGAGTCTTATCAACATCTGATACAATCTTTTGTGTTAAACCTTGTCTAGATCCTGCATTCCCTTCACAGTCTGCTTCTGATATATGGGCATAATATCTCTCATGTGATGTTTCAGCACGAAAGACAACACAGCCTCCCTAATCACTTAGGCCTGAAGAGACTCTGGGAGGTCATCATTCAATCTCCTACTCAAAACAGGGGCAGCTCTGTCTTCAGACCAGGCAGCTAAGGGCCTTGCCCTGTCTTGACATCAAAATCTCCAGGCTCAGAGACCCCAAAGTTCTCTGAGCAATTTCTTACACTGCACGGCTGTTCTCAGAAGGGAAACATTTTTCTTTTCATCCAGTCAGACACTGCCCTATTTCAGATTATGATAATTGCATTTCATTATCCCACCATGAAAGCTAGTCTTGAGATTGACTCCCTTTTCTAGGTAACCTCCTCAAAAATATTGTAAGGGTGCACTTAGGTGCTCCCTAAGCCTTCTCTTCTCTCATGAAGTCTAAACATGCTTCAGTGGGTTATGAAGCGCATTAGCTGCGGGCCTCAACTCATTTTTATAAGTCATCCTCTGAAACTTGGGTATCTCAGATAGGTTCTTGTCTAGTGTAACCTCACCAATGGAGGAAGAAAGAGATATGTTATTGGGGCAATATCCTCTTACAAAATAGGTGTGCAAGGGAGGTAGGATGAACTTGTCTCTGCAAATGTTGGAGATTTCCTGCTGGCAAGACAAAGAGACTAATTACTTAGCTAAAAACAGAGGACTATCCAAATGGCAAACTTCAGGTGTGATGAACCTTCCCAGTAGGCACGTGGACTCTTCCCTCTAGTCTTTGACTGCTTTGTTTGTGTGGCACTGGTCAAGAAATGGCACCTCTTCATTCTTTGTTTCCTCTCTCTTAGAAGAAGAGAGTGATGGCTGATTTCAGCATTTTGCCAAGTGGTTTGATTTTCCCATACAAAAAGTTCCATGTGAATGGAAAGGGCGCTGGTCCAGCATAAAGCCACAGGAGAATGAATTACTGGGCAGAAATCATAATCCTTTTAAGTGGCACACCCCAGTGGTAGCAAAATGTAACATTCTTCATTTTTTCAATTATTGTTTCTGATTGGCAAATAGAGGAAAAATCCCTAAAAAGGCCAGACTCCGTAAGTGGAGATAGATAGATTTCTGCCTGAGAAATGCCTGTTCTTCACAGAGGGCTGGGCTACAAAAGTCTTTCCTTGTTACAAAGGTACCTTAAAACCTATATAAAGCCAGCAAAAAGCTGGCACCTCCCTAATCTTATCTTTGTCATTGCACCTATTATGGTTCAGGACACACCTTCATTTAAATACAAAGCTCAAAATCTTTCTGAATCAATCTGATTACTTATTTAAGTGTTGTAAGAAAATGATTCAACACTGCAATTACCTCCTGCCGTAATTGATTGTATTTGTTTACGTGGTAGGTTATTAACAAAATATTATCTGGAACTGAACTCTACCTTTAAGCACAGTTTAGATTATTGCAGCAATATACCAAACATAATGTCACAAAGGTGCAGCAGGTGGCTACTTAATAACAGTTAGTAATATCCAGCATTCATTCTAAATAGTGCATTTAGAACCAAATTAGCTTGAATGAATGATTACTCACTCTTGATTATTCACTTCTTGAATGAATGATTAGTTTGACTGATAGTGAACTGTACAGCATGACTAGTAAGCATTATGTAGCTTTAGTAAGGAATAACTCACAGCTACATGAAGATGTCAATCTTTATCTCTGAAATACTATTTTAGAAAAGGAGTGAATGGTCTTTGCTTCTTTCAGGGTGATGCATTCTATTCCAGGAGCTGTGGAGTACTTTTCAGTGCCTAAATGCACCATCTGGTATAGCCCAAAGCCATTATGCTCTCATCTTGCCAGGTTAAAATGACAGTATAATAGTCCACTCCAGATTTATAATACGTCTGTCTGGATGTCATGCAGTAATACCACATTTGCTCAAGCTTGTAATGCTTGTAGTATTTTAAATTACTGTGTATAAAACTGTTCTAATTTCGAGGAAAATATTTTTAAAAATATGGAAAAGGGAGTAAAGATGTATTTTCGAATATGCTCAGAACAGATCAATGGAAGCATTAAAACATTTTATCAACCCTTTTTCCCGCACATCTCTCTTTATGCTATCTAACCAGTTAAAAATTCTAGAATAAATTAGTCCAGTGATGTGGCAGATAACAGGATACAGAGCCATTAGCATGCAGTTTACAGAGAATTTTTGAAATGGATGGAAAGGGTCTTACAGGAATTCGAGAGGTAAGAAACACAGGGAATCCAGTCCCTTCTGCAGTGCCTTCAGAATTCTGCTGCAAGATATAGGGTGATCTTAGAGTTTATAATGCCAGAAGCGGGATTGTCATTAGACTAATATTCATACATACTCCTTTTGCCAAGTAGCTCTCATCACCTGTGCTCATCTCCTTCCACTCCCGTGCCTAGCTGCAGCTGCAGACCTAACTGATGTAAGCAGGTGTCACTGGGAACCTGCAAAGGCCTGTAGCTTCCACAGGACTCAGCAGAATGGAGGCTCTGGGTGGAAAGATTTGGGTTTCTTTCCATTTACATAGAAAGTATTCTCTCGAGCTGCTTGTTCAGTATGATAGTGCAAGGAGCCATGCCTCCAAAAGCAGCAAAAGGACAGGTAGTGCATGTGTAGGTGGATGTACTGCATGCCGGGGGAGTGCTGGAGGCTTGCTTTTAGGTAGGAAAGTACACTCTGAAATGGAAATACCAGCCTGTGATTTAAAGAAATAAATAAAATGTGAGCTTACATGGTTACGGTTTTGTGACATTTGAAACAACTGAAATATCCTCTTCAGAAAAGAGCAGTGTCTTGGGGTCCCACAGAGTCAACTAGTGGTGTATTGTGGTCCCCACTGGGAAGCTGAGAATATATCCTCCCAGCCAGTGTAAAATTCATACTGCTAGGCAAGAACAATTGCTTAGTTTACAAACAGACAGGCTGGAAGTAGACGGGGAAGGAAAGAAAGATATGTCTCATTATTGGCATGTAAAATTCAGTTTTAGTTTGAAAATCCTCTAAATAAAACCAAAGGATTGCTCTATTTCTTAACCATAAGCTTTTTTCAGGGTGGAGCTCTTTCTCTATTCTACTTCTACACACCCTGTTTCACCAGCGTATTTCCTTGTGTTAGACACAGTCTGCTGATCTTTCAGATCATATCCAATTTTAAAGCTTTTTCTGGTTACCTGAATAAAGGCCCTTCAACAACATGTACATCTCCCTTGAATGCTAAATTGTTTGCTATGGAACAACATGGACCTGCTCTGTAAGCACCAGCTTGAAACATCTGACTTTTTTTATTGCATCCAGCAGCTCCCACATACACATCAGGTCTATACCAAAATTCTTGGACCCCTTGATTGGGGAAATGTCAAGATGTCTGGAATAATATTTTAGAGGATTTTGTAGTTTAGTTGTGAGTACTTGTGACACCTAGTGGTCCTGGCAGAAAAATGCAAATATTCTAGAGGAAGAGGAAGTAGAGGGTGGGTCAGGTGAGGGAGGAAGGGATTCAATATCCCTACTGGAAGATAGTTACTACAGTAATCTGAGAAAACATACAGCTGAACAAATTCTGTCCCTGGGGATGAGGCACACCTGTCTGAGGCAACCACCCTTTGGAACCATCATGTAAACAATGGAAAAATTCATCTGTATGAAACACTTCTGAGGTGGGGTGGTACTAGGTGATTATAGATGTTTGGGTAAGATGGTCAGGCAATTACCCAAGCCCTCTTTGTGAAACAGGAGGTGAGCACAGAAGCTGTGGGCGGTGGCATCAACGCAGAATCAAAAGAACAACACCAGGGGTAGAGCAAAACTGTTGATTCTTCTACACCATGAAGAAAACCAAGGAAAGTGTTGTAGCCAGCTCATTTCTGTCTCTTGTCAAAGTCCCCCTTTAAATGTAACACTTAGCAACGCTCCATCATCCAAGATGTTCTGTATAGTCAACAGGAAAATGTGCATGGACTCAGAACTTAGATGGACTGTCCTGCTCTGTGAAGAAGTCTGTGTCAATACCTTAACAAAATCCCTTGAATTTATGAACTTTGCAATAAGACCAGATCAAGAGCACACACCCCACTGATGCACAGCAGTCAGCTGGGAGTCACGGTCAGATGCAGGGACAGCACAGCATAAACTGTGCTGGCTGACTGGGGGCTGGCACCTAGAGAAGGACAGCCTGCTTGCTGTTGCAGGGCAAAGCTCTTCATCAGCTACCCAAGCTACTGACCCAAGTGGGCAAAATCTCAAGAACCTCCTGTGCTGGAAACTCCTAGAAGAAAACTGCTTTTGATGGTAGAGACAACAACATTCAATGGCTTTTAGAAGTCTCTAAAAGAAATCAAAACATTGGAGTCCAACATAACACAAAACTCCTCAGAGACAGGTATTCACGGTTAATTAATAACAGTGCCTATTTCTGTGCCGCTGTTTGTTAACACAAAACACCCATCTAAAGATCTTTAATGGGGATAACAAAACCCAAAAACAATTGACTTCATAACTAAACAATTTTTGCACAGCTAGACAACAGATCTACTAAAACACAGCTTGTAAGCCTCCAGTTCCAGCCATATACGTATGCACAGCTTGTATATACTCAGTGTGACTCATGAATTGGAGCATGTGGTGTGATTCACACAACTCCTGTGAGGTTTGTGGGGTGAGTGGTAGGCTCTGTACCTCCTACTGTATCATGGCTTCCAGTGCTAGAGTGTACCATGTATGTCTCTGGAGAACAACAAACTGTGTTTGCAGTGGGCTTGGCAGTTTACTCCTCAGACTGCCACCTGGCATTTCCAGGTCATTTCTGCCCTTTGTCACTGCCATGGCAGGAGCAAAGCACCTCAGCTTTGTCCTCCAGTTGAGGTTTGGAGAGATGAGTCTGACTCCACAGTGTGCCACAGTTGTTATAATTCCTGTCAGATGCTATTGGTAGGTTTGTCTATAAAGGAATAGAACTCAAACCACAATAACTGCGTTATTTAAGTGTCTAGAAGAAGTACGTGAACAAAAGATCCTACATCACTCCCCAGGCTGTTCTCAGACTTTGCAAACTGTCATTTTGCTTGGACTGCTTAGTAGTAGGTGCTTGTCCAAGGGAACTTCGTAAGGTGTCCCTTTGTACATCGCACTAAGAGAAATAAATGTATTTTCCTAGAGGGCTGGTGTAAAGGCAGGAAGAAAACTGATCTCGCCTGGTAGTCAAGGTGTAAGCTGTATGCCATCAGAGACAGAAGCAAATTCTTCTCATATGGAAAAAGTATGTATCAGATATATCACATCATATCAGATGGTGAGAGTGAAGCTATTCAGGATTTTCTAAAGAACCATCTGTTTCTTCATCCCAACCTATACAGCATAACTGCAGTTAAAAATGGAAACTGGATTGATTCATTCTGCTCAGCACCATACTCCAATTTTCCCACGTGAATCCTGAGGCTTGCAGGGGAGCCAAGAAATTATGACCCACTGGGTCAGCAGAGAAGCAGTCACTGTGCTGAGCACAGGACCACCAGTGACAAGGGCAGCCTCAGAATGCTGCTGTGGTACCTCCCAATCTGAATGGACTCTGCATTACGCAAACCCAGAGTAAACAGAACCTGGAGAAACAATCAGTTTGATAGTAGGACCTTATGAGTCCCTACTTGTTGTCAACAATGCAAATAGCAGAACACCAGGCAGAGTTGTCCTGCATGCACAGGCAGAGCCTGTAAGAAAGACAGAAGTAAAACCATGGAGCAAAAAATCTTGAGAGGGAGTTGCCAAGAAAGGATTTGTCTAATTGTGAAGAATTATGAGAAGAAAAATACTTCAATCAGGATGTTGGCACCCAGATCAACTTATGAAATAGAGGGCAGGTGGAACTTTGAAATGAGGGGGACTCATCATTTTCCTTAGTAATGTTTGAATAATACTACTAAGGAAGAATGTGGGACCTCGATTTGTGAAATATTCTAATAAAAGCATGACTTCTACTTCTCAGGGACAACATAGACATCGTTGATTCAGCTTTGGGGTAAAAGAAGGAATTAAATGAAAAGATCTGTGAAAGATCCTTCCTAGGAAGGAAGGAAGGAAGGAAGGAAGGCAGGAAGGAAGGAAGGAAAAAAAAGAAGGAAAGGAAGAAAGGAAGAAAGGAAGAAAGGAAGAAAGAAAAAGGCAGAGGAAAAAGTAATAAAGTAAGAAAGAGCAAACTATTGAAAAGCATAAAAGAAACTAGGAGACAGGTTACTTCAGAGTCATCCCATAAAAAAAAAAAATTATATATTTGGCTTTAGTAGAATAAAACTTCATGAGAAAACTTGCACCGGTTCTTCTTGGCTTCAGCATTGAGTAATTGTGTTAATAAAATCACGCTTTTATTCATGCCGCCTATTATTCTCAAACAACATTTGAAAATACATCAAATTACATCCAAGTGTGTCTTTCAAAGAACAATTGGAGTCATGAGAGATATATAGCACAATCCATAGTTTTGCTGGTAATGAGACCTATACACTAAATGAATCTGGCTTTTCCAAATCTGTTGGATTCACAGTAATAACATAGCGTACTATTTTCCTTTTTCTCCTTGATGTATCTACATACAACTTAACATGCAAAGAAAGTTGCTCTGCTTATTAAATAACTGACATTTTACGACGTTAATTTCAAGACTTGCAAGGATAACAACCCATTGTACAAGGTAGTCAAAAATTAATTACAACCTTCTTTTCTGTGACATGAAGTAACTGCACAGGCATGATATTCTACATGTTTTATTGGTGTTTTCTTCAAAAGATGTCCCAATAAGCATTAAATTAAAGAAAAAAAAATAGATCAAAGTTAACAGTGAAATGTTAACTGAATATTCTGACACAACTGCATAGTCTTCCTACTAAAATCCATTGATACTATTGAAGGCAAGTAAGGGAAATATTTTCTCTATAATAAGGTAATTAAATAAGAATAACACCAAGAGAATAAAATATGTTTTACTCTCTATTCAATTCCACATGCTACTCTTTATTCCAAGAATAAGACAGTGAGAGCATAATAAAACCATACCAGCAACAGTGATCTCTCCTTTCTCCTCTAAGTATTAGGCTCATCAAAATGAATAAGTGAATATATGAATCTATCAAATTTTATGTGCCACTCAAGTTGTGTTCCCAGTGAACTCTATTCCCATCATAAGTATCATAAACATCAAGAAGGAAATTTTTATAATTTAAAGAGTCAGTAATGTTTCTTAAAATTAATTATTCATTCATGATTTCTAATATTAGTTTTCAGTTACTAAATCCTAATCCAATCATACTGTAGTAATGCAAAGCTTTCCATTGATATTGAAGGCTGTTGCTTCACAAAATGCTCTCAGTGCCTCTACAATAAATGCACTTAGCTCTTGATTTTAGCAGGAATCCAGCTCAGAAATCCAATTCACTATGATTCACCCTCAAAGCAGAAGTTAACTCTCTAGTAAAATCTACAGAAGAAATTATGGAAAAGTGCAAAGCATCTCCTGAAATTTAAAGACATGAGTACAACACAACCAGAGAAATCTCACTAAATTGAGAAAAAAAAAAAGATTTTATCTCTAAGAAAATAGTCAATTGCAGTGGAACAAAGACACAGCTGACCAAAAGGATTATCAGATGGGGGAAAGGGAAGTTCCAGTAGACGTCTGGACAACCTCTCGCACAGATGGTGTTTTAATCAAAAGGTGGGATATCTAGCCACTCCCAAATAAGTCACTATCTACATGAATTAGAGCTATGGCTGATGACCTGAGTTTTCACAGCTTTATCTAAGATATTTTAAACGTTCCTAAAGGTTTGGTACACTTTATTTTCCAGGAGTAGGTGATTTTTCAGATTTGTGTTTTCTGTAACAGAAAAATCTCAGGAGAGGCCTTTCTTCACAGACTTATTATTTTGGTCATATTGAATCAAAGTATATTTACTTGGAATTGTTCCTTCCTTCTCCTCTGCAGACCTGTGACTGTGTCTTAAACATTGATCACAGGGTAAGGATATAATCGAGTAACTTCCCAAAGTAATGTATATTTGACAGATACAACTAGCTGGGAACAGATCTAAAACATGAGGGAAAATCTCAGAATCCTGTAAATTAAGATAATAACAAGGCAGAAATCAAAAATTGAGCTATAAACTTTTGCATTCCAACTTGAAACTTGAGTTCCAGTTCCATCCGGATATGATGAAATTTTTCTAGGTCTGTGGAGCTTTAGCTGACAGATTAATAAAGGAAACAGATCTTTTCAGATTAAGTTATTTACTTCATTTGATTATCACAAATTACATTCAGAAATTAGTAACACTGTCACTATTTTAAAAAATAAATTCTGTGGAGATTTGTGTTTTGGGTGAACACATATCTATCTACTTTCTTAGGTCAGGACTATACTGATTAAACACTGAAGAAAATTCTGCTTAAGACCACTTTAGCACAAGCATAAGAACAAAGAGCATGTGGAAACAATTAAATCTTTGGCTAATATTGCTTAGACATTTACTGCTTAAAAATCAGACTTTCAAGATGGCTGCCATGGATAACACTGCATGTTGTTGGAGTGGGGAGTTGTGCACTTAGTTTTCGTCATTCTCTTGGTGCTGAAAAACTGAGCAAAGAAAACAAGCTTAAAAAAAAATAAAAAGGGAGAGACTGGACAAAATACACGTATTAATTCTTATCTTTCTTAATCCCTGTTCCAGTTTACCACAACAGCTGGATGTTCAGAATCTGAATCCAAGAGACCTGATAATCATAAAAAAAATAGGAAAAAAAGAATAATCTTTATGAAGAAAGTGAACATACAGAGGGGTAATGTTCAGGCTCAGATAAGCATGGACTGTGTTGTGCTAACAAAGGGAAAGAGAAGTGAGGATGTTAAATCACTGAGGCGTCTGTGATTTCTGTTCTATTCAATGGGCTTCCTTTCCTCTGTCACAGGAGAAAAGCAGCCAGCAGTTTCAGAAAAGCAGCCAACAGTTTTAGCTAGTTAAGCTAGTCCTTCACAGAAGGACCATATTGCATGAAGTGGGCAATAAGAATACAATTATTCAAACAATACCCCCAGCAGAGAAATGCACCTTACATTTTCATTCTGCATCTCACCAAAAGAAAAAATATAAATGTGAAAGAATAGAAACGTCTCATTTCCTGGACTTTATGCAATCAAATCTTTCCAAAGCAAGGTGTTTTAGGAGAATGAGGTGAGACAATAGAAAGTAGTCAGAGCAAATTCCAGTATCAGATACTGCTTTGCACAGTTTAAGAGCTAGTATTAATGATATTTTACCTAATTACACTACACAGTAAAATAGGAATAATTCCTACTGGTGTACTCTACTGCTACTCATAGAATTAAATTGCAAAGCCATAACAAGGCCTGGCCATAATTTCTAGAGTGAAGAGTCAGTCTGAGTTGCCTTCAGCTCAACTTTCCATGTACCCAAGGAGCCTTTGTGCTCTAGGATTTTCCAGAAACTCCCTGTCATGGACTCTCTGATCTCAGTTCAAGGTTTCCCTTGAGGTCAAGCCATGCAGGCTATCCTATACTTCATGCTTTGGAATTTGCTGATCACCACACAGGACTATATCACATGGCCCCAGAAGACCATGCCACAGACATTCAAGCCACAGAGCAAGAATGCCCCTGGGGTATGCAGCAGCAACTCACCACCATCCCAGCTTTAAAATTGCACTCAGCACCTCAGTTTTCTGTTGGACACTTGCACTGCACAATGAGCTGAGCTCACCCTTAGCTAGCTAATGCCTTTTCTGAAGGTAGACTCAATGATTTCAAGCAGGAATTCCCAAGGGAACCAGATGCTCTGTGTGAGGGAGCAAAAGTCCAGTCCTAAAATAAATGGTATGCATGGTCCTCAGACTGGGATTTTGTCTTCTGGCATTTAATTTCAGAGTGCATATCCGTGATTAATGACAAACCTGTTATTTATTTTAAAGTGTCAACAATACTGTTTGGGATACAGCAGATTTTTGTAGGACATTGTCTGAAACTGGTTCTAGGTTGCATGTGTTGCTGAAACTTTACATTTCTTCTGAACCTATAATGAACTTCACATGTAAATACCTTCAGAATATAATGAAGACCACTTGGTAGAGGGATTTGATTTCAAAAACATTTTTGCTGGAAAGGAAGCCAAATTCACTCTTGGGAGCAGGGTCTCTCACAGTGTTTCCTTTTCCTCTGAAATAATAGCATGAAGTAAAACCATTCTGGGAAGTGTCAACAAAAACTTAATTTGATGTACAAGGGCTGAAAAGCCAAAGCTAGAAGAACCATGGGACAAAAATGTGTTTACACAGATGCTGGATTTTCTCCAAAACCTATGAAAGTAGTGCTAAATCCTCTCAGGACTGAACAATGGGACTGAAATTAGGCATCAAAGAATAATTAATATATGTTAACTTGGTCCCACCCACTCCCACATTGGGATTTTTTTTTCCCCTGTGGTCACAAATAATCAGCATAGTGCAAAGGTTTCTAATCCATTCATTGTGTCAGCACATACTCTGGCAGGGAAGGAGCCACCAGCAAAGGTCTGAGTGGAACTGGTCTGCATGACCACTTTTATTTTTGTTAAACCATTTTATGTAGAATATAAACAATATGGCAGCTCCTTCATAGAAATTAGTTCTAAGCATGAATTTTTGTGTAAAATCTGAAGATATCTGAGCTGGAGACTGACCCTCTGATAACCAGCTCAGGCACAGACTGACTCTCCAGCCTGAGCTGCAATGGGGCTTCTGGGCAGGGACCCAGGTCTCTTAGGACCCTGAGAAATGTTTACAGAGCACTTATTTTCAGCATCTGGCCTTAATAAGAGTTACTTTAAATGGACTGCTTTACAAAGCAACAGAATTCATAGGACATAATATTATATAGAAGTAGATAAGGTGGTTTATACAATACTAGATTTTTAAGTCTTAACCAGAAAGAAAAAAAATAAAAAAGAAGAAGAGTGCCTATCCAATGATTAATTTTCTTTTCAGATGTTTGAGTCTCAGTTAATATAGCCCAAGTGGCCAATGGCAGAGCAAAACTGTCTTCCTACACTTGATCTTCACACCTGAAGAAATAAGCACTTCTTTTTTTCTGGAGAGATGACAGCTAACAGTGGGACCATAAACTCTCAGAAAACAGAGATGTTTCCTACCATTGACTTTGTTTTTTAAAAGGTTTGATCTGGAGGGTATGTGTGAGGTAGGAAGGGGAGAGGAAGAGGAAAAGCCGGTATTCATTGCAGAGATGGCAGGCAGAGTAGGATAACAATTCTGAAATAAATCATAAAACCAAACCATAACAGGAAAATCCTTGATAGTCTGAGCACTATGCAGAGCCAGTACACTCTCCACAAAGCACAGTGCCATTTCATTAGTGTTCCTGGAAAGCTCAAACAAGAGACTTCCTTAATGTGGTGGATTATCAACTCTAAATTACTAAACAACTTCATTTTCTACTCCTTTATCCCACTTCACTACCAAAAAAAATCCACCTACCCACCCACTCACCAACAAACAAACAAACACAGAAACAGCAACCCCTTCCATGAAAACAGCAGAACTACACCCAATTGAGAAGACAGTGAGATTTAAAGATATAAATTGGAAACTGCTTGTGACTTTAAGTGAACACGTGTTGGATATGGAAACCGCTTCCCTTTGAGTAAGTTCTACTTGCAGCCTAATTTGCTGAACATGATTCTTTCATCCCTCCAAACTATTTCAAAAAATGTACATGAAAATGTCACAACAAAACTTGTCTCCTTATTTATTTCTTTAGCATTATAAAGCAGTCATGGCTGGATAATGCACAATTTCTTCTTTTTCAGTTGTGCTCAGAAGTCTTATTTTGTGCCATCTTATGTGATACAATGAACAGTAATTCAAATTGGTTATTTTGCACTGATGTTGTGCATAAACACTCATGAGGAATGAAGCTTTTCTCTTGTGTAATAAATAATAGCAGGAAACTGGAAACTAAACATATATTCAAATCTTGAGCATTATAAATCTTGGCTTTCAGTACTATAAAACAATTGTCATTTTAAGTGTATGGTCTAATCTAACACAAACAGGTTGTATGTATGGTAGTTCTGGGTCACAGCACACTTACATTGAAGTTACCGGCAGCTGAGACTGAAGCTAACATCAAAATAAAGCAAATAAATATGTGAGCCTAAGTAGTTCTGGAGAATTGGCGCTAAAGAATTCCAGTTTCCTCTTGATCTGCCTCTTACCATTGGTCAGCTTCTGTGCTTAAGATAACTCCTTATGTGTGCCAAGAGACCTTGTTATATTTTTCTTCCATTTAATGTCAAAATGTCACTTCCATGTGCAGTCTTTCCATCATCGAGGTACTTTAATGGTCCACCTCCTTCATCAGGCCACCTATTTTCATGACATCTGTGGAAGAACAGTTATCTTTAGGACCTCTAGCCTCTACTTCACATGCAGCTGAATTTGGAGAGCACAGATACACAGACTTTATAAGCCTTGTTTCCAAAGGAAATCACTCTGAAAAAGTACTCTTCTGCCTTTTGTTTTACAAGAAGTGATCTCATTGTAATCAAAACGGATGTCCTATAAAAGACATTGGACTGTTTTTCCATTCAAATGAAAGATAAACAATTAACACTACCCAGGATCAGAAGAGCAAACAAGCAGGGGTGAGTGATAGACCAGTGACCCCAAAGAAGGCGTAATGCCCAGCTGAAAGCAGTAACACTGTCTCTTTAGGAAGGGAGGCAGAATTTTCACATCAAGCCTCCACCATGGATTGCTGCACCCATTCTACTGCTGCTGTTTAGTGTATTTCTGATCTGATGCTTTGTAGGTCCCTTATCAGACCAGTTTGTTTTCCATATTACTTCTGTGGGTAGATTCCTTCTATTTCTAATGTCTGTATAAGAATACACCCTATATCTTTAGGGTTTGTATTGAAACAGGGAAAAATACTACTAGGAAATAATGTGGAAAATGGTAACTCGGAAAGGAACCATGGAAAGAAATTGCAAGAAATATTCTCCAGCGAGAAATGCTTTCAGATGACAGAGGTAAAGGGGATGACTCATAAGTAGTCATAAAATTATGAAAAGGATAGATGGTCCAAAATTATGGAAAAAGTCACTTTCCGTGGTTAGCAGAATGAACACAAAATAACAGATTTTTCTATTTGGGGAAGCTCAGTAATATAATACATGCACTGAGCAGCTAAAATATCAGAAGTAGCAATTGGTTCTGCAATGACAGATGCAGCAAACAGGAACTGTGCAATTGCATGATGCCCCAGGCTCCTGAATTCATGGAAAACCTCCTGTCACCAAATGGTTTCACTTTTTGGACATGCTTGTCTGGTATCACAGAAATTCACCTAAACTTTTTTAATTTTTGTCTCATCTGCCATCTCTTTGGAAGAAAAGTAGCATTATAGGCTCTGTTTCCCAACCAATGTAAAAGTAATACTCAAGACACTGATATTTCTGATTATTTATTATGGCACTTCAAAGCATATAAACTCCATTGCTATGTGTTTCAAACAAGTTTTTTTTAAAAAAAAATAAAATAAAATGAGGCTTTAAGTTTTAGGCTTTATTTCAGTAGATTTTGGCTAAGAATTTTTAGAATGTTACTAGACACGGAATAAGAGTTTTGCTAGGAAAACAGTCTTAAAATAGGGCTTCCTCTCAAAAAAGTGTGGGTTTAATCAGATTTATCATGTTCATTGGCTTACTGGTATATATATACTGAGATAAGAAAACTGTGGGTTCAAAACACAAAAAGAAAACTAACCCGAAAATTCCATTTCTCTACTCAAACACTAACTAAACTTATGTTGTATTTATACCCTCCCAATTCTATTTACTTTGTAACATGGAAGTTAGGAAAAAAACCCAAAGTTTGGGCTCTGGAGTTGTTTCAATTTCAGATTTTACTGTCTTAGAAAGTAAGGATGTTGGTCAAAATTCAGCTTACTATTGACTGTTCTTTTCCATATACTGTCTTGTCTTGTGCTGAAGGCAGATTGTAGTAAAGCCTAAAACCAAACTGGTTTTTCATAAAACCTGAATTAAAATTCCACTATAGTAACAACATTTCCACTTCATATATTCAACAATTTTATTTAATAGCCTTAGTTCAGAATAGTTACATAATAGTTACATCACGGCTTTTAAAAAGAATTGCACTCAGCTACTCAGTCCATTGAAATACTAGAAAACAGGGAAAAGGAAAATACTGAGTGTGAAAAGGAGCTCTGTCCACTGAACTGAGTCTGCAGCAAGCTCCTACTGAACCTGAAGATGTCCTCATGCTTTTTGGTAGGCTCTAACACACTTGACACCGTTCATGTCACACTCCTAGAAGACAAAGAGATGGATTTATTAATTTACCTCTCAATGCAGATTAACAGGGGAAAAAAACCACCAATTACATACATTTCAGGCTACCAACCAGCAGCACTTGGGGAGCAGAAAGTGGGACTGAACTCACCACCACCAATTGTCCATCCACTAGCTTCCTTGTTATTGTGGTCTTCTTGCCATCCCATTCCTGCTCTTGAATCAACGACCCATCATCTTTTAAGCTGACAAGGGTCTGAAAGAAGAACCTGACCATCAGTATTTTCCCCATGACATTTGGTCAGCACTGAGGCTTTCCAACACCTTATTCCAAATGGAAGATTCCCACCTCATCTCATTAAATAGTAATTTTATCATTGACAACTACAGAGCCAGAAATTATCTTAAACACTTTATTGATCCTCTTCTTCTGATAACTAACTCATTGCTCATTCACTCACTGCTCCGACACATTCCTGCATCAGACAGACCTTTGACAGCATCCACAATTTCAATTAACAGGAGCAGAAGATGTTCTCTGTTCATCTCTCTGTTTCATGGGCTTTGAGCTTTTGTGTAGCATTTATCTGATCTTGCAGTAACAGATTAATTGAAAGTGTGTGGCTGGAGGGAGGGGGGTGATAAACAGAGCACTTGCACAAGGAAATGAGATGTACACTTTGTGTTTTACCTCCTTTAGGATAAATATCCTCCCTACTCGGTGCAAGGAGAAACCCTTTGCCTTCTAAAACTGGAGTCTAGTGACTGTAATTCACATGGTTGCCTTGCTGTCTATGATCCCACCCCACACTAAACCAGGCTCTCTTGTTATGCAAATATGAGACAGAGAAGAAAGGTTAACCCTAGGGCTGAATTGCCTCTGATTAAACATCAATGGCATTTTTTTCCACAGACTGAGAATGAAGTGGCATTTGGCTTTAACAGGGATTTAGAGGTCTGTTAGTTTTACTAAAAAAATGCTTCTGCTACAAAATGAAAACAGCAAAATACACAAGACTATTGATTTCAGCATTTTCCCTCTTTGGAATTTGCTTAATCCAGGTTAAAAAAAATATTTCAATGAGACTTACAGAGACAATTGCTCATCTAATAAAGCATTGTTAGTGTGGATGTCAAAACTGATTTTAAAATAGCATCTCCCTCTGTAAAACACACAAAGAATTGCATTTTTTCAACAGAAAGTCCAGTATACTGACCTGAGTTTTCCTGCCATCTAATGTATTTTCCTCAAATTTCTCACCAAGCTTGAAGCTGAACTGTGAAGTTTTGAAGGTGCTTTCTGTTTTTATGGTGATTGTGTCCCCATCCTTAATAATGTAAACGTCTGGTTTGGCCATGCTTCCCATTTTTCTCATGGCCATACCCACACCTGCAAGGCGAGAGGCACAGAGTGTCACAAAGTCAGTTAAACCCTGAGGCTTAGGACCACACAAGAATTCAAGTACCTAATTCCCATTTAATTAGGCACTTAAGTACACTTGAGAATCAAAGCTCAAGAGCCACAAAGAAAGAGGATGTTTTAAATTTTCCACAGATGAGGAAGGAAAAAAGCTTATTTGCAGAGTTACTCTTTTGTTTCCTCAGAGAGTTAAATTTATTTTGCCCTCTAGAGGATTTGTAGATATCCCAAAACTCAGCACTGATTTGTTTTTTTTCCAAACAGAAAAAAATAGCAAACAGGAAAACAAACACAAAAGCTTAAACTAAAATAAAATTATTCTCTTCAAATTCTGAAAACCTTAAAAATTCTACAAATTATTTTAATTGACAGATTAATCCACTTTATTTCAACTCACTCAATAAATACCCTTCCATTACTTTGTACACCATTGCAAACATGCCATTTTTAATTAAATTTCATATTTTACATCCTGTTTACAAAGTAGGGAGTTGTGAATTAGAAAATCAGTATCACAAAAAGTAGTGCTTACACATGTATGCAAAAGACAGAGAAACGGAAAAATAAACAGAATGAGCAATTTGCATTTGGCTGAAAATTCATGATCTGGAGACATCAGCCCTCAAAACTCTTCATTTTCAGATTCACCCTACTTCAGCCCCTTCATGCACTCTTTGGGAGATTTGCTTAAATCTTTTTGATCTGAAGCATGAAAACACAAATAAGAGGGTAGCAAGCAACAAATGTGAATCCATCAACCTGGTAAGTGCAGATCTCAACCATTAATTGATACTCAACCAAATGGGGCAGAAAGTGCCACCAAGTCAGTGAGTGCCTGGGTTCTGCAACTGGTGTAGTTAAAAAATGATGTCAGGTATCAGCACAGCACTCCCCTGGATGTATAGGTAAGGGTCGAGTCCTTGAGAGGGAAATAAAGTGCTTTCCAGACACTGCTTCTCCAGACTCAAATGAGATTCCAGGATTGAGCCTTAAACTTGAATTCACAGAGGAAAAAACAGTTATCCCCAGTCCAGCTTTTCTGATCAGAACTGGAAATTATTGCCACAGTAACCTCCACACACTCTGTTGCTGTCGTCCAAGCCAAAGTAATCAGGGTTATTTGATCAGCTACAGCTTGGGATCCAACCAAACAGAGATGAGCTGCATGTCTTCCATATGCCAAGAAGTGAAATTCCAACTTCTTCGTCTTCAAATGTTCTTTTGCACAGAATGAGCAGAATCTGCATGGTCTCATTTATGGTTCATCAACAGGATCAAAGGCAGAGTTTCACAAGTAGCCAGCAAGGGTGAAATCCAGTAAATGACTGGCTCCTAAAATGGGACTTGGTGTAAATATAATTGCCTAATTGTAAATGTAAAAGGGAAAAGAGACTGGTTTATTATTTCAATCTAATACCAAACAACAGTCAGTTGCTGCCTACACATGGGAGGTGCTCTGCAGTTGCAGCATTTAATTTCTACTTTGAAGTTGCAACTTGGCACATGCCTACGTCTGGCCATTGGACATAAGCACCAAGGCATCCTCATCAATGGCTCAACCAAGCTGAGCTTAAAATTCTTCAATTTCCTCCAAAGTCTCCCAACGGGTTCAGTCCAGAAGGCTTTCTCATATCATACCTATCACATACTGACAGGCCTCCCGAAATGTAATTACAGCCACCACTGTCTGCAGAGTGTAAATGCAGTGATGCCTTTTGTATTTTACAGGAAGAGCACAAGACCTAAATTCCTTCTTCTCCTCCCTCTAAAGATAAGGTTCCATCTTCTGCATCTTGAGAAAATATCGTGGCTTTTATCAGTGAATAAATTGCAGAAAATAATAGCTCCTGGGCTATACAAACACTGCCAGGTATCTATCACCTGTCAGCCAGGATGCTCACAGGAAAGTGGTAAATCTGAGCTTGCAGATGCGGCTCCTGCTCTCTTAGGTGTGTTTTTCATCCAGTGACTTCGTGTTACAAAACGTAGGGCAACCTGGACGCAGGGATAACACGCCAGGACCATCCCCCTGAGATAAGGGTGCTACTACCCACAGAAGAAAGCAGGCAAATAGCCTCCGGCGGGGCAGCCGGCTGCCGGTTACCCACAGGCAGCTGATCCAGTTTGGCTTTCTCGGGAGGAGACACCCAAGGTGACTCCACGGGGAGGCAGCCCCGGCTCAGCAGGTCTTTGTGCGGCCGCCTCAGGCGGGGTGAACCAGCCCGGCCCCGGCACAGCGCTGCCGTGCGCCATCCGCCACCCTCCAGGCCGGGGCAGCGCCGAGCGCCCCGCAGCCCCCGCGCCGGGCAGCGCCGGCTCCCCGCCCCGGGCATTACCGGCGAGGGAGGAGCGAACCGGCCTAATCGCAGCCGGGCTGCCGGCACCGGCTGGTAATCCCGGGTGCTGCGGAGGGAGGTGGCGGCGGGGAGGGCGCAGCCCTGCGCGGCGGGAAGATGCCTGCTGGTGCCGGCACCCGCCTCACGGCAATTATGCTGCAAAAAGGGTCGCTGACATCTTTAAGACGCGGAGCCGGAGGAGGCAGCTCTCCCGCGAGGAAAGGTCTGCTGCCGGCCAGCGCTCCCTTCCCAGAGCCGAGAGGGCTCGGAGCCCCCGGCGCTGCATCCCGGAGCATCCCGGCATCACCCCCGCAAGCCGCCGCCCACCCGTGGCTGACGGCCGGGCTGCATCCCAACCTCGGGCCCGGCTCGAGGACCGCGTTCTCCGCGGACCTTGGACAGAGCCTCGCCGGCCGGCAGCGACAACACATCTCCGCGGCGGCATCCCGGCATCCATCCCTCCCTCCCGGGGGCGGGGAGCCGCCGGCTCCTTACCCAGCTCCTTCATGTACTCCTCGAAGCCCTCGCTGGAGACGAGGCACCATTTGCCCAAAAAAGCGTCAATGGCCATGGCGGCGGCACGGGAGCTGGCGACGTCCCTATAGAAACGTGAAGGCAGAAAGACGGGCTGCAGCGAGGCCGTGGCCGCCTTTATATAAAGCGGGGCCGGCAACATGTGCTGCCGGGAAGAGCCAATGGGGCTCCCGCCGAGCCCCCGCCCGGCGAGTCCCGCCCGCGGCGGCGGCGGCAAGAGCGGGCACGCCGCGGCACTGCCCGCCCTCCGCCCGCACACACACATCCACACAGACAGACACACTCACACACGCTCATGCTCACATGTACACACACACTCACACACACACTCACACACACATGCCCACTTGCAACCCCTCTTTGCACCCCAACACGGGAACGCCCAGGAACGGTGGGACACTGCCAGAGGTGCCCCGCCGAGGGATGTTGTGGCCTCAACGCTCCTTCGAACACAAACTCCATCCGGCACCTGCCGTGGTGAAAGAACTCAGTGTGCTGAGTGCTGGTGCCCATGGGCTCCAACCTAGACTCTGAATGCTAAATTACAGTGTTTATTACGTCATGCTTTTTTGAAGGCTAATTCAGGAGCAGAGTAGCATCATATGGCACAGGGACGGAGCAATAAGACGTCAGCATCCCAAAGCAGTTTATTGGGTTTGATTGCCAGCCTTCCCAACAACTCCTCAAATCCCACTGGTACATCACATATAATTGAAGTACAGCAATCCATAGCTTGCTGCAACCCAGAAACAGACCTGCTACATACACACTGTGGTCAGTTTAGCAAACAAAATCAATCGAAACACAGAACTAATGTGGGTGCTTGCAGTACACAGGAAAAATCAAAGCCTGAATGCAACCTCATGCCTTAGCATTGGAAAAATTGAGATATGATATCTTGATTTTAGTCCATATTGAACTGCAATTCCTACTTCTTAAAGGAAAATATTGCAGCTGCCACTACTGTACACTGGCACAGAAGTGCCATCATAAAATATACACTCTCAACAGGCCCTGTGAGATTTGGACCAATCTTTCGTCAAACACTATCAGGTGACTGGAGAGATTTACTATCATATTCTGTGAGGAAGCTACTATTTTTAAGTCACAACAAAAATCCTGATTCCAACGTATCCCCCAGATTTTGTTTCCAACATCAGGGTTATGCCTATCTCTGCCTCTCTTGGCCTTGTATCGCACTGGATGAAACCCACAGCTACTTTCTCCTGCCTGGAAAAAGAGAAATGTGAAGATACATCTGGTATCTGAAGGGGTTTTTGTATGGAGTAACTGTTACTACACTTCTCTGCTAGTACCTTAATGAAGGAATTTGAGATGAAGGTGTCAAAACCAGAGAAGACAGCAAAGTAGGTCCTGTGCTGGTTCCAGCATTTCACAATACAAGAAGGTACCAAAAAGCCAAATGTTTTGGAGCAAGTAGGACTTTTTCCTTTATGCTTTGCTGTGATACAACTTCACAGAGCAGCTGGAAGTTTCAAGACTTCACAGCAAGTCAGATTTGTTATACATAAAATAAACAGATAATTTTTAAACTGATTTTTTAAAAAGAATTCCTCTAACTATCCTTCCCTACAGAGCTGTCTTTAGTTTTCTGCTTCTCTGACTATACGCTTAGTTTTTATATACAAACAACATTATAGCATCTGCTCGTAAAGACAGCAAGTCACATTGCTTCTTTTTTGTGTTATTAAGTAGGTACATTGAAACACAAGACTTTCAACATTCTTCCACTTTTTTTTTTTAAATCTTTTGTGTGTGTGTGTGTGATGTAAGAGATTTCAGAGTAAATGTTGAATTAGGGTGATGTTTACTGCCTAATTCATGATAGTTGAGCCAACATGCTGTCCACCCTGCAGTTCTCCTCTGGTTGCTTACAGAAAGGATAAATGAAAAGCCATTAGATTAGGGATCAAACAGAATCATCCTTCAGGAATTAGGAAGCCTTCAGTCTTGTAAAGCAAGGACAATTTCTAGAAATAGAAACCTTGGCTTTACTCCATGTACACTAGCAAATAATTCTGGATCCACATTTCTGCAGTGCTACCTGCAGATGGCTTACGATATGCAAATGGTATTCAGGTGTAAGTGCTGACAATGCAGCACAAGTAAAATCCACTATTTCCCTCTAGTGGTGAGACAGTATTCCTGGATCTGAAGTACCTGAAGATCCAGTTACCTACCTGTGCACAACATTGCTACAGTTTTGAATCCTCCCACAAGTCATTTGGTCTGATTTATTCTCCTTACACATTTTTCAGGTCTAGGCATGTAAGTTCATAGGATACATAAGAAGAAAAGAGACTCCTATCTCTCTTTTCTGAAATGCAGATTGTTAGGACACAGTGAAAAATCTCACTCAATTCTTACAAAGTTCTAATGTTTTACAAATTAATCAATCCAGTGGTATGGATTACTGGCTGTGATATCACCAATGCCACAGCTCAAAACTTCTTTGAAACAGAATGGTGCTGAAACTTTACACATAGCAAATAAAGTAACTATAGGGACCAGAGATGTATCGTTCTGGGTAAGGTTCAAGTGGCCTGGGCTACCAAATAGACATTGTTTCTTATCTCGACACTACAGTATATATTTGCCAAATATGGCTCCTACTTCGGGAAGCAAACTAAAATGTTCAGATATCCAGAGGTGCTTGAGCCTGAATTCATCCCTGTAAATCTCAGTTCCTGCCTGGTTTGAGGCTGACATCACCATCAGACTTTTTGTGTTTGTGTAGTCTCCTCTTTAGATATAAGAAAAGAGAAGCAGCAAATACATACATACCTCTGGACAGTGTTGAATTCCTATGCCTCATATTACTGTTTCAGTGTAGACAGAATAAATTCTCTGAAGTTTGCTCATTTCCACATTGGACTACGAATTGTCCAAGAAAAAGAGAATCAAATTTACAATGAGAAGTGTAAATTTTTCTGAGGAAATGAGCTGCATGGCAAGCATGTAGCCACATTTAGGAGCAACCATCACTTTGGCAGCTTGGGCCTAACCAGGGTGAATGCTTTCCTGAGGTAGTCAAACCCTTGCACCTTGTAGGAGGGGAGGATGTTATAGTTCTTCATTACCAAGTGCAGAAAAAAAAAAAAAGGACCAAGACAAAAGAGTGCACAGAGAGCTTCGTTCTACTCCTTCGGGCAGGTGTGTGTTGTCAAGTGATGCTTCATCTGACGTGGGAGCTGGGAAGCTGTGGCCAGCAGTGTTTGAGGTTTCTCTTCACGTAGCCATAGATTCACCTACTGCATGCAAGCTAAGCCGTATTTTGTCCTTGGGAGTCACAATACCTGCTGCTTGGGCAGGGCAGAGCACCACCTCCTCATCTGGAACACATCACTAATCAAGTTCCATAGGAGGTGTAACTTTTTCCCTAGACCTTTATTCATTAAACTGCCCATGTGTTTAACTTGGAGGGAAACCAATCTGATAGCACTGTGCTCTACTGTGTAAGGGAGGATCTCACTTTCCTTCTAATATACAGACATATAGTGCATATTGACTGCCTTTTCTAAGTGGTAGGCTTCCTTTAGGTAAGATTACCTCTTGAGAAAGCCTTACAAAATTGTCAGGAAAATTGGACATTGCTACCCAAATTTTACTCTTTGGCCTAACCCTAGCTGTGGAAAAAAGTTAAAGCAGTCCATGAATAATAGTTACTCACCTCCAAGGCATGGATGGGAAAAATTGCTTAGGCAGCACAGCTTTGTTTCTGTTTCCTTGTTGTACAAGTGTGGTTTTCCCTTCCCAGCCATGTCATCACTGGGCAGGCATGATGAAACACATGCTACAGTTGCCTAGCTGGCCTAAGGAAGCTTAGCCACTCAAGAGGTGTTTGCTTGGGCAATACTATACCAGGGATTATGAAGAAACAACACATGAACCTGCAGGTTTTCCTTTTTATGTCAGTATGCACAAGATCTCCCAGCGTATCAGCATTTCATTACCTCTGAGCTAGAAGAGCTGGGCATAGCTCCTGTTTTATCAATGAGCGTTGTGCCATACACCTGCTTTTAAGTCAAAACAAAGCCATAATGCTCTCCAGCATGCAGCATGGGTCCAAAGAATCCTTGCTGAGGATCTGGAGACTGCTGCGTCTCCCCTGGGTAGGCAGCTGTCGGGGTGGACAGGCTCACGTGTGCCGGCGCTCAGCGCCGAGCCAACCAGCGCCGCGGTGCTCCTCGTGCCACAGAGCATTACCATAATGCAATTAGTGCCCGCAGCCTGAGACCAGCTCCTCTACGTTGTCGGCAGCACGTTCAAAGCAAGGTTAAAGGGAAATGCTTCTAGGGCAAAGTTTACTGTGGCAATGGTGTCACAGCTCACTGATTTTAGCCTACCTCAGTGATGAGGGAGAAAGCTCCAGAAGCCTGCAGTGACTTAAAAGAGGACTCCAGGCTTCATTTTCCTCATTCTGGACAAAAATGATCTGATATCAGATCCAGCCCAGGTCACAGTGACTGCAGGTATGTGAGCTTGTGCCTAGCTTTGGAAGCTTTGAAAAGCCCCTTTTATTTAGCAGCAGTATCTACCATGAATAGCAAACATCCACACATTAGAATAAAAATATTTTTATTTAGCTTCAGAACTGATAACCAGCATAGTCATTACAATGCTGATTAAAAAAGAGATCAGGGTGACTAAAAATCTTCCACAGCTGCAGTTTTAGCACCCAAAAAGCCTTTGGTCCACGTAAAAGACAAGAACATTAGCTGGAAATACCTGGTCCCAGAAGAAACTTTCAGAAAGCAAATACTCTGGCATGGCTTTTAGAAACCTCAGATGTACAAAAAATCATCCCAAATGATGTCTCTGTAAGTAAAGACAAATAAAAATTTACAGTTTTGTCCTTTCTGTGTGGTCTGGAACAGTAAGGACATAAGGGCAAGGAATGTCAAAATTATTTGGAATAGAAAGTGTTAAAACAAATATTTCTACCAATGATGGGTAATCAGATTTCAAAATTTGGAATCAATAAAGTACAGATGTGCCCAGTAGATTTTAAAAGGCTATATAAAGCTGTAGCTTTTTTCTTTGATTGCATATCATTAGTAGAGTTCTATTGCTAAGGATATTGATCAACCACTGTGAAGGGAACCTCAGGAAAAAAACAAGGTTTCATTTATAATTATAACCATACTTCTCATTCTCAGGATGTCAAAAAGGAGAGCATCATTGTACAGAACTCTGAAGGGCAGAGCCTGACACTCATACTCTACAGAGGAAGGGTCTTCTCATTGTGACATGGATACCAACACCTTTCCCAGGAGAGCTGGAGAGAGGCTGCAATTACTCCTCCTCCTGTTGACTAAAGTCGTGTAGTAGGGTGGTAGAAAGATACCTGACCAGGGCTCCCAAAGGACTTCATCCTGGGCCAACAAGGGCTTAGGTGTGAAACACCTGGGGCACTGTTGATGGGGGTTCCTTTAAACCAAACAGCACAGGCCTCCTCACACCTGCACACAGCAGGAAGAGAGAGGCTCTCCAGGGTGCAGTTCAATGTATTAGCTTCCAGTTCTGACTCACCTGTCAAGACCTTCTTTTTCACAGACTGTAGAAGAACATTGGGGAAAAACCCTTTGGAAGCTAAAGCTAGTTTTTACTATTATCCCATTCCCATTGCCAACATGCTAAGTTTGCCAAGAGGGTTGACTACATGACTCGTATTCAAAAGTCTTCTAAGAAAATTCTTGCCTCTGGCATCTCAAGCAACCATGCAGGACAAGCAGGTATTTTCCAGTTTGCTCTTCAAGACTTGAAAAGTCTCCCAGTATTTGGGTTTACATCCCTGATTCCATCTGAAGATTTGATATTACATACCTAAAAACTAGACAAGAGAAAATATATAAGAATGTAAGAAATTACATGGCAGTTCCCTGATTTTCTCCTATGCTTCTGCCAAAAGTTTTTGGTACTGATTCTGCCACCTTTTCTTTCATGTGCAGCTTAACTTGATACCGATCTAGCTATTTGAAGGAAACGAAGAAGTAATTATATGATTCTTACATTTCTCATTTCCAGTAAATACTTTGAAATTCATTTGAGCAGTGGATTTTGAAGTCAAGTTCTATAAATCTTCATCGATAAAAAGATACTTTAAAAACTCCATGAAAATATTTATTGTTTCTTTTATTAATGCAAGTGACTTGAACCACTCAGATTCCCCAGTAGTGAAAAGACAATTCTATGCATCCATGCAAGAGCTGTGTTCGAGAGGACAAACTTGCTGGCTTTGCATGCTGACCATGCTATTTTTACAGTAAAGCTGGTCTTTGACTCCTTGCTGAAAAAGGCTGGAGGGTTCAAAAGAAACAGAGTAGTGCCTGAGTAAGGAAGGAACCTGCTGCTTCGCCTCCTACCTGCCCTCCGAACTTCCTGCAGGGATTGTCAGCCTGAATTGTGAAAATCTGTCCACTAAGCATGCCTTTCCCAGGCTTTGCTCCTATTGACCAAGCATTCCCTTTGCAAACAGGTCTGCTGGTCCACTTTTCCAGCTATTTTGCCTTAGAAGAAATCTTCACATGGAAACAAGTCAAACTCACCTCTTACAGCAAAGCACAATGCAAAGATCTCCTTTGATGTGCTATTAACCTCTGCTGTTAACACTGCCAGTACATAGGAAACCGCTTTAAGTAGAATCTCTAGGCTTGCCTTAACTCTGCTTCCAAGTACCACCTTGGAACTTCAAGAGACATGATTGAAACAGGTCAGCAGCTCCTTTGCCTTCACACCCCTACATCTGTCCCTGGGCACAGCCTTAGTTTTGTAAAGTCCTGAGAATGTCAGCTCAATGTAAAGACCATTTTTTGCTAAGTTAATCAGAAGCAAAGTACTGCCTCTACATGTTCATGCTGCTCCATCCCAAAATCTATCAGCTTACAGAGCAAGGTTGAGCAGGAAGCAGAGAACATGGAGTGGTCTACCAGCAGCAGAGTACCTTGGCTGCTTGAAGCTACTGCATGCTCCTGGCAAACAATAAAAAGGGCTCAGAAGAGTGACTTGGGTCTTCCAAGGGCAAAAGGGGAGACTGAATGAGATCAAACACCACCAGTAAGGAAAAAGTCTATTAGGCCAGGAGATGGAGAAGGCAGAGAAGTGCATCTGGAAGAGGCATCACTGATAGGCAACATGGCGGTCTCAACTTGACTCCAAGCCACCCTGTGTAAAAGCAGGGCCTGCATCCAGGGAAACTGGTTGCACAGGGAGTTGGTGAGGTGGGCAGTGGGCCAGCAATTATTAAAACTGCAAGGAGTGAGTACAGGTGTAGGAGATACATTTGAAACCGAGCATCTTGAGAACCGTTAAATACAGCCCCAGGACATTCAACTTTTGAGGGGTTCCTCTGGCTTCTTCATACCATATAAACTCCTTGATCATTTAAAATTCAAATAACAAGCAGAGGTGAAGAATTTGCAATGTTCATTAACACTGCTGCTCCTATTTGAAATGTTTAATAAAAATGCCATTATCTTTTTCTAAAAACAATGCTGCAGAGACTTAAAAAAGGAGTACCTCAGCCAGGTTGTGTTATCTGAAGGGCATATTCATCCATTTCAAGACTTTTTTCCCTATGAAATGATAAGAAAATCTAAATAAATAGATATTTGTACAATGAAAATATCTAAGATGATTCTAATAATTGTTAAACCTCCAGGCATTAGAGACTTAGCCATTTTAATGTCATCACCTGCTATCAGACACCCTACACGGCTATGGTATTTGCATTTAGGCATTCCTAGTTTTTTAGGGCCTGTTCCAGTTCCTTTTGTAGTTGGGCAAGCGCCCACATTTTTGGTGGGATGCAGTAATCAAGATTAGTGGGCTAAAGAATAACAGCATGCAAAGTCAATGCTCACCCAGACATGCTTTGTTCTGCATGAGTGACCTTAATACCCTGTACATCCCCAGCGCTGGCCTGTGCATGTCAGGAAGCTGTCAGAGCTTTGTTTCGGTCAATCAGCAGCAGGAGCTGAGTGCGGGAGCAGCCTGCAGCAAAGCTCTCTGAACGCTCAGGGAAGAAAGTCATTACAGATTATCTGTAATGTACTTGAAAAATAAATTTGTACCTTTATCTCCACGGTACAGGGAGAGCAATTTTCTACATATTAGCATAATAATCATCAGAGGAGTGCCTGCTTACCCATCTTGCTTGTTTATATCACTCCAGTATCTTGTATTCTTGAGGATGCACATTTTTAGCTTGATTTTTCTGTCCTGTAGGTTTTCCTTTACACGTTGCATATTAGAAACCCAGTCATTACTTCTTTTTCATGCACAAAATGTATCAGAGCTGTATCAATGCAAACTGCAGCTCCCAGCACCCACAGCAAAAGCAGCACCAGCCTACACCTCATCCAGTGAATTGTTGGTGACCTCTCAATGGCAACCTTTGCAGGCCTTTGGCCTAACCTAAGCAGGAAGGTTGGCCATGCGTGGATTAAAATGAAAGCACCTAGCAAAAGTGTGTGTTTACAGACCAGGATGCCTATCCATGCTAGTAAAGCAAAAAAATAAACTCCCTTTCTTTGACAACAGAAGGGATTTATTTTGGTGATAAAAAACTTGCTAGGATGTTCATTTTTCTCCTTTTTCTACTCATAAATATAAGGCCCAATCTTGGGCCAAAATAAACACCATAGAAACTTAATTATTAATAATTATTAATTACTTAATTCCTGGTTTTAAGCATTTGTAGATGGCTAATTTTTTAAAATGCATTTAGGCACTTTGCATTAAAACACTAGTTTTATACACTGATATACAGACTGTCAAAGAAAGAAAAAAAATGAGAAAAATCATTGACATATTACAGTAAGAAGGCTTTTGAGCATATGAATACATGATTAACCAGGGGAACAATACTTGTGCATAGATCTTCCACTTGAACAATTCTCACTCTTCCTGCAAAGCTTTTTCAGGTGAAGTCATGGTATATGATGTTATTCTAAATTGTGGGAAAAACAAAACAAAATGAAACAATAAAACCTGTGCTTTGAACATTCCTATTTCAATTTGGTCCTCTTCTATGGTACTCTTCTAGCTTGACAGGATTTAAAATTATCTCAGTTTCAGGTGTTCTCATAACCTCTCCGCTATAAGGGACCTCAGCAGCAGCTTTAGCAGCTCAGCACTCCAAAACCAGTCTGAGGAGCTGGTGGCCTAATAAAAAAAAAAGGTTCCAGAAAAGGTATTTATCTATTTATCCCTGACAAAATTATTCACATCTATTGTTCCCACATCCAAATTTCATTGAATCCTCTTATCCCACGCTCTTCTGTTTGTTGCAAACACATGGTTAACACCCAATGTCTTTAGCACAGCTCTCCTTCCCCAACATAAGACATCACCTTGACTTAACATTCTAATGAAGAACTTGCAAAGAATTACCTTGGCAGTGCTATTTAAAACCATCTTGCTTTCAGAATGGACAGTGTCCATTTAATCATCTTGGCAAAAGTAAGGTAAAACTAGTTTCAGATCTGTGTCCTAAATCTGCTGCCAACTTTGGAAATATATGTACTAGTTTTAGAGAAATCAGGCACCTGATTAACAACAGGTAGAACTAAAGCCTCTCAAGAGTACCACACCTGCAATTCTCGAAACTGGAACTACATTTTTGTTATGAACAAAACTGATGCACATGAAACACATGTGCAGCTGACACCTTCACCTGCACAGCCTGAGGAGAGATCGACCCTTCCAAACCCACAAGCTCTGCAATACAGATGAGACACCTAAGCAGGTACTTTAATAAATAATAGGCTTGGACATGGGACTATAAACACCTAATAAAGCTCTCCCTTTGATCTTTATAAAATAGAATACAATAGCCAGCAGTGGGTGACAAAACCACTACAAAACTGAACTTCAAAGATAGCCCTTTCCTCCAATTATCAAAAAAACCTGACTTACCTTTCCCTTTGAGCTAAACTTAATTACTTTTATGCAGGATGAGTAGCTCTACTGTGTGTTGACAGTCCCACTACCTTGTTACTTTAATTGCTGAGCTAAATTTACATTTAGCAAATTTCCCACTTCCTTCAAAAAATAGAAATGAAAAAAGTGGTAGGGACTTAGCAAAAGATGTTGTATAAACATAGTATTACAAAAACCACTCTATATTTGCAGCCTGCTGTCCCTCAGCTAAGTCAATGATGAGTACTTTTTAATGTTTTCTTCAAATTTTTAATAAATCTAATAGCTTTCAAATAATAAAAATAATAGCCACTCTAAAAATGTCTTGCATTACACTCACCGAAATTTTGTAGGAAATAATGTCCAAAGAGATCTGGCTTCATTGCAGTATTAATTTAATAGCTAATGTGCATTATTCACATTGATATGCAAATACATGTGATATTAGTCCAACATACCGCTGTTTAGAGAGATGCCTTCATGCATCTTACACCACTCTGACCCACTAGTGTTAGATTTGTTGATCTAGTATGTTCTCCTTCAAGGGAAGGCAGGGAACATTTGAAGTCTTTTGGCCATCTCTCAGATTTTGTTGCACAGGAAAAAGCCTTCTGTGCAGCCTGCTGTTTCTAACACATGTAGATGCAAACACAGTTGTTTTTCCATTCTTCAGGGATTCTTCTTCTTGTTTTTCTGTTCTTCCTTAAGGTCTTTCGCATTACATCTGGACGCCAATGCTGTTAACATTTCCCCTGTCGTCAGGTTGGCTCCCTTCATTATCAGGCGATCTCCATCGGCTTTAAATGAAGAAAATCTTAAGAAGTCACAAAGTAACAACTACTCTAGTGTGCAGTTGTTTCTTATATTTATAATCTAAATAACCTGTTTGTCTTGTGTGATTAGAAAGTACTCCAGCTACCAAGGAACCTGACTATGCACCACCACCAAAGAAACTGCACACAACATGCATTTAATTTTCACTTCTGCACTGTGTTATTGAAAAATCTGAAACATTTGTCTAGGTCTGCCTAGAGTAAGAACACATTTGATAAGAATGGCTCATACTATGCCCCTGAAGTCATCTCACAGAAGGCAAGGAAGGGATTGGAAGGCACAATTTCCACACGTGGCTAAGCATTTTAGTAGCCTGCTGTCTGTGGTCCATTTAAAGTACTTCTTCAGCCAAGACAACAAATTGGTTCACACAATCTGGTGGTTATAATGTCAAAAAATAGAGACCACTAGGATTTCTAAAATTCTGAAAGAATTTATTTTAAAACAGGCAGGAAGCAGTAGAAGTTGAGTATTGTACCCAAGATAATTACTTTGTGAGATCTGCAAATACAAAACCAATACCCAAACCCACAGAGTGAAATACTATGCCTGGTGTCCACGTTCCAGCCCCATCTTTGCCAACTGCAAGGGCTACAAACACTTCACTGGAGAAAAATCAGCTCTTAAAAAATGAAGAGTTTAGAGGTACCTAGGCATTAATGAGAAAAACTTGGTTTGGGTTTGCACTGTGAAAGAACATAGAGCTTTACTGCTTTAGTCTTAATACATTACAAGGATGGGAAAGACAGAGGCATGGGGGAGAGAGAGACAAGCAATGTTGACATGGAAATAGGAAGACTTTCCTAAGCAAAACAAAGAACATTCAACACTTTTGACATTTCCACCAATTCACTAAAAATATGGAAGTTTAAAGATAAGGGGTAGCACGAATCAGCAATAATGAAAACTTTAATGGGCTACATGACATATTGGTCCATTACAGCACAGCAGGAAAGAAGATGCAGCCAGAGAAAAGGACAAAAGCAGATTACAGCCATCTGTTCATAGCCTAGAATCTGGGACGCTTCCAGAACTGATGAAATTTCTACCACCAATTCCCTGCCCGCTCACTATACCCTCAAAGGAAACCCAAAAAATTGTTGTACATAGTTGACCTCATTCTGCAGGTCCATCTGCACATGTATGGCCTCACCCATCTGAGCAGTTCCTTCAAATTACAGTTACTCAGTTGCATAAGCAACTAAGGGTATTGAACCTTCTGTTCTCAAGACTGAGATGCCTCCACCACAGGTAACATAAAAAAATTACAGAAAGTAAACAGACTACTAAATAAAAACAGAGCTACATTTACTTTCCTGGAATTGTACCTGACTGCAAGGTCAGAGGAGTACATCACTACAAAAGTACACTCAACTCCAGAGCTGTCAATTTTTGAATCTAAGATCCCTTAGATCTAACTGTAGTAGACATATATACACAAGTATCTAGACATCAGGCTGTTAGTGACACCCTCTTTCTTTTTTCCTCCCAGTTGCACAATTTCTAGCAATTGACCAGAGCCAAAAAAAAAATCACAGTTAAAAAAAAAATAGAATACAATAGCACTGCAACAACACAAACCCACGGGTTTTTTGTTTGTTTAAAACAAAGCTCCTTACCAAATGTAACATCTACAACTGGTTCAGATGCATCGTGTCTCACATCAGCAGTCACTTCACAGTTTGTATTAGTAGCTTGGATTTTTTTATGATAAATACATTGGAGAAATTTTCTGAAAATATATTAAAAATATATTAAGTATCTTGTAGACAGAAATTAAAGCATATTTCTAAAACTAGTTTGCATATCTTGATATTATTGTGTAACAAAGTATAAACAAAACAGGATTTGTACTTAAGTTCAGACGGGTACTTCTTATGAGAGAATCACTCTTAAAAATCCAAATTTATATTCCTTATATACTAACACGTAAAAAGCATACCAAAGAACTGCGTAAGACTTCAGTGTATACGCTTTCCGTGTTTCTCTCAGCTGGGTTAGTCACAATAATAATAAAACAAACAGCAAAGTGATTTCCATTTTTCTTTATACATCATTTGCTTGCCAATGTTTTCTTGTTTGGGTTTCAGACAGCATTTATTTATATGACATCTTTGGTCTCCTGTAGATTTCTGAAATGCACGACAGCTACTTTAAGCTGCTATTCTGGCAGCTTGAAGATATTCTAAGCATTACTAAATTCATTTTAAAAGTAGGTGTGCCTGTAAAGTCATTGCCAAACGACATTTTGCCATTATTTGGTACAGAACCTACATCGCTGGAGAAGCACAATCCCTTAAGTTCCTCCAGCAATTACCGGGACAGAGCAGCTGCTGTCGCCCCGCTTCCCCGTTACCAGTATCTGGAGTGGCTGCATACCCTCACTACAGGATCAGCCACTGAGGGGCGACCCGCGGAGTGCTTTGGCGAAGCTCAGCGCACACGCCTATGAAAAGGGTCTCCAGCTGGGCACGGACCCTCCGCACAGCAGCACAGAACGAAGGCCGGGGGCACAGCACAGAACGAAGGCCGGGGGCACAGCCCAGCCCTCGCGCGGAACCCGCCAGGCGGGAGGGCGCAGCAAGGGCGCACGGAGGGCGCCGGGGCGTCTACACACATGGAGCCCGGACAGAGCGGTGCCGGGGCCGCCCCCGCAGCCCCCTCACCTCGTGCTCTCCACATTGGGCTCGAAGGGGCAGAACCGGACCACGATACTCTTCACCGGCCGCAGCACCACGCTCATCTTAGACGCCATCTTCTTCCCGCCCCCTACTACAGCTCCCAGCAGCCCCCGCGCGGGGGCGATTGATGGTGGCGGGAGCGTCGGCTCGGCACATGGGCACATGGGAACTGTAGTCCGCGCCACGGCCGTGGGGGTGGGAGGCCCGCGGGTGTGCTCCCGTCGCTGGTGGGGCTGCCGGCCCCACGAGCCTTGTTTAATGACCCGAGGCGCTCGGAGCCAGGCTCCTTCCTCGGTGTGGAGGAAAAGGGACCAGCTCTCCTGCCTGTGTCAGAGAATCAACTAGTTTGGGTCGGAAGGGAGTTTAAATTTCATCTAGTTCCAGCCGCCCTCCCTGTGCAGGGACCCGTTTCACTAGACCGTGTTGATCAAAGCTCCATCCAGCCTGGCCTTGAACACCTGCAAGGATGAAGCGTCCGCAATTTCTCTGGACGACCTGTTCCCGTGCTTCACCACCCTCACAGCAAAGAATTTCTTCCTAATAATCTAATCTAAACTCTCTGCCAGTTTAAAGCCATTTCCTCTTGTCCTGTCACCACATGCTCTCTTAAAAAGTCGCTCTTCAGCTTTCTTGTAGGCTTCCTTCAGTACTGGACGGCAACAGCAAGGTGTCCCCCAGAGACTTATCTCCTCCAGGCTGAGTAACTGTGACGCTCTCAGCCTTTCCTCATAGGAGGGGTGCTCCATCCCTCTGATCGTATTCGTGGTCCTCCTCTGGACTTAGTCCAGCAGGTCGATGTCCTTCGTGTACTGAGGACCTTAGAGCCGGACGCAGCAGTCCAGGTGGGTTTTCACAAGAGGGGAGTAGAGGGGGAAGATAAGGATCGCTGAGGAGCTGCCAATACAGCTAAAGATAAATTAGAGGCAATATGTTGCAATACATCAGAGAGGAGAGAGATCTGCAAGAGGCACTGCTGTTGGAAGTGAACGCATTTGGTTTTTCGTTTTTGATGGGTTACGTCCAGCAGCTGCTTCCCAGCCCTTGAATTAAGCCTGGAGAAGAGGAGGCTCAGGGGTGACCTGATCTCTCTCTACAGCTCCCTGAAAGGAGGCTGTAGCCAGGCGAGGATTGGCCACTTCTTCCAGGCAACAAGTGACAGGACAAGGGTACATAGTCTTAAGCTGCAGGAGGGAAGGTTCAGCTTGGGCATTAGGAAAAAATTCTGCAAGCAATGGAATTGGAATGGACTGCCCAGAGAGGTGGTGGACTCACCATCCTTGGAGGTGTTCGAGGAAAGACAGGACGTGACACTTGGTAGCATGTTGTAGTTGACAAGGTGGTGTTTGGCCATAGGTTGGACTCGATGATCTCAGAGGTCTTCTCCAACCTAGTTTATTCTGTGACTCTGTCTGGATGTCGCCGTGTGTCCGGGTGCCACTAGATGGCACGCACCTCCCTGGCAAATGGCTCCGCAGCCCCGGGATCGGGGTGACGGCTGGTGGGGGCCGCAAAGGCATTCAAGCACACGTTGTGAATTTCTATGCAGTATGCAATACAGACCCACGCACCAGACCTACGGGAACTGCATTAAACATCCATCATCTCTCGGAATGCATAACCTATTTTTAGAAGCTTATCTTTGTTTATTCCAAGTCCTCTTCCTTAATAAACTCACATAGTCATTCAGTGAAACTATCCTCTTCACTGAGATTTAGACAAGAAACCAACTAGCAAAACTAAGCACAACGGAGTCAATATAGTTGTAATGTTTAAAGTTTTTGTTCTCCCTCTCTCAAGAGAATAAAAAAAAAAAATTTAATATATGTTATATATAATGGTTTTCCCTTACGGAAAAAAAATTGAAAAAATACATTTTTATGAGGTATCTTTTTAAAGAGACTTCACTGTAACCAATAAATAGTCGGTTTAAATAGGAAATTTTCCAATATAGTAGGCTTAGATACAGGGTCAGGTAAATCGAGTATTTTACATCTGGAAGGCAAAAGTAACTTATGAAATTTCAACATCTCTTTCTTCATTATAACACAAAGAACTCAATGCATTCAATTTAAAATCTGTGGCAAAATTTCCATTGGCTCCTATGGTAACACTGGAGGAATAACACCAGTAAAGGACAGGGGAAGAAAGAATGATCACTGATTTTTCTAAGGGCTCCATTCTTCACACTCTTGGTGGCACTCACTGACTTCAAAATATGCATGACCAAAACAGTTTTATATTTGCTCTTATTGCATTTTGGTAGTAATTTGAGAAGAATGTTTAGGTTACCTTGCATAATTAAATGAAGAAAAAATTTTGTTTACTCCTTTCCATGCTCAAATCAGTTCATTTTTTGACTTTTATTGTCAGCAATAAAATTTGCATTTTTCCCCTTAAGCCATCTGTTATCGAGTAATCAAGTTATCATCTGTTATGAGTAATCGAACACTATCTCTGATTTTTCAAAGTAATTTTTAATTTTTTGAAGCCTGAGAGATTCCCAGTAACACCACACAACAGATATCTGTTAACTGAAAGGCTCTGTGTTCTATTTCTCCCTTCAAAGAATAGTCTGCATCTGTGATATGAAACCAAGAATTCCTACTCATCCCTATGAATAGGAAAATCTCTTCCTTGGATGCTACCTCTACTTGTTGACAACCAAGTCTTTCTCAACACTTACTCTAAATGCAGTAGTTTTAGCTGATGATGATTCTCATGAGAATGTGAACTTTTACAGTTACTAAATTAGATAAATAAGCAGCAAAATGACACAGCTATTAAAAACAAAAAACCCTGAAACCCCAAACCCAAGCATTTCTTCATCTGCCTTCAAAACGAGGTGGTGGTTAATTGCAGTACATTGGACTACCCTCAGTTTATACCAGAGTAACTCCAACTGACCTCTGCCATTTCAGGAAAACGGATAATTTATCTGTGTAAGACCTTGAATCAGTCTCTCCAGCTCCAGGAGGTAATCTGGGAACTCTCAAGTGGCTGCATTTGAGACTGTTCTCTGAGGACATCCTTGGGAGTCTGAATGATTCCTGATTCTTATACTGAGTGATAATCATACACACTCCTAAAGCATAGTAACACGAAGAAGCAACAAAAGATACATTATTATAATGGAAACAATTTTAGTATTCCTTTCACTAGGTGGATCTTTTTTATTATAAATGTTGCTTCATCCCAAGTCTACAGACTTTCATGTCATCAGTTTCACAGAAGTGTAGCCATGAGCCCATAGATGATTTATACCTTAGCACCACATACAGCAAGGAAAAACTGCAGCCATGCTTTTTACACTGTAGTTATGCAGAGAAAAGTTGCAGAAAAAGGTTATGCAGAAAAAGGTCTGTCGTATTAATTATACAAAGTAAATTTTCCTCTTTTCTCATTCATCATCCAGATCTCTTAGATCCAGGGAAGATTCTTCTGCTTTTCCTCTTGTTTCTTACTTAACTGCTTTCATTTTCTATTATGTTTTCTAACTATAGGAAGGCCCACAGCTCAGAACTCTTGAAATCTAGTTTCTCCATGGTTTGGGCATGCCTGTTTTTAGCACCTTGTCTCTGGGTTTTGATTGCTCTTCAAATGCTGCATGAGAGAGGCTTCTCAATGCTGCATTTCAGGTGTGGTGTAACACCTCTGTGTGTTTATTCTGTTCTGGAGATTTGGATTGTTATCTCTGACTGTCCCCAGCTGATTCCCTCCTCTGCATCTTTATCCTTTTTCTGCTGAGTCTTTCTCTGAGTCTTGTCACAAACGTCAATAGGCCTGGAATTTAGCAATCAAAATGTCATGTCTGCACATCTAGTTATAATGCTGTGTAGTCCAGGAATAAAATTTAATGCTGCCTTCAGGGCAGTAGGCAGTGCTGAGGAGAAGAGAGCCAACACAAAGCCAGCAGCCTGCCTGCTCGGCACTGAGGTGATGCTTCCAGATGGCCACCCAGAAGAGCCTCTTTGAGAAAGACTGTGTTCTGGGCCTGACAGGAGAAGCAAATTATTTTTGGAAACAGAAAAACACTCTTGACAAGTGCGGTATCATGGAGCATATCTTCGAAAGAGCAATGGACAGAGACAGTCAAGATCACAAAAGACTTGCAGCCAGTCCTTATAAAATACTAGTGCCACACCGAAGGACATGTTGGAATGAATTCCCCACCATACTGGAGGAACACTGCTTGTAGTCATAAAAATATAAACCAGTCTGTGTTTTCTGTCTGGCTTTGTTTCTGTCTTTGAACTGAATATTTTATACCATATGTCAGTTACTGAATTTTAAAAATATTTTCCCAAAGAGAAGAGCTGGTAAAGGTCTTTTACTCTCTAAAAATTGTGGAAGTCAAGCATAGCTTTATACTAATAGTACTACCAATTTTTCATTTTATTTATAAACCAATTAATAATTTTATGCTGTTAATGTGGTTTTCAAAAATAAAAACAAAAAATAAAATCAACCAGCAAAGGTGCCACTTACAATGAGCCTGCTTTATAATTAATTCTGAAATAATAACTCTGCATATCAGTTCAGGAAAGCTCTTACGGGAGTGAATAAACAGATTCCCTAGTTGCTCTTTACTCCTCTGCAAACATGTATTTCTATTGCCTGAGGTTAACAACTGCCAGCAGAAATGTTTGCTAAAATAATATGCAGCATTTAACTGGCTGAGAACATACTGTGCCAATTCCTGACTTGTAACTTAATTTCTTGAGGATAATACCAAAAGCTTTATTTCGTATATTTTCTCCCCTGTCTAATAAATACTACATTAAACTTCTGCAGTTATCCTTTGGATTTTTATGTTGATTTAAAATATGCATTTGCTTCCAGCAAAGAAAGTTCATTATCATAATAGCAAAAGGCATATAGGTAAGCTGAAATAAATGGTAACAACCCGAGGTTAGCACCTGAGTCCTTGAGGTCTGGAATCTGTTCTTGAAGCTCCAGGTAGATTTAATGTGTGTATTTTTACTTTAAAGGCCCTTGCACACAGAGGCTCACAGGTCACAGGCACACTCCCATTTGACAGGTCTGACTCTAACAGAGTCATCATCATAGTTTGAGGGGGAACAGATTTTTCACAAGTGCAGAATTTGGGGAAAGCAGTTGTATTAGAATTTGATCTATATTTTCAAAGACTTCCTGAAGGTTTGTCTGTGCTTCAAATAACTTGTTAGAGGTTTTGAGGAGCTCAGCAGTGTATTGACATTTGTACCACTTTGCTAAGGGCATGCTTCAGTGCCGTGAATACCGTAAGCAAAGCAGTTTGTTTTCACTGTGTTCTGCTAAGAATAGCTGTGCCTGTAGATTGATGGTTTAAGTTATTAGTATTGTCAGCAAAGTATAACAACACTGCTCAATTGAACATGGTGACCAGCCAAGATAGTCTCTCTGTACGCTTTCATTTTTTCCATGGCAAGAACTTTCACTTTATATTCTGCAAGCTTATTTATGCACCAGTTTTAACTTCTGTTTTATAGATTTCAAGAATGTATCTAGGCATGGCCTACATGTACACCATAGAATACCTACTTAACACAGATAAAAGTTGAAACATAAGGAGTCTAGACATTTAACATACAGGAACTAGATATCAAAATAGGGGATTTTTATGCAACCATTTACTGTAACAAGTTTCATATAGTTGTATCTACTTATTAACATAAGTAAAAGGTATCTCCTCAAGGGAGTCATTATACAGAATTCTTACCCCCTATATGACTAGAAGACTGTATTTCTTTAAACTCAAACATGTATCAATGTTAGTGACATGCTAATAAATTAAGTACTGTAATTCCAGTATAAAGGTAGTTTGACTTACTGAGAGACCACGGTAAAAATATTCTTAGTTGTAAATTTAAATATGCCACAACATCCTCCATGTGAAGCTCATTCTACGTTTGCAGTCCTATGCTCAGTTACAAAGAAACCCACCCCAAACACCCTAGCCACTGGATCATGAATCTGTTGGTCTTACCTTGTACTAGAATAAAAGAGGTAAGTTTTGTTAAAAGCACAAAAAGAGCACAATTCAGGTGGTGTCACACAAGAATTCCAGGTGCAGTGTAGTCAGTGATATGCACTGACTTACTGCAGCAATTAATAGAATAAAGATCTGAGCCGTTTTGAAGTTTTTCAGGTATCTCCTTAAGTGACGACAATAGCAGCCTAATAGTTACATTATTGTGTACTAATTGAAGCAATGTGTCAGAAGACAGAGGAGAACAAATAAGATAGTGCCAGAGTTGCTTGTTCTACATACAGAAGCCGCCTTATAGAAACAATAGGCAGCAGATGACAATTTAGATAGATATTCACAGGAAATTTCTGTTACACATGTGAAATTAGGAATATGAAATGCCATATAAATAGCAAAACTGGTATATTTTATTCAAGCATATATTACCATTTAATACAGGAATGAAGCAAGTATAATTTCTCAAAGCAGTGATTTTCCACCTATGGACCCTTAGTCTTCTGTGGCCTATGGGTTCATAAAGGATTATTTTAAAAAAATAATAATTCTTACTCTTGGCAGACTTCCAGTCAGGGCCGAGGAGTCTTAATCTCCCCTTGAACACTGTTAGGATGCACAGTGTTGCTGATCTTTACAGATCAGTAAAGGTTGATCACCACAGTGTAAGTGGTCACCGTTCAGCCCTGATGATGAGACAGCAGAATGTGGGTCACTAGTCTAGTTCCAAATGGTCAGATTTTCCAGATGGAGATTCTTAATGTTTTAAAAATATCAAAGATTTTTCTCTGTATTACTCAAACAAGAAGAAATCGTCACAATTTTCGGCTGGTCTTGAATTACTGATGGTATATCCACATTTCACCCCTCTTGAACTACATTAATTAACTTAAACATCTCAGGGCCCTTAAGATAAGCAATTCAGTTCTTACCTTTATCCAATTTCTTGTGTGACATATTAAACAGAGAATGTGCAAGACAGTGATTTCGAACACTTGTGTTTAGTTTTGTGCATATAATACTTTTGTTCACATATTGAAATTGCTGGATCAAATGTCACTAAAGTCAGTCATATTTCTGTCTGTAGTACTGATGGGTAAAAATTATCCTGATTAATCAAAACTACTAAACTAGAAATATTTCCAATACATTTCTTTTTATGCCATTTTCCCTTTTTCTTGATGAATGAGCAGTGTACGAAGACAAGACATTAATAACTATACTATATATAAATACATAAGATATAAAGTATATTTAATACATGAAATACAGAAAAATATGTAAAATACAATTTATTTTCAAAATATAATTTCTAGCAGTAAGAAAATTTGTCTCTTCTTATCAATGCCCCATTGTGAAACTTAGTGGAAATCAGACATTTCTGACAGGTATGACCATACTAAGAGCTCTACAGAGCTACAAACAAATATTTAAGGGATAACCACTTCAAAAGGAAGGTAGAGAAGCTATGAATTCAGCTATTTTATTCAATCTCCATCATGCCTGCAATGAGAGAGTACATTCATTTGCAGTAGTCCCTCCCAGCAAATCCATATCATCAAACACAGGATAAAACATCAGTTTCCAAGGCAGCTTTTTCTGGCAAAATACATCAGTTCTGTGTTGAGCCCAGGTACGGTAACAATGTGAGGTTTGGGGGGCACAGGTTTTGTATATGTGTCCCTTGTACAGCAGCAGCTGAGTTTATTAGCAGTACTAAAATTCAGGTGGAGTCTGACCATTCTTAGCCCGCTGCCACGCTACAGGCACAGAACAGGTTTGTCTCCGCAGACGCCCCGTTGTCCAAACTAATAACAGTGATGCTTTTGCCGTGACTGCACGGAAAGGAGCACTCCATTTGAGAAAGGCAGCAGCACACAGCAAAGAGGCAACTGCCTGTGGCTTCTCACAAAATACATTTACGACAGCAGACAGCTCCTGTGGAACAGCGGTGATGAGCCAAAGGTCTCTGCCGCTGCACTCTGCACTGCCTGCAGTAGCCAACAACACTGCTCTGCCTTTTGGGGGGCTTCCACCAACATGGCTGTAATCAAGCAGATTTCTTCTCCCAGTCTTAGACAAATAGATACATAATCTATTTCAGTTATTGATTTGTTCTATTTGGTAGTGGCACATATAAGTTCTAAGTCCTCTGTGCTTCTCACTGTCTAAATAAGCTGCTCCTGTCTCCCCTCTCTGCGGGCTTTCGGGACGTAGTCAATACCTATAAACTCTACAGATGTGAAGAGAGGTTTTGTCTCATTGAAGTGTTCCACGAGTGGAGATTTCTTTATTCCTTCTTGTGATTTGTGACCACAATTTCTGACCTTTACTATCTGTGTTGTCTCACTAATACATTGTGTGCCCCTAGGGACTGTACTCGAGTATGTCACAGGACTTACTAGCAGATTTTTCTTTATGTTATATACCTTCCTTCTCCCCTATCAGAGTATTCTCCTCTGTTTATAGATTGTGCCATAGCTCAATGGCTAAAATCATTCTTCTAGAAGACTAGGTTCTGGGAAAATTACTTATATTGCTTTCAGATATTGCTTCTCTATCAGATTTTTCACTGCACTTATGTCAATAATGCAATTTTTTACTCTTTAATGCTACAATTCCTCAGTAAAAACCAATTATCTTTAGAAATATCATAGCTGTTAGGGTTTTATTTCCAATATGCTAATCATGCCTGAGGTTCTGATTGTGTTGTGTTGCCAAGGTTTCTGGAAACTGGGTTATGATTCAAACTCTTTCTCCCTCTCAGAGCACCTCCAAGAGGCCTAAAGTGAGCCACAAAATAAAAGTACAAGTGAAGGAACAGCTACTCAGCTTCCTTCAGCAGAGTCCACGTACTTCAAAATGTCCAGGGATTGGGGGCATGTGATGACATTAGTTTCCCAGGGCATCCCACTGCTCCTTTGTAAGACAGCAGCGTTGGCTTCAGAAGTCTCCCATGGATCCCCTGCTGCTAAATGTTCAAGTTGGCCCCACAGTAGCACAGCCTTCCTCTGCTCACAAATGTAGCCCCAGCATAACAGATTACACTTGAACAGCTTGGGAGCTGCAGGTGGCTGAAGAGTCCCCAAACTCCTGCCCACCATCTAACAGCAGCCAGCACTTTCCAAATTTGTTGTAAATCCTTGCAGCTAGTAACTACAAACATTCATGATTTTCTCCATCTAAAGAAATTAGGCTGTTGCCTTCTCATCCTAGAAATGTGGGGAGGGCAAGTCAGAGGAGGGGACTGTGCTAAAAGGAGCCTCACAAAGACAAATGGGGCCAGAAAGAAGCTGTACTCAAAGAAATGTAAGTCTAAACCATTCTCCATTCTCTGTGTTGCTAAAATTTCATTTTACAGAGAAGTGTTTGATTAGGATTTTAATCCTCACCAGAAATTTGATGAAGCCAACAACCAACAACCAACCAACAGCTTTACTAAAATACTAATTTTTGAGTGACAGTGCACATTCTTGCATAAAAATGCTCTTTCTATCGACATCCAGTTTAAATCTATGCATAACTGCTCCACATGATTTGGGAATGACCAAGTTCTTGGAGCAGACATCATGAAACTCCATAAAGTGAAGTGCCATGGGAATGACAACATTGTATGTATTTATGAAACTTTTCTGTTAGGAAAAACAGTCAAACATGAAGCAGTCTTAGTCTGCTTTCCCACAGAATGTGCACAGCACTAGAGTATGCATGAAAATACCTAACATCTAGATGAAACAGAAAAGAGATATCAAACCCTTTGGTTGGTATCAATCCATAAAGGGATTGCTCTGCCCCTTAGGAGCTTGGTGTGGTCTGAACAGCACTGGTCAGCCAGTGCTTGAAACCTTGGCTGAAAAGGCTCATGCTTTGGTTTTTGGTAACCATTCCAGAGAAACAATGGATGCAGTGAGCTGAAAAATTATTTTTCAGCTCATTCAATTCAATTCAGCTCACTCAGGTGACATTCAATAAAGAGATGTCTCAGTGAAATAAGTGCACTTTAAAGCCTTTATGTACTATATCAATCAGAGAATCAAAATGAAGAAGTTGCTTGAAAACTGCTGATTAATTGTAAAAGTTAATACCGGTGCAGAAAAGAGAAGCAAGGGATAAAATGCCAACCTAATTCTTAACTTGTGATCCAGAAACTATTGAAGCCACATAACCAAAAATAATGAAGTAGAAAACAATAAAAGCCCCCCAAAATAATAATACAGTATCATGTTATATAATTTTCATCTGTTTGATAAGGAAAGATAAGTAACCACAACATACTTGGAAGTGCATGGGGCTGATGGTGCTTTGGAAAGGCATCAGGTGGCTGTGATCACCTACCTGTATTTTGCACTATTGCTTGTGCAGAAGGATCTGATGCTTTCCATTGCTAATATTCATGGCAACAGGGATCCAGGCTTATGCAAGTATCCATCCATTGAAATCACTGGTGGTCTGTGACAAAATGTAGCCCTATCTGAGGAGGCCCATGGGGAAGTGACTCCCTGGATAAGCCTCTGAATCCCTGGGAGCTAACTTCATAGGGTCACCATTTTGTTCAGCAAGAGCATTTGGGTCCATTCCCCTTCAGCTTTCCAGTGATCAGGGAGTGATTTTTCTGTGCAAATAAGGGAGAAGAGATAAATCATAAACCTTCCCCAAAATATTCCCTGCATATTAAACATTTAGGCATATTAACCTGTCTCTGTACTTGTTTCTGGGATAGTGCTGACCAGCTACAAAACCTGTGCTCCGAATCAAAGGTTTGTTGCCAGTAAATTTATCCATTGGTTCAAAATTCTTGAAATTCCTGAATACAACTAAATACACTCTCTCTTTAATGCCAGAATACCCTTCTAACTAATATGAATTTAGTATTAATTTCTTTCAAAAAGCTGAGTGCCACAGAAATGGTGACTGTGTCCAATTGTGCCAACACTATGTGGAGCTTACTTGTATGTTACAGCTAGGCAAGTCATATCAGATTTGTTTTAATGGATTTTCCCAGAAAGCATTTTTTCAAACTGGTGCACAACTCAATAACCACAGCTTGTGTAATTATCCTCTTGGGTGTTTCACAATGTCATTTTTTGGTCTTCTAAATGTAAAACTCCAACTAAAGTAATAGAGCAAGTAATTTTGGCAATAGAAGCAGGTAATGTGAAATTCATACCTCACACCTGCTTTTCTATGCCAGTTAGTCTGTGCCAAAATGCTATTCTCTAGTTGGAATCTAAGCAAATATCAGATGCCTTTCATTTCCCAGACACAGGTGCCACATGCCACAATGTGCTCCAAGTCTTATTTGCATTTGAAGAAGAAAGAATCAGTCTTTTGTGTGTTTTCATTGCAATCATTGCAGTTGTAAGGACATCTTTTTCCTGGCAGGTATAGATTGCTTAATTGGTCCTGTCCATCCAAGTGCCTCTGGTTTTTTCTACATAATCACCCTGCTTGTAGGACTTGTGCTACCCTGATTTCTTTTCCTACTCTCCCAAGCATATGTGACAACAGTGAGAAAATGTAAGGTAAAAGGACCCCACATTCTGTTTCTTTGCAGTATTTCTTGCTTCTTCTTCTTCTGCTGTGTGCTGGCTGTTTTGCTTTGGGGAACAATGGCCTGCAGAACTGCAGAAAGTCTTCTATGACTTAAACTACAGCCAGTGCTGTGTGTCATAAGGATGCGGGGCTTCCCTGCTGCCTCCTAACTTCCCTGTTAGGAACAGTTCCCTAACTGTTTCTTACAGATACAGCCAGCCTGGAAACATTCTTGACTAGACTGCTGCCTTTGGATTTCCTTGGTGGAAGATGAAGAATGATGGCAGGAGAAAACCTGCTGATCACAGTGACATCTCTCTCTCTGCCTTCATTTTTATGAATGGGTTCATTTCTCTTTCTGCTGAACTCATCCAGACATTCAAAAGGATCCAAGACAAAAAAGAACTGTTAGAGTTCTGCACTCCAGGACAAGATTCAGCTGTCTTTCCATGTGTGCCTACTGTTTTTTAAGAGAGTGAGTGCATCCTGCCTGTTCTCCAGCTGCCCACCTTATGGGAAGGTCCAGCTTTTCTCCTAAGCCCCATGTCATATCTGCCAGCCCATGCAAATGACTTGGATATCCCAAAGTACCTCCAAAGGATGTCTTAAGAAGTGCACTTACATCCCTGGATTCTGTAAGCATAGCAAATATTTTAATTTAATTCATTGGATGTGGGAATAAATTTGGACTGATTTCACAAAAATCATGGCTCTTTTCAGTAAGGTTTTCAAGATTCTGGTATTAAGAAAACGAAACAGAATTCAGTCTCATTAAACATCTATCTGCCAAGATAGATGCAAAAGAGGGAATGAAAGAATATTTTACCTTTTTTGTGTGTGTATTTTTCAATTTTCCTCTGGAGTACATGGGGTTTTTTTGTGAGTAGAGATCAGCATACTCAATAATAAAGGGAGATAGAATATATTTTAATGTCATTACTCTTGTGAAAAGTCAGAAAATAATTGATAGTTTGCTTGTATAGTCTTCTTTTATATGGGAGAAGGAAAGATCAGCAATAAATAATTTTAAGTGAGGGATGCAACTAGATTTGGAGGATTTTCTGGGAATATGATTTACTTTCTCCTGCTCCAACATAAGGACCAGAATGAAAGTAAACAAATGGCATAAGGCCATGAGTCAGATTATAGTGAAGACAGTTGCTGACAAGTCATCCTAGCAGTGTTGCTAGAATTTAGCTGCTAGGTGATGTCAGAATGGCTGAACTTGCTGTCAAATTACCTCAGTTTACCACTTGCCTGCCATGCCTCCCCAGTTAGGTATAAAATCTATCAATTCCTTCTTCCCTGCCTGGGTGAATTTCATACTCTGTTATGAAAAAGTATGATCTCTCCAGCTCCAACAGAAACCCACCTTTAACCTGTTTGGGGTTTTTTCTCCGTGAGCTGGCCCAGTTGGCCATTGTGGCCTTTCCTATGCACAAAGAACTCACTAAGGTAAGAGCTGTGTGAAGCTCTGGAGCAGTGGGGGCTTCACCTGCCAGACAACTCCTAGCCAGAGGCTCTCTTGTGACATGCCCAGAGTTACTGCCAGCCTGTACTGTGCCAGGTATGGTTTTGCTCCGCTGAATAAAAGCTATGAATATTTCAATTCAGGCCAGTTTAAAAATTTTTCAGAGGAGAACTTCAACTGCATGATGTTTCATTATAATGTGTCATCAAAAAACATAGCTGGGAGATACGAAGCAATAACATGGGTGTTGGAAAAGAAGAAATCATGATACAGATTCAACAGAAGGAATAATGGAATTTAACTACCACATCGTAAGAAACACACTTCAGACTCCTTTGGCATTTTCAGGTCTAGCCACAAAACAAATTCAATGCAGTGGTAGTAGTGAACAGGCTTGAAAGGCGCAGAGAGAAGAAACACATCTTTCCCGGTTGGACTACTCCCCAAAACACCTCAGTGTTGTTGGTTGCCACCATGAGAAGTTATCTTGGGGCAAAGGTGCAGAAGTGTCCTCATGTGCCTGGGAAGTGCTGTCCTGCCCTGGGATAGCAGTCCTCAACCAGAGGGGAGCAGCTTCTGTCCTAAAATGTGTCCACATTTACAGCTTCACAGTTCACAGCCTTCTTCATTCAGCTCTATCCATCAGGTTTTTGTTGTAGTTATAACAATTGGCTTTCCTACTCTTTGGATTTAGCTAAACAATCAGATAATTTGATGAAGCACTGTAGGTGGAAACACTATTTTTTTTCCCACTGCACAGAGCTTAATAATAATAATAATAATTATAATAATAATAATAGTAGTTTTTAAAATTATCATTGTTAATAATGTGTCTGACAATTTTTCTTTCTTCCTTTAATTTGATCAAATTAATGTTCCTTCGATAATTAGACTCCCAGGCTACTTAAATGTGGATCACTCCAGTGGCTACTTCAGCCATTTGGAAGAAGCACACAGCAGCTTCACACAGAGAGGAAAATATCAGCTTTTGTATCCCCCAGGAAACAAACACAGATGTTCTCCACTTGAAACTAGAGCAATTTATCATTTCCTGCGCACTACAAGACTGCTAGGTTCAACAAAAAGGTAAAGGTGGAACACTGAAACAGATCTGGAAGACCTTAGATGGTACAAAATAGAAATTTGTGCTGCAAGGGACACACGGAACAGGAGTAGTGTTTATTCATTTCGTGTCAGTATTTAAAACCAGAATGATGGTGGCAGTGTACTGGTGCTGTCTGGAGGGGGAAGTTTCTGTACAAAAAGGTAAAAATACATAGTTTGAATCTTTCCAGCTTTTGCAAGAAAAAACTTCAACAGATTGATCCATATTTGGATGGACCACATCCAAAGAAACCCATGTGACTCTAGCTGAATGTAATTGGCTATTTTCTCTTGATGGAGTTTTCACATTTCTTTAAATTTATGTGACAAGTTCTTTAGTGCTGGACTGTTGAAATTTGAATGGTAAGATTATCTTATAATTGATCAGATGTGTCTCAAGGTATTCTCCAGCTGGGTGACTTAGGTACAGATGCAGTATTTCAATTATATAGATGCTTGTGAAACAACAGCTTTGAAATACGCTCTCCAAACCTCTCCACAGGCAGGTAGAAATGTGTGGGGCTTTTTGCAGGTTTTGCAGGAAGGAGCCATGAAAGAGAGCTCAAAATTATAAACTACTTAAAAATAGGAATAGGAAAAAATATTAATAATAGGTTTATAAAGTGCTGTTAAGTACAGCAGCTTTACTTCAGCTCTGCTCCCTTAACCCTTGACTCTTAGAATGAACAAGCGCACAAGAGGGATCCCTCAATATTTGTGGCTTCCTTACATTTCATAAAGTCATAGAATAGCATGTTGGAAAGGACCTCAAGGATCATCTTATCCAACATTTCTTGGCAAAAGCATGGTCTAGAGAAGATGGCCCAGCACCCTGTCCAGCTGGATCTTAAAAGTGTCCAGTGTTGGGGAATCCACCACTTCCCTGTGGAGATTATGCCAATGGCTGATTGTTCTCATTGTGAAAAATTTTATTTCCAGTCAAAAGCACCCTAGTGCTTGTACCCATCACCCCTCATCTTTTGCATGGGACTCATTGTAAAAGAACCAAGTCTCTCTCTTTTTTGTCACCACCTTTTAATTTCTGGATGATAGTGATAAGGTGTCCCCTATGTCGTCTGTTCTCAAGGCTGAACAAACCCAATTCTGCTTTTCCTCATATGGCAGACTTCTCAAACCTTTGCCTGGTGTGGCTGCCTGGCCACAGCTGAATTTGGGACTTGCTGGAATCACAGCAGGGATGTACTGGGCAGAATTCACTTGGGATCTGGACAGTAATAAGGCATTAATTGGTAGATGTTAATATTAGTGAAGCAGTAATAAAGTCAAGATGATTGTGTTACTCCTCTGTGCAGCCACCACCAGTCTGTTGTGCAATTATCTGAAGAAAATGCCAACAAATAAATAAATCACTGTGTCAGGGCACCTCAAGATGCCAAGCCTATATCCTTCTGGTAGCATTTCCGTAAACCTAGTTTAATCCCACTGCATACAAAATACTTTCCTCCTGATTTACAGTGATATAGGCTGCAGTAAAATCTGCATCTGTCTTTTCCTTCTAGTTACCTATATGCATTTTGATATGAGGTTTAGCAAGTGGCTTACTGCTGGAGAAAAGCTGTGTCCTTCTCTGAGATGTGACAATATTTTTCTCAGCCCAACTGTGAAAATCGGGTCTCACATTGACACTTGAAGGCCCTGGGTTTAGAGATAGATCTTTGCCTGGTGTTTTACATCCATCTGTCTTAGGCACTGCTAGGTGGGACTGGTGGATCTTTGTTATTAAGCACAGGTAAGCAAACAGTTCTTTGAGCAGCAGAGCTAATGGTATCAATTTCCTCACGTTTAAGGAGATATAAAAATATCTATCCAAGTATTTTCTGCACTTGAGGCAGATGCAACATTTCTTTGTCTGGACTTTCTAAATTAGCAATACAGTTACACTCTTCATGGTCAAGTCATTCCTGTAGTAAGGCTAAGAGCAGCTTGTAGCCCCCATCCTGCTGCTTATCTCCATTAAACTCATATGGATTTAAATAATCATCTGTCCCATGTGCTTCCAACTGGGCACTGCACTCAATATAAAAAGATGGGGGATTACAGGCAGGCGGGCCCCACATGAAGACAACAGGAGCACAAGAATCTCATTTCTAAACAAAAGTGAGTTAAAACTGCATTTTGACTGTTGTATGTAAGCATCAGAACTGCCCTAAAAATTCAGGATCTGACTTCAGGCCAGACACTCCCTATCTTGATGTTAACATGAGATAACACAAATCTCCATGCCTGCAGAACCTTCTCCTTCCTTATCTGTTTTAAACAACTGTGATTTAGTGTGCAGTAACTCATCTTTGAATAAAGATAAAAAGTTGCTGTCAGCTCCTTTTAACTAGATTTTTTTAAAGTGTGCAGAAATTGGCACGTGCTACAGCTCTGATTTGTGCTCAAGGTGCAGTCAGGAAAAAACTCTTCGAAGGAAATTTGGATTCTTAAGTATTGGATGTCAACCAGGACTTGAAAAAACAGCTTGATGAGCCATTACAGAACTGCTAATTAGGCTCCTGGTTACTCCAGAGAACCCTCAAAAATTAATTGACAGCATAATATGAGTAAAAAAAGACTATTGCTAGAAAAGGAAAAAAAAAAGTAATTTATTTATACACCTAATCAAAACATATTTTTGTACCATTTTCGCTTAAACTGATCATTTGCAATGTGCATATGGAGTGAGATAAGTAATTTACATAGTCATCTGTTGTATGGAGCATTGTGTGGCATAGGTCCACCCATTAATGAAAAGACTACCACAGAGAGTCCAGGCACTCCTCTGCTTTTCCTTATGCAGCCTCACAGTGTCTGAATGGCCTCTCTCACAGCAATTAAAAATATCCAGTGTCACAAGTATTTTCAACATCAGCAGCAAGAAGAGACTTTATTTATTTGGAGGAATATATTTCATGTTTACAAAGGTCAGATCCCATTTGGATCACTGGGATGTGTGCTGTATCACAGGATCCAGACCGATATTCTGCTGTACCAAGGCAGGTCCCTCAACCCGTGTCCTCCCGAACACCCTGAGTAAATCATGCCTTGTACAACAAAAGCCCTCTCACAAGGAAAAGCCACTGGGATCACACAATAGGCCCTTCACAAGGGTTCCTTCTGTAGTTTCCCGAAGTCAGGCATGTTGTTTCCCAGCTGTTACCATCTGCTGGGAGGAGTTTTTGGCAGGAGACACCTTACAAATACCAGTCAAGCACCAGCCACTCGACAAAACAGACCAGCCTAGTTCTCTGAGGCTGAATCCCCTCTGGAGAGATGTGATTTCACTGGCCTGGGGGCAGCTGCTAGTGATGCTTGCTGCCCACCTGTCTCCAGGTGGCTGTCTGATGGTAGGGGGGGACTTCCGTGGACTGAGCCCATAAAAGTGAGATAGTAATTTTTCATGGGTAATTAGGAAAAGCTCTTTAAAATTTTAAACACAGATATTGTCATCATTGCAAAAGCAACACCATTTTGGGACACTTAATTTCCTCTAAGCCACTTTAATAATCATTATGTTTTATTAAATTTCTAGCCCTAGTACTAACTGTTTGCATTGATTTAAAGAATAAATTACAGATTGGAATTTTTTCCATCATGATTTTATCCCAGTCTCATTTAAATACTGGAAACTGTCAAGCTACCAGCATGAAAAACAGTTAATCTCAGTCAAAAACTAAGCAGTTTAATTTATTTGCATAAATATAAATCGACACTTTTAATCCCACAGAGAAAAGTCTGTATTCCAAATACCAGATCCTGTCATTTAAGATTGCATTAGTGTTGAAGTACGGAGATCCTCTTAACATACGATTTATTTTTAATGCTTTCACTGAAATTATCAAACTATCACATTTGTCTTCAATAGATTCAAGATTTTTTTTCTTTTCCCTTTCCAGCTGGACATAAATGCTACACAATGACCCAAAAATGTTGATGCATCACCTCTGGAATAGTCTTTGAAAGAATAAATGATGCTCAACTGGCACTCTAGGAATTTGCCTTGGAAACACCCACATAGACTAACGTAAAATTCAAGAGAAGAACAGATAGCTGTAAAAGTAAACCATGACATAGTCCAAAATTAAAAGGTCACCACATAATAAAATACAGATTGATAGTTTATGCCCCCATAACTTAAGTTGCTTTGGATTTGTTTGTTTTAAATGACAGAATTTAAGACACCAAGTTTTGAATGTTTTTCAGGGTACGATGTCAGTTGTAAACTCTGTAACTGAAGTCTTGATTTAAATTGCTTGTCATTTATATACATGTAACTCCTCTTTGCATGACAAGTGTACACACTGCTTTAATACCTACATCTGTTCCAGCTCATTAAACCCAGCTGTTCTGTACCTCTCCTCTCTTCCCCTCCTAGTTCAGTGGTAGCGAAACCATTCTTCCCAGGCCATAAGCGAAAAGCAGAGAAGGCATTAGCCACAACCAGCCAGAAAAATACTACTATTACCACTTTTCTTGATTTTCCATGCTTAAGTGTAAATTGATCAGGGAAATAGACTCATTGCACAGAAGCAGAGCCAGTTTTACCCAGGAATGCTAAGCCATGCACAGAGCTACGCCGGCACGCTTAACGGCATTGCAGTGATCCATTCTGGTCAAAATGGCAATGAGGAAGTTCTCCCAGACAAACTGAGAAATCCTGGTGGTATGCCAGTTTACGTCCATTACTGACTGTACCACTGTACTACCCATGGAGTGAAAGCCCTGATTGACAAGTCTGATTCTTAAGTTCTCACTCGTACTAATGCAATCCTGTTTTTTCTCCCAAAGAGCAGCTCCTTACCTAAGTTTAGGTAGGGAGAAGAGAATCAGATTCATCTCATCCATATGAGCAGTTACGCTCCCCCTCTTCTTTAATGAAAACTCATAAAGCCAAGTGGTGTTACCGTGGCATTACAAGGCTGCCTTTGGTGTCCTAGGACAAAGCATGCCACATGGGCTGTGATCAGATTGATGCTTATGCATCCTATGATGAGTTCCTATCAGTTCAAGTTCCTTAAAACTGTCAGTGCTCCCCATGTCCCATTGAGGAAAAGATGTTTCTTCCTGTGGTCAGTGATTTAATTACATTTGTGTGCAACTAAGGAGGCACCTTGTTCCCCCTGTCCCTGTGGTAGGAACAGCCTGTTGGACAGGAGGCGTTTGTGCACACACACATAACGTAAAGAACTCTGCAGGTGTCTCATTCCCCACAACTCAAGCTTTCCTCAGAGCCCTTGCACCTGACTGCACAGGTGTGGTAGGTCTAGAAGGGTGGCAAAGCAGAGTGATGCTGTGTAGGAAAATGGACCTAAAATCTTGTGAAATCATTATGACTGAAGCTTCCCTGTCCATGTTGGGTTATTTGTAGTATTACCACAGGCTTTTGTTTGGCTTTAACCCACACTGCACTACACCATCTGTCTATAAACACAGACATAGTTCCAGGCTGCTATTTCAGACTCTGCCTGCAAGCTCGGACATCAGGGATAATTTCCCTAATACAAGGTTGCCAAAGGTTTCATCCAGCATGGGCCCCACAGCCATGTTTGATGGCTGTTGTAGCCTACCTGCAGTTTTAACTGAGGATGAGACTAGTAGTGGTCTTATAGCTCAGACAGCAGAGAAAGCAGGATTGGATCCCAGTCTTCTGGGCCATTTGGGTAAAATTCAAGAACAAAGCAGAGAAGGCAGGAACGTCATCAGCGTTGGAGTCACAGCTGATGCCGAGTCGGTGATGCCCGGAGAAATATTTCATGTAATCCCATAACCAGTGACTGAAATTATGTTGGTAGCTTCTGTTTGCTGTGGGATGGCTTTCGTCTCAGTCAAGGGAAGAACTAATGTCTTCCTCTGCCATCACTAGCAAGAGCAATCCCACATGGAGAGCTATTATCCAAGGCTGCAGCTAGGGATTTTTTTTCTACTGGTCTTCAATGAAATACTGCCTTTTCAGTATTTGAAATGGCAGACAGCAGAAGTGGCTGTATCGCTGTATTCTGCCTATGCACAGCATTCACTGAGTTTAGGACACTATTACTAGCATTCAGATGGGGTCCTGGGTGGTCTCTGTTATGAACTTTGTTGACTGTGCTGACTGGAAAAATCACTGGAGGAATAGCAGGTCCCTCCATGTGCACCCGGATCATGGGTGTTGAAACAGAAGACAGAACTCCTGTGAACAGGTTTCTGCACCACTGTTCAGCATCCTCTTTATATTTGCTTAATTTTTTCATTCTTGGCTGATGAAGCCCGATGCCACTGCAATTTTTACTCCTTCTAGTAACTTGCAGTCTTTCTTCATCCAGTGACTTACTGCTCCACCACCATATGACAAAAAGCTGTTTAGCACAGAAACACTTTTATGTGAGAGCTGAAAAAATACTGTCTTTTCACACTTAGCATCTGAAACAAATTAAAACCTGGATGCACTATGATACGAAGATCATAACTGGTAGAAGAGGGCATGTTTGAATTTTGCCCAGGCCTTCTGCCAAGCTGAAAACTATTTTCCTAATTTTTATAAATATAACTGAAATCTTAAACCATTGCTATTGTTTTTGCTATCAAATAACTTAGGTGGCAAACACTTCTGATAGACACATATTGAAAGAAGAAAAAAGGGTATAGTGAGCTGTCAAAGGTATCTAGCTGTGATCTTGCTGTAGGAAAGATTATAAAAAGGTATTTTCCTTTATTACTTTTCCAGGACAGAGAAAATACTGTGATTCCTTTGTTGTAAAACAGGACTTGCACTTTTCCTAGACTACAACAGCCACTGAGGACATTGGGGAAGAGGACCTCAACCACCAGGGGAGAGGAGGAAAACAAAGAAACAACGAGAATGTAGAGGTTGAGTCTGAGCTCAGCGACCTCCGTGAACAAGGAGCTAGAGGAGACAGGGACAGAGAGGCTGCTGATGGCCAGAGAGAGTAAGGTGGTATCAGAGCACCGTGTGCAGCTGAAGAGAGACAAAGCCTGGGTAGAGGGGACTATGCAGCAGATCTCCAGCTCCTCTGCCATTTCCTTACTATTGCACTCCAACCTGAGAAACCCCCTAGAAAATGCTGTGGTGGGCAGGGGTCCATCAGGACACTGACACTGGCAGGGGCTTGGGTCTCCTCCTATTCTGCCCACTGCAACAGTGAGGGAAGGGCAGAAATACCGGAAAGATGTAACCCCATTGCTGGAGAGCGATGCACGGGGCTGGGATCCTCTCCACAGACAGCATCACAGGCACTTTGCTGACATTTGCAAACTTCGCTTGCTGTCTATTTAGTTCTTAACAAAGATATTTCATTCTTTTTAAACATCCTTTACTTGCTTTAATAAAGACCATAGTTCCACACTCTGCTGGCAGATAAGTACTTAAGGAAACACAAGAAACAGGCAGGCCCATCCAAACTTTCAACAGATTTCGGAATTGCATAAAGCAGTTGCCAGTTGGCACGGATGTGACAAAGTAATGCACCATCACATTTCCTTACCCTGTTTCACTGTGCACTGCCGCTTGCCACACAAAGCTCCAGGCACACAAAGCCCTTGCAATGCCTACTTCTTCTGGACTGCTCCCAGTGATGACAGATGAGCTGTTTAGTTGCCTGTGCCAGGCCTGCAAACTGATGGTGCTCTAAGCCCATGCCAATGAAAGCTCTTTGCATTATCCTTGTAAATATTGTGCCATTTACCTCCCACCCCACTACTCTGAAGAGCACCGGGCTTCCTGGCACCTCAGCTGCGTTACAGGTAGTGTCCGTTTTGCTTTCAGTTTGCCTAAAACTGGTTCTGCATCCATTAAGCAGCAGATCAGTGCACAGCTGAGCCATCTCCTGCCAGGTGCTCTCATAGTGGGAAATGGTCTCATCAGCCAGACTAGTAGAGGGTACACTGACCCCCCCCCATATAACAGCAGGTACTCATATTTTTAAAGGCAAAAAGATGCTTTCATATTCAAATAGATCTGGGCCACACAGTACCATGCACACTGCCAAGGTATCCCACAGCGGTATTCACAAAGTCTGTGCCTATAACAATAAATTAGATGTGCCTAGGAATGCTCCCAGGTGCCGGGGCCAACTGGCATTGAGTGGCTTACAGCTATGCTAACAAATTGCCTCATCCTCCTAAGCAGGGTTGCTGCAGGCAAACCACCCACACTGCTCTGACCGTGCTCAGGCACTACTCAGAAGTGTGCTCGCTGCCACGGGCCAGGCACTAGCCAGGGATGGGTCTAATGGTTTACCGGGAGAGATACTGGGAGCCGTGCTGGGCACGCTGGACATGCTTGAAACTGCTCCCACAGGACCGGCCGGTTTTGCCCACCTGGTCAAATAAGCCATTCTCAGTGGTGTTACTCTTCCACACTGATTTGTCCACAGAGTCTCTGTGGCACACACACTGTCCATGTAGGAAAGGAACATTTGCAAATGCCACCATCAGCACCTGGGAACTGTCCTCTCCTCAAACTGGCTCTCAGTGCAGGGGTGATAGGAAAACCAAACATTCTGCAGCCACAACACTTTAGTAATCACCTCACAAACTCCCGCCTCTGCTCTCACTAATCAATTGTTCACTGGCTGACATCAGAGCAACTTTATGCTGGCTTGTAATAAAGTCATCACCTGCAGATCCCAGCTGCAATCTGCCTGGGGTGGTGCTGCCTTTTTGCACAGCTCCATGAGATAGTGCTCTCTGCACAAGCTCTTCTGTCAGTCTTTGCCATCTAAGGTCTGTGGAGTAAATGGAGCAGGAGGCACTGCAAAACCTTAAATCAAAGAGAGGTTAGTAGTGAGAAATTCCTCAGTATTAAGACCCATCTTCTTTAATATTTCCATTAGTGATTTCAAAACAGTAAATAAGAGCAGTGTTGGTAAGAATTGTTAAAGTCCCGAACCTGTGCAGTAACATGCAAAGAGAGGAGGCTTGGATATCCTACTGGAATTAGTAGATAACTTCAGTACTATAGTAGTAGAGACAGGATGAATGCCAATAAAATGAAAGACTGTATATCTGAGAATACCGTTACCCATGTGACATCAAGGCCCTCATTGTTGCCATCCAGAGAGGAAAGCATGTGATTACAGACTGGAGAATGAACCACCACAAGAGATAATCATGTGAAAAGCAAATGTGGTTGCAGGACATGTCTGCAGCAACAGGGTGTTCCGAAGAGTCCTCCCTACTGGGCTGGTCACTGGTCTGCAGAACATGTTGTAGAGGCAGGAGGGGCAGGAGAAGGGGCAGTCTCTCCTGTGAGAGAAGGCTGGTGACTCTTAACTTGGCCATCCTAATAATGGGGAAGAGCAGAAAGTGTAGCACACTTGTTGTCAGTAATTGTACAACGGAGGTGAAGCAGGAACACTTTGGAAAAGGGACAGTCAGTACAAGCCAACGTTTGCATGCTAGACATAAATACAGGTAGGCTGGGAATTAAAAGATGTTCCTGTTCCCTAAACCAGTCTGCTCTGGAGTAGCTATTCAAGTAAAGCAAGGATGACATAAAGGAAGGGATTTTTACGCAGTGTTTCTTGAGTTCAAAAGAACAGCGCGACATACTCACCTGTGAGGGCAGAGAACGGGGCTTGTCAATCCACATTCCCACTGCAATCCTTTTGTCCTACAAGAGAGAAGCAGCAGTCTGTGCTTAAGCGTGTCCTTCCCTCTGTGACCTGGGGAATGCAGAGAGCGCCCAGAGAGGCTGCAGCCTGCGTCAGCAGTCTCCATGCATTCTCCTGAATGGCCTCTGTGTTATGGCATGCCCCACCTTCTGCTGTCCTCTAAGGATGTTTGTCAGGTTTCATATCCTTCATTTGCATCCATATTTGCATAATTAAGAAGTTTGTCAGTCTACTGCTCTATATGATTAAACTCATTGGTGGAAAATAAGGTGAGCTCACAGCTGGAGTGCATTAGTTTGCCATGTCAGAAGGCTGAGAAGTAACAGACAACCTGCACCGTGGGAATAGGGACACCAGAATATGATCCCCAAAATCTGACATGCCTACATTACAGTAGCAGCAGTTTGGACCTGAGGGCTGGTTATGGGTGAGAATAGGGACTCCTGTAGGCTGCTTGGCTAATTTGGTTGAAGAGGCCAGGGAAGATCCTACACGATAGCTGGAAGGAGACTCTGCTGGCAGTCAGGCTCGTGCCAGCATCGTGTGGAATCACTACAAGAAAAGCAAATGGGAAAAACACCTGCTCCAGTGGTCATCTCTCCCAATCAGAAAAGACCAAGTGTGTCTGAAGGCATAATTAAAAACCATCAAATAACCAGCAAAGCCCTGAGGCTTGTCAGTATGAAGTGAAGTATCATTAATTGATACAAATTGTTCGTTAAGGAGTGACTCATTTGTCATGGCTTGCACAATGCCTTGGATGAAGAAAATCCTTAAAGACAGAATAAAACCATTTGCTGTAGTTGTGGAGGAGTCTCCGGAACAAGCTGCACATATGCTTTCTAGCTCTGGTTGATGCCTGCCAGAGCAAGGCTTTTATTATTTATTTTCTGGTACTGGAACGGATCTGAAGTGAGCAACCACCACAGTTGGTAACTGATGCCAGTTCTGGCAGAGAGGCATGCAGAGCTCTAACAGAATCAGGGGTGCATTGACTGAAACCCTCTTTGCTGACACTGATAACGACACAGACCTTTCCAGAGGAGAGCATCTACAGTGGTCCTGCAGAGAAAGAGAGGGAATGGCACTGCCTGGAGCAGAGATATCCCAGCTGACCAGGCAATTGCACTGATGGGGTTCTGTTCTCTCATGCCCAGCGAGGACAGTGGGGCATGGCCAGTAATGCTGACAGGCTCAGGTGCAGCCCATGGACCATCAGGTATGTCTGCATCGAGACAACTGGGACAAGGAAGAAAGTCACACCAGGTGGGGGGCGGAGAACAGGTACACCTCAGCTCAGGAGTGAGACTATCAAGTACTAAGTAAGGAGAAGTAACAGATAAAGTACCTCAAAAAAGCATTCATTACAATCCAGCTGAAAACATGAATGTTTTTAAGCTGTGAATTGAGCAGGCAGCCAGCCTTAGTCATGGGTGTCTGTTTCCCAAAATACTGCTGAAGCACTAATTAGTCCTGAGCTTCACTCCAAGAGGAAAGTCCGATACTGAAGACAGCAAACTTTTTCACCCACTCCTGTCGCCTTTCGTCCTCCTGGCCTCTGCCGAGGACGGCGGCTCTGGGGGGCCCTGTGTGCCAAAGGGGTAGGGCTCGGGCGCCACGCGGGTGGCTCGCGTGGGAGGTGAGGCAGCTCCAGGCAAGCGCACAGGTAGGCATGATGGTACGACGATGAGAGGAAGTAAAGGGAGCCGAGAGGGGGGTCTCCCCCAAGTCTCCTTTTATTAGGGTAAGAAACAAGATTCCAGACAGGAGAGCAGTGGAGAGAGGTCTCCAGGGGAAACAGGGTGTGCACTGGGCTTTAAGGGGCACAGAACCTGGGCGGGGATTAGGGGTACATCCAGTAGGGGTGCATCTGAGGAGAGGGTCTGGGGGGTCCATGGTCCAATTGAAATAACTGGGGGGAGGGTACAACAATACAGACAAGCAACAGAACCAATAGGGCATCGAACTGAGTAGAACTTTCTTGAGGGAGGGGAGGGCCCTAGACCTCGGTCCCACCCATAGAGCCCTCCTCAAAGAAGGAGCTCTCGCTGCTGGGGGCGGAGTCTTCCTGATTGATGACTGGGAAAACCGAGGTTGGACCTCCCACACACTCCCGCTTCAACTTCTAGGTCTGACAATCAGATATGCATCCTGGAGGATTCTACTAACCAGCAATCTTTTATCATTTCAGTAATATACCTGACATTTTTTGCAGGTGAATCTTTCAGGTCTGTAACCCAGTTGTTTCACTAGTTTTTCTCTGAGAGGTGAAGCCTTTCTCAGATGGTGGTGGCTCTAGTCGTCACTGCTTTCTGCAGGAAGCAGGCAATTTGACTTTGAAAACTGCTCCAAACACACAAAAACTGTTGAACTAGTGTAAAACTGGAAGTTTTAAAATTTTTGTTGGTGGTACACTGGATGGGGGCAGATGGTAATGCAAGTTTTGTTACTGATTAAGGCAGGTATTTGCATGAGAGTCTGATCTGTTATCACCAGGCTGTCTCCATGATGAACTTGCACACATTTGTCATTAATCTGGAACATGCTGCTGCCCCTCTTTAACTGCTAAGATAGTTTCCAAACAGGTCTCTCTTTTACTGCCTGTGAGGGATTGCTTTCTGTTTCCCAGCCATACTAGCTGGGCCTGAAGAGAGAATGGGGAAGAGCAGAATGACTGAGGATACAGGCTCCCAGACAAATTTCTCTGTGCCGGGGCTGTGGTGAGTAGTTCCCTCTTCTCTCTCTCAATCTTAGTCCCACCATCCCCTCAGCAGTGTCACCACAGGTCCCAGTGGACCAGATGGACAGATGGACCAGGGAAATGATCAGCATTAAAATATAACCTTTTCCTAGTGAGACCTTTTCTGCCACACCACAGTGTCCTACCTGATAGCATGACCAAGGCTGCCTTTACAGTCAGTGCACACCCACAGGTGCCTGCCCTGCTGCCCCCCAGCTGTGCCATCTTCCTCCAGGCCCTCTTCTCTCCCTTCTCTGGCAGCAGGTGAGCCACAGAGGCCTCTGGGCTGAGCCAGCCCTGCTGCCACCAATGGGAAAGAGCAGGCAAGGCCCATCCCCTACTTTCCATTCTCACACAGAGGGATGGGAAGCCCTGCAAAGACCATGAGTTAAATGAAGGTTATGCTGATGTTTGGTTTAGACCCCTCAGGTGAGACAAACATTGAAGTTTTATGGCAATTTAAGATGAAAGGTGGGAGGGAAAAGATTTTACTTTCTCCTTGCTCACTGACACTCCTGTGCTGTGGGTATCCACAGATCTGACACGGAAAAAAAAAAGCTGTTTGGACAAACCAGGAATTATGCAGAATATCTGTGACTGTGCAATAAATTACAGATTTGTATCATAGATCTGGATAATGTGCACAGCATAGTGAAATGTTTCTCAGATTTCTACTTTGCTGATTGTAGGAAGTCAGAGATAACATATCAGGGCTCAATATATTCACTTGATCTTGTGTGGGTGAGGTCAAGCTACCATTGCTGAGCAGGAGCAATTACTGCTGCAAAGAGAAAACTCATTTCCACCTACAGAGCTCCGTGTTGTTGTAAGTTAAGATCAAGGTTTAGACTTGAACATACCAGTAAGAAACGTGTTAATATAAATCAGTCCTCAAAAGCCAAATACAAATTATAACGGCAATCATTAAAGGAACCCAGAGTACAAAAATATTACAGCTATGAAACTGCATGTTGTAATTACTGCTGTTATCTCAGTGTTTTATATTCAAAGTTCTCTGTTCTGAATACTATTAATGAATATTGATTTGGAGAACAGAAAAAGAACTTCTCAATATTAAAAATGGTTTAGCTGTATTTAAACCGTGACGGTTCCTTTCTTTTTTTTTTTTTTTTTCTGCCTTGGCTGTATCTTTCAACCCCCATCTAACAGCAGCTGTGATTTATTTTTAGCTTTTTTTCTTTGCATATTTAAAAGGGTGTTTCCGTATGGTGTGAAGCATAAGCTAGTGTAGCAATTAGCTGGCAAAGAGACTGAGCTTTACAATTGCAAGAAAGTCAAAAAATAATTTTTTCTGTGAATCAAAGACATCTACACAAAGTGAACAGTTTGCCTCTACAGTACACGTATACTTTAGATCTCTTCATTCTATGGGCCCAGTGGAGTATACAAACTGAATTCAAAAGAAGACACCTAGCAGCAAGTTTAAGTGCCTATGATACCAAAATATTGGCTGTGTTGTGGAGTTGTCTTTTTTATTCGTAATATATAAATCAAATATTGCAGAAATCAGCAATATCCTTTTAGAAGCACTACCCTGTACATTTAATGGAGCTTGATCCAAAGGCTACATTTGCATCTAAACAAAATGATCCATGCAGGAAATAGCTGGCAATTGCAATGAACATTTCTTTCTCTGCTCAGAATGGTTCTCTTTAAAGAAAATGAAGCTCTGTGTTCCAAGAGATGATGAACAACTGATTTCATATTGTTTGGATAAGGTACAGTAATCCTGTCAGTCAAGACAAGTTACACATGAGGAGTTGTAAGACTGTGACTACATAAATGGCTTTGCCCTGCCATTTTAAACTAGGGAAGCAGCCTCCAGTAAATAAATGGTGTGGGTACAGAGCGAACTCTTTTTGCACTGCATCTTAATTAAGAATTAATTAACAAGTTGTCATAAAGAAATAATTAATTCCTGGATCTTCTTTGCTTTTCTGTTGTATTATTCTGAACAAAGGTCTGGAGTTTCAGCCCTAAATGACACAAAAAACCTTTACAACCAGAGAGCATCCAGATCTTTTATTTTGTGTGCATTAGAATTTTAACAATATAAATCAGTGTTTGGGTTTTGTTTTGTTTTTTTTTTTTTTCCTCATAGATATAAAACCCCTCAGACTTCTCTGTCTGGTAATTCTCTTTCAGGCAGTTAGTTTCTGACCTCAGTGGCCTCATCAGCAGGGATGGGGAGGAAGGGCTTTGCTTCCCTATTCTGTCTTGCTTATTTATGGTGGTTTATTGGTTTAACCCGGCAGGCAGCCAAGCACCTCCCAGCTGCTCGCTCACTCCCCACCAGTGAGATGGCAGAGAGAAAAGGAAATAAAGGTAAAACTTGTGAGTTGAGATAAACATTTTAATAGAACAGAAAAGGAAGTGAGAATAGTAATAATGATAAAAGAATGAAAAAAAAAAGATGCATAATGCAATTGCTCACAGTGCATTGAAACAATGCCCAGCCAATCCCCAAGCAGGGGGCCACCTCCAGCCAACTCCCTCCAGTTTTATCACTCAGCATGATGCCATATGGTATGGATGTCCTTCTGGTCACCTAGGGTCATGTGTCCCAGCTTCTTGTGCCCCCAGTCTCCTTGCTGGCAGGGCTGAATGAGAAGCTGAAAAGTCCTTGACTTAGTGTAAGCACTGCTCAGCAACAACCAAAACATCAGTGTGTTATCAACATTATTCTCATCCTAAATCCAAAACACAGCACTCTATCAACTATTAAGAAGAAAATTAACTCTATCCCAGCCTAAACCAGGATAACCAGCACTTTAAAGTAGTTGACCTTCTTCTCAAGGCAGACCAAGATTACTCTAGGTCTCCTCCAACCCTTTCCAAACAGGACACACCTTTACACAGCCAATTAATAAAACAGCAGTGGCGCCTGCAGAGACTCAGCCAGACACAGAAACCTGCCTTCCACTCAAGCTCCCTGAGCCCTCAGCTATCACTTCTGCTTGGACCCTCTCCAGACTGGATTAGATGCACCCAGCAGGGACACGCTGCATCCTGCCAGAGCTCCTCTGCTGCTGTCTAGCTCAAAAAGGGACAAAAAAGCCAGCTGTCTTCAGCATGTAAAAGTGAGGAACATGTTGGGGAGACACCTCAGAAAATACTGTTTTTTAAGCAATTAATTGCCTAGCATCATAGTAAATCTCTGGCATGTGGGATAGACTCTAACTCCTTCACCGTTCACAGCCACTCCTCTTTTGCTGCTCTGAGTATGTCTGCATTGCAGTCACTGTTCACAGAAACACTGCCAGACTGGGTGAAGCTCACTCAACTCCTGCTAACTGCTGCTGTAGCAGCAAAAACCTCTGCTACAAATCTGCTTCAGCAGATTTCTACATAGCTTTGTGTTTTAAACTATCCACAGTTCAATTAGTCAGAACTTTTAAAAGTGAAGGTCTGTAATCCATCAGCTGAGCTGAGAACCCAGGAATTCAGAGGATCAGTCCTTAGATGCAGGTATTTCATCTGGGCATCTAATTAGGAAAACACAACCAAACCAGACCATAAAAACTAAAACAACACCAGTACAATTTTGTTAATTTCTGTCTTTGAAAAGGTAGCAATTATCTTCGGTGATTTGATTCCCATGGTACATACTGCCTTTCTGCTTATCTCTGCTGAAATGCATTTTTCTAAACAAAACAAAGCTCACTAGTCCTTTACATCTCACTACTCAATAGTTTCCAGTCTTGATCTTCAAGGGTAAAGGTGAATTTGTACACAGTGCTCTCCAAGTCTCTTTCTTGTCTTTACAGCTCTGTTTATCCCAGGCTCTTTAGGGAGCTGTTCCCTGTTTTACTCCCTGTAGTGCTTCTGACAGTGGCAGGAATGGGAGAAACTTGAGGGAAAGAATTGGGATTTTCTACCCCAAATCCAGGACAAGTTTTGATTAAGTCTAGACAATCCAGGACCAAAGTTTCTGTGCTCTGGCTGCAATACTAGAGACCTCCCTTATTGCAGCGGGAGGACCCCTACACACTTGTCAAAGTTCTGCAGAGGATCAGGTTCCTACGTACTGCTTTACATCTCCAGCAGATTTATTGCAGGTTGAAATTCCTCCCCCACCACAACACTGTGCTGCAGGTGTGGCACAGGACAGGCCGCACAACCTCCCTCCATGGCACATCAGTGTCCTGACTTGTATGCATTAAACTTTAATGCATTTGCTGTCTTCCTGACATCGGTCTGGACACAAGGCACAAGTATGTTGATCCTTCAAGTGGGAACGTTCAAGGTTCTGGAAGTAGAGACCTGCTCTATATTTAGAATTCAGTTTGAATAGTTCACCCCATCTTTCTCACTCTGCATAGCCTTGAGAGAAGTCTTTATATGGAGCAGCCACTGCGTGTAACAGTGTAAAAAGGAGCACTGCTTTCTTCATCTTTTTGTGAACATATGCAGCATTCAGGGCCAGGTGAGGACATGGAGGGGGAGATTGCTACTGCATTGCATGAGACAGGGGCTGCTGACAGGAGGACAAGAAGGAGGGGAATGCCACCTTGTTGGCAAAGCCAAGTGAAGTGCAAGTGCGTCTTCGTACGTCTTCGATGCTTGGTACATCCACCTTGGCACATCAGCTACTTCAGACATTCATGTCATCAAACAACAATGGCCTGATGGATTAAAAACTTGTCTTCATGGGTGTCTGGTAGCAACTTGTGTTGTGTGATGCAACTGACCACTTTTGCTCCTTGATTCAGATGATCGAGCAGTGCAATCCATAGCTCTTTGGAGAAAAAGGGGAGCCATATTCTTCTGCTCCTCTCTCAGCCAACATCTCCCACATGACATCTGTGGCTCTGGTACTTACCTGCTGTTGTTATGTGCTGATGGGCTTGCTAAGGAAATGAAATCTCTGGACTGTTGAGAAAGTTTTCCTTATTCATTCCTAGGCGATTGTTTACATGGTCATCAAATTGCCCTCTAAGTGTGAGACAGGAAACTAAGTCCTGATGATAAAGTACATTGTCAAAACTGTCCTCATGTAGTTTTAATTACTTTGGGTGTTACAGCAGACAATTATTTCACATATATTTTATATGGGTCAAGACGCAGACATAAAATTAATTGATTCAAATGGGATACACTGCTTTTGTTAAGGAGTGCACTTTTATCATTAAAGGAGGGAATACAGCTGGAGTAATTTATGAATGACAGCTGGAATGTAGTATTGAATAACAATGTGTGGAGCATGCTAGGTACTGAAAATTAGAAAAATACTTTGATCGTCTCTTTGCATCTAGGTGGTGGCACTGGCAGGAGCTATTCTTCCATCCTTGCAGGGACGAACTTAATATGTAAAAACTGAATTAATGTCTTGTCATACAATTTCATCTGTGGGAGAGCCATGACTGTGCTAATATAGTCAGAAAAGCATATACTTCATTTCTATCCATGGCTTAGTCTGGAAAGGTAAAAATGGCACTAGTTCTTTGTGTACTATACTACCCACAAAAAAGAATTCCTAACACAGAGATGCCAAAACCCCCACCCTTGTCAGAATAGACATATCATCTTACCAGCCACTTGGGCACAGCTTCTCCTCAGTGAGATGTAGGCTGGACCTAAGCCACTTCTGTCTTTGTTGGGTTTTTCATCTTTCAGCCTCAAAAGGAAACTTTGAAGGTGTTGTCTTCCAAACATCTCACTGGACCTAAGACATAAACTTCTGGTGTCATTACATAATCGTATCATAAACTATTCAAAAATACAGCTTCTTCACATGGTATGGACACAGGATCTCCAGCAGCAGCTGCTTGGCCTGTACAAATCATCCTTACTGATTGATATGACAGTCTACAGCACATGGACAAGCCAGCAGCACACCACTGAAATCTGCTGTGCTTGCAGGACTGAGAAGAGAAACGGAAATTGATAAGAAAGAGCCCTTGTCTTCAGAGTGAGAAAAACCACAAGCACCATTATCCACCCTCACCCCCATCTGCCACTGAACCTGGTGAAACTGCCTGCACAGGCTGCTTCTGTTGCCTCGCTGGAGGCATCTGCTGATGGTTACACCCACCTGTGCCTCTGCTGTGACAACCACACCAAAAGCATTGAAAGGAAAGAAGACAGAAGTGACGCTGCTCGAGTAGGGATTCTAGAAACTGAGGCCAGAAAACAGTGCTGCAATTAAATTTGACTGAACATTTCTCAGGATGAGGTAACCTACAAGGACTAGCCCAGAAAACACGCTAAATGCATTTAGCTGTCAATCACTTACATTTACATGAAGAAATTATTGGTATATTCCTCCTCAGTGACCTGTTTTTTGATTATTATCACTTTGAATTCTTTTGTACCTAAATTTATAAGAGCAAGTCAGAATATTAGGCCTTTCTTATACAGTTAGGATATGATTTGCCTATAACCAGAGACATTCAGTTCCCTTGCTATCTACCCTCATTTTTAGATGTTTGCAAAATTGCAGCCAGCTTAACCTCATTTTGAATTACACAGCTGTGTAATTCAACTACACAACATCTTAGCAAAAGGCGCCTTTAAAATAGTTGAGTAAATTTTTAAAATGTGCACATCTTCCTTCAAGCTTTTCCCATTCCTCTCAGAAGTCCAACATGCCAGAGCCTCAGGAGAAAGAATGCTTAATGGATTAAGCAGAACCATCTTGATTTGTACTAGCTGGGTAGCCAAACTGGCAACGCTGATGCTGAACTGCTCCCAGACAACTACTTACTGCACAGGTTTCCTAAATGTGTTGTGGGTGTGCCATCCCTGGAAGTGTTCAAGACCTGGTTGGATGAAGCTCTGAGCAACCTGGTCTAGTGAAAGGTGTCCCTGTCCAAATCAAGGGGGCTTGGAACTAGATGATCTTAAATCCCTTCCAACCCAAACCATCTTATTATTCTATGCAACCATCTGCTGCCAGAACACAATCATGTGGCGTTAGGTGTGGCAGCGCAGCTTCCCTATACCGAGTGCAAGGCTGCAGCAGTTCCTTACAGTAAATGCAGGGTAGATGAGGTTTAGCAAAGATGACTTACCAGTGACACTGTGTAGGGGCTTACACTTGCAGACAGTGATCTGACGAAATTATTAAAAACCAGGAAGATGTGGTGAGCAGGCTGCTGTTATGGTGTAAAAGACTTTTTAAAACACACAGACGGGTAAAGATGAGTTAGATCTCCTTCCTGGCAACAAAGTTAAACTCTAGGTGTTGATGATCACTCCGGTGTTTGCTAACTGAGAAAAACTGTGGATAAAATCTCATAAGTGAAATACATTTTGTCACTGAATTGCTGATCTCTGCAAATACACAGGGTTTCCTGCTCGATACCTGGAATTATCTGGATGAAAAAGCCACAATGATAATATTTACACATATTTAGCCAAATGTTCAGAGCTTCATAAGAATCTGGTATTCTAACCTAAAGCCACTAATGCTACATAACTTGTTGGATGCTTCTCCCAGGTGCTGCATCCACCAGATGATGCTGTGGCTATTCATGTAAAATCCCTCCCGTAACACACAAAAACCCATTGTCTGATGCTATTCATTCTGGTAACCATTCCCAGTCAACCAGACAGGTGTCAATCAAACTAATGCCTCTCAACATAAAGCCAATCTGTCTAGGGTTGCAGGGTTTGAGCCAATTTAATTTAATTTATTAGAGTTGAAAGGAACCTTTGCCTCTGTGACAATGGGTGAGACAGTTTGTAATCATTCTCATTTAATTGATGAATGTAAACCTGGCACTTGACAATTAACCAGACGCATTAAGACACTAGGGATGAAATCCCAGGACGATTTCACAAGCATGTACATGCTTCTAAGGTTTACTTTCCTGTAACGAATTCATCTGCAGCCTTTCTCAGCTGGGCAAAGCTGGAGCCATTCAGCTGTGTCTCACAGAAACCAACATCCTCCACTCAAAGAAAAAACCTTGCTGTGAAGGAGAAGGACCCAAGTCTCATCTCTGCTTTCAGTGTGAGACTGTGCTGAAAGTGTACAGCCTGATGGTAATTCTGTAACCCCACGTAGGCCTACAGTCCACGGACTTTTTGCAATTCATGTACCTAGGCACAAGTGAGGATGCATTAGCCACAAAAAGCCTACTAATTATCTTACTTAGGGCTGCTTTGAAGGAGAAATATTACTCTCTGGAAACACTTTTCTTTCCCACAAATTTTCTAGTGCTGAAACTTAACTTGTTTTTATAGTTTGTCCTTTATGGTTGCCTGATTTACCAACCCACTTTGATTAGCTTTTCAGTGTTAATTAATACACATTTTCAACCCTTCTAATCACATATTGCTCAAGGGTGGTTATTCTAAAGTCACAGATTTTAAGTCCAGGGTGCATCATTGCAGGCTGCAGCATAACTCTCTAGGATTTTACCCTTTACCCTGGGAACACAGTGCTGAACACCTCTCTGCTGACTGAATGTGAGAATTTTTTAAGGAAGGAAATCTAATCCTGATTTAAAGATTTTATGTGGGAGAGAAGCTAACCACATCCTGTCAAAAGGTGTTTCACTGGTCAAGATCTACATTTTATTTTTAGCTCGAACTTACCCAGCTCCAGCTTCTACTCATTAAGTCTTTGTTAGAACTTTGTTTTCGGAACTGTGTTATTTATAGCCTGTGACAGATCACTTCAGCTATCTCCTCATTTACAAGTTAATTAGATTTTTTTATAGATATTTCTAGCTCTCTCACCCAAAGAAAAGCCCTGGAGGACAGCTGTGGTCCTCTCACTCATGCCTCTACCTCTCAGCAGTGTCATCTGATCTGCACACAGGCTGCTTCTCACCAATGCAGTCCCCTCTTCATCAGAACAAAACCTTTCAGGGCCATCAGACTGTCAGAGCCCTCAGCACAGCCCGCTCTGCTGATCGTCCCAGCAGCACCAGCAGTAGCTCTGGTTGCCATTTTCCCACTACCCTTCTGATGCCCAGCCTTTGAAGTCTGGATGTTATTTCAGTAGCGGGTTGGTTACTGCTGTGTTTCTTCCTGTCGTCTCCTGCTTTTTGGAGCCTGCTGTTAGTCCTTTGAAGCCACACATCCCACCAGGAGCTCATGTTTACCCACCACCTAAGAAGCCACCGAAATGCTTTGTATAATCCCTCATCTCACCATCAGTCCCCATCTGAGGCAACCTATAGTTATTTGGATATTTCTATTTTTATTTTAAGTTATTGACACATAATTTGCCTTTTTTCATCCAATTAGTCCAAGAGTTTATAGCTCAATGGGAACTGTTCTGGGTGTGTGATTCCATGCAATATATGTGAGCTTAGTGTGCTTATCCCTGCGCTGTTCCCTGGCGTCAGCTCAGTCTAAAAAGGCTTTAACATTGTTCTAAAAGTGTTTACATGTTACATTATGTAATGTAATGTTTGCATTCATTCTGACGTACTTCAGATCTGATCTCCCTCCTTCCCTCCTTTTCCCTACCCATTTCACTGCCTGCAGCCTACGCTTTCTGTCTGCCAGCTGTAAAGAGATTTCAGAATTTTAAAAATAGCTATTTAAAAGCAACAAACCAAGGCTGAAATGAAACACAGCAGGTAAGAACTGCTCTAGGAAAACTCACAAAGTCAGAATACGCCAGGGCTTTCCTGCAGGGTTTTAACAGTGACTTCATGTAGCTGCTCAGACCTAAATCTACACATTTAGCTGAACCATCACTATGAGAGGTTTGTCCTCTATCTGAGTATAGCTAATTGCAGGTTTACTTTGAGAAGAGGAATTCCAGACATAAATTAATTTAAACTACGTTTTATTACATATTCTTCTGTTCCATGACATTTCTTTTTCCCCTCATGAGTGTTTATGGGCTAAATCTGGATTTAGATGCCTCTGTTTGAACAAACAAGCTCAACAGATTTTGCCACATGGTATTTAATGAAAAAGGAAATGTCATGAGGCCTTCCCCTTTGGAAATAACCAGTTGAGAAAAGATTAATGAAGATATATTTATGTCCACACTGTCCCCTGCAGCGAGGTTAGGAGGTGTATTCATCATATACATCAGGATTAACTCAGTTTCTGCTGTAGCATTGCAGTTCTCTTGAAATTGTGTAGCTACTGACCTACTTTTCAGGTGGTTTGGTGAAAGTCACTACAAATCCTTCTGGCATTTCAGCACCATGAAACTGTGATGTTTTACAGGAATATAGCATCTTCTGAAATGGCAAAAAATACAAAACTAAGTCACAAAACAGAATTTGAATTCTCAGTGTTGGGAAAAACAAGGATAGTTTTCATAAGTACACACAAGGAATGAGCTGACATGGAAACACCCTACAGGAATTCGTCTCAAAGGGCAGTCTCTGGAACCCCAGATATGTTATAATCTTTGATGACCTTCTGCTGCTCTTCTTCCTTCTGTAAAAAAGTTACTGGACGATCCTCCTTTTTTTTTTTCCTTTCTTCATGCAAAATAGCAGTTCCACTAAACCCAGGCTTATGTGTACATAAAATTACACCAGCTAAATGTTGGACACCACAGTCTCAGTTGAATATACTGATTCTTGAGGTTAAAATAACACCAGCTTTCTCCATAGCCCTTGCTCCTTGCTAAGACAGCTTCTCAGGAAGGTGGTGTTGGAATATTTACCAGCCCAAGAGGAAGGTGGTAAAAGCCCAGGACAGACATGTTTGGCCCCTTCCACCACTGTTTGCATCCGTGCCCCTCAAGCTGTGCCCATGGCAGGTGGATGCTGTCAAACAAGGTGGTGCAGGGCACCAGGTCTGGAGACACAAGCTTCTCACTCAAAGACAAAGCAATTCGTGACTCTGATGCCAGCAGACAGAGATGTGTGAGCTTATACAAAGCAAATCCTTAATCACTTTCTTAAACACAAGAAAGAATTCTCATAAATTAAACCCAACCAGATTATTATCTTAAGTTCTTTAAGGATTTGCTTGTGATTTCATAATATCAGCCTCAAGAAAAAAGCAGGACAACATTTTCTGTAGCTGCATAGGGAACTCCTGAGGTATGTTATTTTACAGCAGAATCTTGCACAGATAGTGTAACTGCTGTATCACCACCACTATAATGGTAAAATTATCTCCTACATTGCTTTAGTCCTTTGAGGACTTGGTGATTAGAGAGCACATTTCTGTTTCCCCGCACTGGCTGCACAAGGGCTGCCCCAGAAAAGAGGGCATGAACATAACACCCAGGCAGTTCAAAGCCTGCATTGATCTGTCTTGCCCAGTAATTACATTAACATCTCTGTGGTATGGTTATACAGTGCAGCCAGTTGAAAAGGGGAGGAAAAGGATCTCGTGAAGACAAAAAGACACAAGTCAGCAATTCAGCTGTTACACTGTAGTTTGACAGATACACAGAGAATTGCATATTGTTTCTTCATCAGCTCTTAACATCTGGTCACCAGTTTGAGGAACTGAGGACAGTAAAATAATCACATTTTTAAAAATAATGATTGGGGCTCATTGATATAAATGCTATGATAAGTCCAAAAGTGGTGGCACCAGCACAGCACTGAATAAGGGAGCAGAGTGTTTCAGCACTGCTGTGGCTTGCTGCAACTAGAGGGAAAGCCTCTGTTGCTGTGTCCCCATTGCTGTGGATAGGACCACCCACTCTGTGGAAGAGGGAAGGTTTTCTCTCCCTCTGCCCCTCTTCCATTGTTTCCAGGCCTTGTCCAGACTAACGCTGCATGGAAATTCATCTGCTGGCATAGGAGAGGTGTTAGGCAGATAGGACAGAGGGGAACAACCACGGTATATGCCAACTAGATTACAGGGTAATAGGAGTTTCTCCATCTTTTTCTTCTGTTATCCTATCTTGTAGTTATAGATGGGGAAATCAGACTTTACTGTAGTTGAAACACCGATACAACAACCCCCAAAAAGTATCCCAGAGGGTACCCCATGGAGCATGTAAGGCGGCAAAGGCAGGAGCAGGCTGTAAGCCCTGGAAGGAAACAGTGTCGAAAGATGTCCGAAAAAAGGGGTTGTATTACCAGGGTTGTTCAGCCAACACAGGACAACTGAACCCCCTCTAACAGGTCCCTTGGAAGTGAGCTAGTATTAACCAAGAAAATAACTTGACTTATTTTATATTTACTTGTTACAAAAAGAAAAAACCAAAAAGGTAACAGACATTTTTGAGAGTGAATGTTGCCTACTGATATAGGGTAATATCTGACAGTACTTTAAAGACACTTCAGAAAATTGAGGATTAAGCGTCTTTCCTAACATTAATACTGCACTAAATCAAAAGCTTTACTCTTCCTGAATGTGAAATAGCTTTAGCTATATTACTGAGCAGATAGCCTTTGAAACAGAAAGACCCTTTTATCAAAAAGGAAATAGTTCTGGAGTTTGCCTGAGGCATGTGTCCTTCCACAAGATTTAGGAAGGTGGGAAAAGAAAGTGGAAAAATAATTCATCTAACTTATTTTAAAACATATATATTACATTTTTGCATTTCAAATAATAACGTCTTTAAATTTTATTCTGTCTGTAATTTCTGTCTATGTAATGGATTTTGTTTGCTTGTCATTTTAAATACATCCCTGTCTTGGGGCACCTGAGGTACACATTTAGCTCAAAATTAATTTCTGCAGTTTTAATTAATTATGATTCCTGTATTAAAAATTAACTTCAAGGTTATTTTTCAAAATCCTTTATTCTTATTTGTAAGACATCAACAGAGACGGGAGGAATACATACCCATAAAATCATTCTTGAGGTTCAAAATAGTTATTAATTTTTTTCAGGTCTTCCAAGCTTCACTTCTGACTGCCTGACAATTCAAAGCCATTTAAGAAGTCTGAAAGAAAAACTATTGGAGAATTCAAAGGTAAAAGGACTGTATGGAGCTGGACTCCATGGTATCACAGCTGCGCACCAGGACTGGCTCAGCTCACCTCCCTCAGGCTGCAGCTGCTGCCCGAGGAGCTGATGCCCCTGTGGTTGTTCCCCCCACCTCCAGCCCGTGTGATGGTGCTTCCTTTCAGCCAGACAGCCATGAGATCCACCCCACACGTGGTGTTAAGCGTGCCATGGAACTCCAAACCTTTTATTTGACCTCCAGCTTCCTGGCAAGGGAGGTGGGAAAGGTCAACCACTTCAGGCTGTAATCCTTCAAACCTCTTCCTAAACGCAGTCAGCTGTGAAAAGGAGTCACACTGGTGAAGCATTTGTCATTCAAACTGAGCATTTGCCTGGACTCCTTTCACTAACCCCCTCCTCCCCACCATGACCTGAGCCCTTACTTGCCCAGTCCTTGAACTATTTAGACATACCCTGCCTTCTCCTGTTTGAGGTGGAAATGGTTGCAGTACCTTGTCCACGAATTTCTGATCTCAGAGCAGGACAATATTCACCTTGAGAAATGTAATTCTCTTCATGCACCACCACAGCTCTTGCTCTGGACTAAGACCTCAGCACTCCTCCTTCCTGCTCTCCATATTTTTCTGGTGTCTTTGTGAGTAATTAATCATGCTTACCCTAAAGGCAAGGAATTTTTTCTAGCCTTTGCAAGAATCAACCTTTTACCTCAGTATGTCAGACAGTGGCAATGGCATTGATTTGCCTTTCAGTGTTGTTTTGGTTTTAGTTTTGGGGTTTTTTGACAAAAGGCCACTTTAGAGTGTTAATGTCCACAATATGTTCAGGTTAATTACGCTTAGCAGGTGGGCTATTAATTGAAATGGGTATTGGTGAATTTGAAAAATCTTTTTTTGTACTCAGTTTTGATTTGCTTCCAAATACCTGCCCTGTGGTCAGCCCTGTGGTCAGGCCACATATTTGTAATGGGCTGCTCTGTTGTAATGAATTTCTTGACAGGGTTTTTGGTATGTTTTTAAAGATCACCTCAGCCTCTATACAGCAGCATCTCTGTTCACGTTTCGCAATTGGAAATCAGTCCTTAATTTCCCAAGGCCAGAAGAATGTCCTGAACTTTGCTGCTGCAAACTAAAATTTATAGGTACATAGAGTGGGAGCTCAGATAAATTAAAATAATTTGTAGATTCAAGCATGATCTTGTCAAGCTTGTGACTGTCATTAGAAGCCAGTTTGCCATCCTAGTAATTACATTCAGATGGGTTTGGGTCAAACTCACCATATTGTTTCTCCTAAAAAATGAGCTCTGTGGTCCTACATATTCTTGTCTGGCAGTTTAAAAATATTGATGGAGGATTATATTACAAGGTAGTTATGCAAAAAAAAATAGATTAATGAAAATAGTTTGTAACTGTGAATATAGATTGTCATTCTTTTTAATACTAGCAACCAGTTTTCTGACTGAATAATTTTTATGCAGATTTCTAATACTTGTGCGAAAAAAAGCATGATTTTGATGTAATTTTCAGAACCAAAATATTATCTCAATCTGCTACAGTCGTTAGTTTTAATTTCTTATTTTCGGTCTCTTTCCCAACCATCATCTACAATCAATACTACAGGAGAAATCAGTAGTACCACTTCTCCAGTTTCCTAGTGAAAGTCTGATGGATGAAAGTCCATTCAAGGGTGCAGATGTTTCCTTTGTCTCATCCGGGCCATTTCTGAAGCTAAGAAGAGGTAAAATATTAAGAATAACAAATCAAGACATAAAGAACAACCAAGTACTCCTGAATAGCAATTCTGCAGCACTGTCAGCTAAAATGCTGCCATGGACACCTGCTCACTCCCTCTAAAAATACGTTTCTGGATTGTGTCACCAGAATTAATGAGCCTAAAACATTTAATGTCTCATGACGATAGGATTCCTGGGTGGAAAGCTGTGTGTGGAAAAGTGGCGGGCAGATGCACCGCAGCCCTGTAGCTGTGCTGCTGAGGAGTAATCACAGCCAAGTCAAGGCAGTCCAAGGCTGGCAAGGTGAGTTGGAAGCCACAGCTGGGTCCCACAGTGGGAGGACCAGTTATTTGCTAAAGCTGATTGTGGGCCCAGGTGCTGCTCAGCAGATACAGCAACTACTTCGGCCTTCTCTCCTTCCTCCTTGGTGAAAAGTATGGAAGTGAGCTACCCCCTTAGCAGCATCACAAGGAATGACTTCGTCCATCTGATACATTTCTCTCCTTTGGAGAAAGCCTAGGCCCAACACTTCAGTCAGAAGATAGTTTACTTGCCCTCAAGGCCTCAGCAGTACTAACAATGGCTGTCTCTCAGTCAAATCGGCCACGCCAGGAGCCATTGCTTTGACAGAACTATTTTACATGCTTCAACCATAATGTGATTTGTCACTGGTTTCAGAGATGCAGCGCACAGCCATCCAGGCTTTCACAGGATTTTTTGGCCTGTAAGAAAGTTCTATTAGATTATTTACTCTGTCCCCTTGACTGTGGCAGCTTCTTACTGATGTGCTCCTCTAATGGAAGCAATGCTTTCCTGCAAGCCCCCATGCCTTCTTTCACGTCTCCTTCCTATCCCTAATGGCTTGATTTCCAGAGGTGATGGTATCCTCAGGCCTTTTTGCTCCTTGACGAAGAAGGACTGCTCAGACCTCTTGAAAACCAGGCCAACAATGTATCTATAAATGAGTAATTGCTATCTTCGTGGGTAGCTCCAGGCCATGTCATAATACGCTCTGTTAAGTGAGGACAAAGTCCATGCTAGAGGGATGAGCAGTTAGGAGTGATGCAGGGCTGGCATGAAGAAAGACGCACATTGGTCTATTCAAACTTTTTTTCCAGTGTGCAGCAAGAGGGAGCTTAGCAAGGATGAACATCTTCCCTGTCTTAAGGCAGGTAGGGCACGCTTCATCACAGGAACTGGCAGCAGTGAGGGACACTGAAAAGGCTCATTTACACTCATGGTACTGCTCTGCATTAGGAACTCCTGGGAAATTTACACTTGTGTGGTTTAAAGTTGCATTATCTTTATAATGAGTTTTGCTTATACTATATACAAATTGTAATTAGGGGATGTACCTCAACGTATCTTCAAAAGATACTTGTTTCCTCAAGGTGCAGAAGCCTGCAGGCTGAGAACTGATTTTTCTCCAATTATTTACTAAAACTTCTTTAATGAGTATTTCTACATGAACAAGAAATGTGGAACTAGGACCATGCTGTTAGAAAATAGGAGTGAATTTAGGGATTGCAGCAAACTGCAGCACTGCCAGCTCCTGCAGAGTTTGTGTATTCCTGGTTTAACATGTGTAAATTGACCTCTAAAGCTGCATCTGTGAGCATCTAAGCATATCCAGTGGCTTGATCTTGCCATAAGGGGGAAGTCTTGTTCCTTCTCCTTTTCCTTCTCCTCTAACCCAAACTTCTTCCCAGCCAAAGAGCCTGCCTCCTCACTTGTGGTGGCTCCAGAGCTTATTTGATTTGCCTGTGAGCTGATACAACTGAATGACACAGCAGAAAACCAGGCAGCTGTTTCTTTCAGGGTCACGTTTCTGCTTGGTTAGTGACTAACACTGGTAACTGAAGGGCTTCATTTATTCACAAGTAGCAGGGCTGACAAAAGAGAGATGTAGGGATTGCATGGCTGGGAATAGGGCCTCCTCACTCCAGTGGAGGTGAACTGCTGGCTTAGTGATTACCATCCTCAGGAAATGAAACCTAAGGTATCAAACTTGAGTACCAAAATCCATTTCAGACAACCTGCTCTGCACAAGAACAGCTCAGGCCAGTCCCGTGCCTCTGGAGCGGAATGTCTCCAGCAGCTTCTACAAGCCCTGCTGCCCTCCTGCCTGCCCGGACACTCTTCCCACACTGGCTGGCAGGATCTTTGCATGCCTTCCCCAGGGAGCTAGGCTGGGAACTGGTCCAGCTGAAAAGTAACTTCCGTACCCAGCTCACTTACAAGGAGTGGTGAGAGTACGATGCAGGGCCAAACAAGGGACAGAGATGGGCTATTCTAGGCTGAGTCAGAGCAAAGCTTGTACGTGTCCAGCTGCTCCTTATGCTGCTCTCACAGAACGTGACCTCTAGCAGCACATACTGTGCTTCAGCTCTGCCTGTGTTAGCCTTCTGCCCTAACTACTGCCAACAACAGGCCCTTGGACAAGAAGTTAAATTGGGTCCTTGGGATTTCCTCATTCTTGAATGGGAAAAAAAAAGACAGTGGAAATGGCTGAGAGGGAGGGTGGGTTGCTACAACGTGTGTACATTACTTGTATGTTATTTACTTCTGACTATAACTGTGACATTACGTAACATAAAATGCAATGCAGGCTTCCAAGGGTCCAGCTGTCCTTCCTCTCTCGGTCTCTTACATTAGTTTTTTGCACTCCTTTGTTGCATTTTGGGTCATGCTAAACTGTAAGGCCCTTGTGGCAGAGAGCACGTCACTGGTGTGCCACTGCAATGCCTCAGATAATGGAGCTCTAGCAGCAGTGGGGCCTTTGGGAGTGCCTGTCACAGAAATGACAGAAGGGAATAGTTTCACTCTCATGGAGTGCAGAATTAATAATGTCTAAGAGTGCTTGGTTTTTGCCAGCCTTTTTGAAGGACTTCATCTTTGCTTACTGTCTATGCAGTTCCTACCCCTCCATCTCTGCCAGCTACCCATTACCTTTACATCCCCCTCCTACTCCTCTGTTTTGACTCCATGGCTGATTCTTCCCTTTTGTCAAGAGATTGTAGGCCCCTTTCCCTCATTCTCTGCATCTCCCCTTTCTGACCTTCCTGGCCAGCCTGTCTGCTGACTAGGGCTGCAAATAAAGGTTAGGTAATGAGCAAACTCCACTTCCCCAGATTTAAAAGAGAAACTTAGAATAATTGTCTTCTTTCTAAATGCAAAGGCAGATAAATTAAACCAAAAGGTGCTTGGAGCTGGAGGGCAAAGGGGAAATGAGAGGTGGGAGAGAAGAAAGGAAGAGGCAAGCAAAAGCCACCCCTCTCCTTTGGAACTGTCTTTGGCTTTGTTTCCATTTTTACAGGAGTATAGGTTAAGGTGAGAGTCCAAACTGCTATGGTAATACCCTTTTATACCATATGTAGTGATTCTTGTTCAAAAGCAAGTAAATGGACTTGATTTAGCTTATGATTTTTGAAAGGTTTTTTTTCAACTAATTAAATCCAAATAAACTAACTATCTGGAGGAACCAGGAATGTCTACAGTACGGTTAAAGAGATGGGAAGTTCCTCTGGATTTCAGTGTACTGGCACGCTTTGTACATGCCTTGTGAAGACTCAACGAAAACCATATTTTGCTGATGATGTTGAACTGTGCCAAAAGATACAGCTGAAGGGGAGTAGCTGCTAGAACATTTGTTTCCAGTCTTTTTGGACCCACAGACTACTGTTAGCCTCCAAAATTTCCTACAAATCACAATTTCACAATTCATACTTTAAACTGAAAACACTACAGAGGCACCAATGGCTATGACGGCCTAGCACTCTTTATAGGACATCTACAAGGCTTGAGCAGAGCAGAGGAACCACTGGTCTAGAATGAGGGAGTGCAGAGGTGGAACGAAAGTGATGTGCAAACCTTCACTGACTATAGTATCCAGAAACCAGTTGGAGGTGAAAGAGTTAAAGTCTCTCGGGTAGTTGGGTTCATTGCAGAGTCCCACGGTGTGGGATGTGGATACAGATGTTAGGGGTTTCACAAAGTCTTCTTGTTTCTAAGGGGATGATTTGATGGGAACTTTCTGCAAGAATTGCAGGTTAAAGAAACCAGAGGACGAAGTCTGAGAAAAACATCATTAGGTCAACTACAGTGTGCCAGTACAGTGGCATGTTAGGAACAGAGAAGAAAAACAACACCAGACTGCTAAAATGGCAACCATCAGCTGGATATTACAAGAACTGGCAGGTTACATGCTAGAATAATACGCATTTTGTTGCAGGGGCTATGTGGACAAACTGAGATAGGCTGGGCTCTTCTAAACATGGACGATGTCGCCCAGTGCAGACAGAAGTTGCTGGATAAACAGCTCAAAGAAGGTTAAAACCAAAAAAATTTTAAAATAAAATTTTAAAAGAAAGGTAACAAATCAACAGAAGAACCCAACAGCTGGCAATAATGAAAGGCGGTATGAAGAAAGGATCCGTTTTCAGAATTCATTGGATGGATATGCATGGAGATAAAGTGAGCTATAATCTTGCCAAAGATTAGGTGAAAATGAAAATGCTGGTTGTATTGTTGTATTTAGATTAAAAACAAACAAACGAACAAGCAACCAACCAAGCAACAAACCAGCACTTTCCTGCATAGGCAAATCCTTGCTTGGAAAACACCAAATGCAGATCCAGGCTCTAAACCTAGAGCCAGCCATGCATCATGACAGCAGTGCTACTGCAGAATGGCATATGGGGTTTGAACTTATTTTCAGGAAGTAAGAGCTCACTGGGTGTTAAGTCTGCCCATACATATGGGTGGAAACTTGTAGTAATTGTGCAATTTCCCTAAAAAAATCCCCAGAGATCTCAGTTAGGTATTCTGCTTTTGCAGCCTTTCCTGCCTTTGCTCTTACAGTGCTTTTCACTGGCAGTCCTTGCACTTCCCTACATCATGTAAAAATACGATTATTTCTTTCGCTGAAAAGCCACTAGTAACTGTGCCGAGGTCTCTTTTGCCAAAATACCTGTCTTCATTAGTCACGCTCACTTAACGAGGGAAAAAAAAAACAACCAAAAACAAACCAAAACCAGGATTCTTCGATTCCTCCTTTTTTCCTCCCTTCCATGCCAGCCACCGGAGCATCCCCCAGCCGCGCAGCCCCCTGTGCAGCAATCGGGGCGGCGGCCCCAGCATCCGCCGCCGCAGCGCCGGCCCGGCCCCAGCCGCTCCCCGCTGCTCCCCGGCCGAGAACCCCC
>VZRR01000322.1:206691-334568 GCA_013398015.1 Oreocharis arfaki
AGAGGAGAGGAGAGAAGAGAGGCGAGAGACGCGCCGCAACTTGCTGCCGCTCCTCCCTCCTGTCCCTGGCTGCGCCGCTGCCCGGCCCCTGCGGGCTGCGCTCCGCGGGAGGCGGCATCCAGGGGCGCACCGCTCCGCGGGGCCCGCGCCTCCCGGTGAGTTGGGGGCGGTGCGCGAAGTTGCCGTGTCTGTATTTTGGGGGGGTGCCGGTGCAGTCGCTGCGGGGGCTGGTGGCGGGGCCGCTGCGGGGCTGCCCCTGCCTGGCCGCGGTCCGCGCTGCGGGCGGGCGCGGCGCACAGGCGGTGCTGCGGAGGGGATCGCGGCAGGAGCGGTCACAGGGGCAGGGCACGGCCCCGGCGGGGTCAGCTGTGCAGGTCTCCGCGGCGCGGGGTTACCGCGCCTCCCCGCTCCCGCCGCTGCCAGCCAGCCCCATAACCGTGTTTCCATTGAAATCCTATTACGTAGTGGCAGGCTCCAGTTTGTTTCCCAGGGGCATCTGCTCCGGGGCTTGGAAAGTGTTCAGGAGGAAGGGGTCGCTGGGGCGAGCGGGGGCTGCTCCTCGATCAGAGCTGCAAGCGCAGATTGTCCCTAGCGCATCGAGTGCCGGGTGTGCTGCGCGGAGCTTTCGGCTCTCTTAGTGCACCGGAGAGGGAAAGGGGAAACTGGCACACGGTCACACCAGAAAGTTGTGTAGCTTGAGGTGTTACAGGCGCTAATGGGCCAACTATCTAAATAAACAAACATAGTGAATTATAGGTGTCTGAACTATAGTGCTTTGAGCGATAGAGCTCTTTGACCTTTCTTTCTAATCTGTCCTTCCGGGATTTGGTTTTAAGGACAGTAATATATCCTCTGTGGTGCTGAATAAATGCGTTGATTACATTTGTAAAAGGATTGGCCTTTGAGATAATACTGAGCCATTAAGCAATAAATGCAGAAAAAGGGTGAGACAGAGAAAGAGCAAAGACAGAATTTTGGCAGAAAATATTTTCCACCTTCCTAGCAGCCTAGGAAGCCTAGCAGCTGTGCTTGATTAAGTTTTATCCAGAGTTCTTATTTTATTAGATTAAACTTCAAAAAAACAAGCGCACTGTGTGAAACCCGAAGCAGATCCTGCTTAGTCTTCTCCAGGTCTGTCTGTGTTGCAGATAAGTGATGATCGGAACAGCATCTGTTAAGTGAATTTGTAGAAGCAAACACTGCTAAAGATACCCAGTAGGTAAATGGAAGTACATTGTCATTGTATTTGTTTATCTTAGGCGATACAGAACAAGACATTGCAAATTCTGGGGGGTTTTATTTTGCATCTTTAAAAATTTTGCAGGTGCACAGCTTCATTATGGCAAAAGTGCCTCCCTTAATTGGAAAAGTGATTAATTCAGGTCTTAGCTTATTTAACAAAGGCCAAATTCTGCAGCCTGTGGGGCATTTCCTGTAAGGGGTCAGTGTCTTTTGCACTCGTTGAAAAAGAAAATAGTACGGCATGTGTAACGCCTTGCAGGCCTGAAGTACAAGAGCAATGTTATATTTAACCAGCATTTCAACACGGAATTTTATTAACATAAAATCAATATTCAGGTCAGCAATGGTGATCTGCAACTTCCAAATGAGAACCTGATCTGAAGGCAGCACATTGCTCATATGAGTAAGGGTTGTGGGATATGACAGTCATCAAGCTCACCTATCATTTGTTTGGTTCCTTTTATGAGATGTCATTAAAAGAGGAAAAGAAACTGGTAATCCATTGTGTTTTAAGACACAGTGCTTCTCATAAGCCTCACTGCCAGGCATTTGAAAGTGATTGTGGCTTTAGAGCATGTATTGTATACTAATGACTACTACTAGATAACTTAAGTTCTGAATTTATTCTACTATTAAAGTTATATTGATCAGAAAGTGGCAACTGGATTCCAAGTCTTAAACAAGAAATTACTGATGGTCTTAGAGTTAGTTTATATTATAGGGAGCACTGAGGAGTCCACAAGAAAAGTAATCAAGTTTTTCTTCTTGGATGTGCAGTGGCATTTAGTTAGGAGCCCTCCTTCTCAGGGTACTGGGAACTTCGTTGACACACAAAGGAGTTAAATGTGTTTATCAGCTCATTGATGCCCGTGGTAGAATGCTTTAGAGTTCAATGGCTGGAACAGGACAGTTATTTTCCTTCCAGTAAGGATGGGGATAGAGAACTGAGGGGCTTTTTCAAAGTGGTTCCAAACCCGTATCATTCGTAACTGGGTAATATAATGCAAGAATAAGATTAATAGACTATGGAGACTCAAAAACATGTAACACTTAATTAAAACAATAAATCATTAAAATAACTCAAAATAATTCAAATTACTCAGGCCCCTACAGCAATGCCTCTGCTTCCACGTCTTGAGAACGGAACAGGTTTCAGGCACAGGATGCGAGGGTAGCTCAGCCCTGGAGCAGCCGTGGGAGAGCCAGGTGTCCTGTAATCTGGTTTCTGTGCTGTGGCTGGGAGGGAGCCCAGGCAGGGTGAGGGGGTGCAGAGGCACTCACCCTTATCCCCAGGTTGCTAAGCTCAGGTGGGGAGTGGCCCCCTCCCATGCTTGAGGGAGGGTTTGCTGAATGTATGGCTACTGCTGGCCCAGGCCCTGCATGGAGCCAGCAGGGTAGAGGTGCTGGATGAGACCCTGGCTGCACAGCCTGTAGCCTGCAGGCAGGCTGCCCTGGCTGCTTGCTGCCTGTCCCGGCATCCCAAGGATGCCATCAGTTGCAGGCCTTATACTGTGTATAATCGTGCTGAAAAAATTCTGGAGAGGGAAGAAGCTCAAGCTTCTTCCTTGGGGAAATGGTCCATTTGTAAATGTTCATGTGGTAAGATACTGCTTGCATGGAGTGAAACATGGAAAGGGCAAGCAGTACACACTCATTTGTGCAATACTGCTAGCAGTAAACTCTAGATTTTGAAATTGCTGTGCAATCACATGGGCTCATGAAGGACCTGTGAAAGCTGCAACACAGATGAGGAAGCTGAATCCTGATGTGGCTGCAATTTACTGCAGGTAGTCAAGATGTCTTGGTTGCTGTTCCCCTGTCTCCATCCTGGTATCCCTCATGCTCTGAATTGCTGCACTGTTCCACAGGTTCTCCATCGGTTGCTCCTTCCCCCTGGTCCCTCACCTCCCAAAATCCCCATGTCCCATGCCACCAGTGCTGCCCTGCTTGTGAACTGGGGTGAGTGGCAGCCTGCAGGGCTTTGGCAAAGCACAGGGACTCACTCAAGGCCCCAAACTGCAAACCCCTCTGCAGTTTCATTCTGCTTCTCTCCTGTGGTGAAGCAGATTTTTTGGCAGCAGTTTGCCCACAGTTACCTGGGCAGGGGTGGGCAAGCTACATGTGGTGCGACCTCCGAAGCTTGCTCCTGAAGAATTGCACCAAGCACAGCTGTGAGGTGGAGATGATGAGTGACAGGAGGTGTGCCTTTGCTTCATGGATGTGATATAACCCAGTTTTAATTAAAGCAGCCACAGCAGATTATTAGGGTAGATAAATACTGCCTTGTTATAGCCCTCTTGGGTCGTATGTAAGCAGTATTCGTTTTAGAAAGGATGAATGAATAGTCAGTGTGAAGGATAAAGATCAGCATTGTTAATCACTCTGGAAGTCTTCCGTGGGAAAGTGTAAACCTATGAGGAAAGATAGTGCCCATAAATGTCATTTAAATATTTAAATAACTTGAGGATAAAATTTTGATAGTAAAGGCATGCAAGTACCAAGTTATGTTTGGGCTCCTGTCAAAGATAACTAGGACTTGTACAGTTGCCTTCGATCATTTGTTGGCTGTACTTCTAGTTAATACTTTGCTAGCAGTAATGAAGAGCTCATCTTCAATGCCACCTGTGGAAAAAAAAAAGATCTAATTTTTCTTTAGAAACTTGGACGGCTACATTTGCTTAAGCTCTTGAGCTTCAGGAGTGGTTAACACTTCCCTTGTGGTGTTCGTAGGTAAGCAGTGTGCCAGGTGCCTTTATTGGGGCTTGAGTGGTAGGGACTGAGCATCCAGCTGCAGTTTGTTGCTGTTGATACATCTGTATGGGGAGAAGAGTGACTCCAGGTGGGAGAGAGTGGGTTTTCACCCCCATAAATACGTGGAAATGACAGGAATTGTGCCTCTACTGTTCCTTGATTTTGTAATTCTCACTGAACTTTCTTTTGCCCTTTCCCAGCTCTCAGAATGCCTTACAACTGTGGAAAAAAAAAAAACAACTGTCTGCTTTCATGTAAATGGGATGAGGATGAGCCTTTGAAAATATATCTAGCTGATGTTGATGAATAAACAAACTTGGCCAGGGTAAATCTTTTCATCTAACTTCAAGAGCCACACTGTAATGAAATAAATATAGATGTACTTAATGGGCTTCTTTCATCGAAATACGTGGCAAACCCTTTAAACTAATGCAAACAAATCTAAAACGGATTTCTAAGTGGCTTCTTTTTTTTTATTTTACCACTATTGGGGCAGTTTAGTCTACCCAGGCTAGGCCAGGAATGGAGCTTGCTCCTGGAGCTGTGCAGATGCTGAGGTGAATGCTGGCCTAAAGGGGAGAGGGCAGCGGGAATGTGAGAGACCCAGCTCTTCTCCTGCGGTTTTGTGCAATAAAGGCAGGAAGCACTCATTCCATGTGTAGTTTGAAATGTATTATTTGATGAGTGCCTCCCCAGACACTTCCTTTTGGAGGGCAGCTTGCAGACAAGGCTCCGAGAGGCAGGGGAACCTGCAGGGCCTGCTGTCTGTTCCCCCTTGGTTTTGCTCAGCCCAGGCTGCACCGAGAGCCCCCCAAGCTCAGGGTAACTGGCTGCCTTCTTCTGGGGCTGCCTGTGCATGGCATGCCACTGCTTGGCCAGGTGCAAACCTGACTGTGGGGCTTGCGCTGCAGGACACGTCCTGGTGGTCCCCCAGGCAGGGTCCTGGCTCAGAGTACCTGAGCTGGGTGCTAAAGGTGGCCTTGGGGCCATTGTAACAGCTGCCATAGACACTGTGATTGAAGTGTGACTGCAGGGGAGGTGGTGACTTTGGCAGCTGTGGGAAAGTGGAGTTCAAAGCACAGTTTTGCAGACCTGGGCATTCACTGTGTGCCAGTGGATTGGGTTTCATTTCGAGACTTGTAGGATGACTGTTTTCAATGGTAGCGTTTGTAAACAGATTAATGACGTTTTGTGCAAAGCCTGTCTTGCACATACAACTGTTTGGTTTCACTGCCCTTGCTTGTGAAGAATGTGTAATGTCTGTCTTTCCCATATCGTGAAAAGAATCTTCAGAGCTTCTCTTTAAAAATCACAGTTGTAAAACAATTTTACTTTAAAAACAAGTCTTAGTTTAAAAAGGATAAACTCTGTTCTGGAGAAAAAGACTTTTACTTGGCCTTTTCTTTTCTTAATAGAAAAAGTTCAGATCCATTTAATTCCATTGTGGAATAAAATTCCATTCACAGCTGGGCAGTATAAGAATTTGAGTATTAGACTGTTTAGACAACTATGTCAGCATAATTACAGAAATTCTTCAGGATGAGATTTTTTTTTCTTGAGATCTTGATGAATGGGAAATACTGTAAAGAATGATTCCTGTGAGTGTTAGAGGAATTTTGTGAAAGAGATTTAAATCAAGGAGACCATTCTTGTTTGAAAAACATAATGGTGATTTGCTGATGTCCAGACTGAGCTCACTGTTTGACACCTCAAATAATCAGACCAGTCCAGTTTAGCTCACATCTGGTTGCGCTGTGCTGTGTGTACAGAAGTGAAATGTGTTAAAAACTGTTCAGCTTCGGATGTGTTCATCTGGGGATTTGCTCATAAATAATTGATAACCCTCTGAAACAAAATCTCTTCATTACTCCGTGGATTGCTCACCTCTTCCCTCCCGTGCTCGTTGTTCTCGCAGGCGGGGGAAGAAGGAGGTGCTGCTTTAATGAAGGTGCACGTCAGCCTCCGCTGCTCCTTCCAAAGGTCATCCAGCTAAGCAGTGGCAGTGAAATGCCTGACAAAGATAAACATTTTATGGAGATATGTGGCATTCCAGTGTTCTGGAGGAACCACTAAGCTGCTGTATATAAGACTTCTTTGCATCTTAGCATAGAAGCAGTGCGTATGATGAATTACTAAATCAATGGAATGTTTGCGTCTGGTGTGCTGCAGGACAGGACATCAAATTAAGGGTCGTTTGCTGTGCATTAGCAATTACAGCTGTAATATTTGGGCTTGATCTTTCATGATTTTGCTGATAAGGATACCATTAAGTATCCTTGCTCAGACTGTTTGCTGCAAATGGGACAAGTCTTGGTGAGCAGTGCTTTCTCATTGGAGTGAAAGTGAGTTCCTATTTACCAGACATTGATGCATAATGATGAATTTCCTTTTCTGAAAAAACTGTTCTATGTCCACTCACTTAAAGTCTGAGTTGATCTGACAAAATCTCCTTTTAATGGAAAAAGTGTCTTAATGTAAGTTCAGTTCATCTTTTTGATGACTTGATTGCTTCAGAGTTATTAGCCAGGTTCTCTAACAGTCTTTAAAGGTGCTAATACTTGCTTGCGTTTAATAGCCCTAACTATTGCTAATGTACAGAAGATGTTCAAATCACATCATTGAGAGAGAACTCTAACAAATCTTACAGCTATTTTAATGTGAGGTTTCAGATGTTACTCTTTTGAATTGAAAGGTGAATGCTATACAGGCTTTGTCAGACTGCTGTTTCTGGATGACAGCACTTTCTATGGACTACCTGAAAGTCCTAGAGTGCTGATTCCAGCTTTCAGCTTCACGATTCATAGCTCAAACTCTTCCTTTTTTACTTGGCAGAAGTATGCATCTGTGGTGGTGTCTGGATTTGTGTCTTGCAAAGAAATATTGGATCAATCAAAGAAAATGAAAAAGATTTTCTGAAATGGTAATCACATTCTGGCTGATACTGGAGAGAACAGAGTCTTCCCTCCTTCTCTAAACCACAAGATTAAGCTTGCTTATACAGGATTAACAGAGCTCTCTTCTGTTAATTCGTAGTGGTGTAGTCGAAGTGCCCTATTCTACATCAGTGGAAAATCCATTATCAATCAATGGGAATTCTGCAGCTGAAGCCAAAGGGATTAGAGACTCATCGTTCAGAAGTGACTAAAGGAGAGAAAGCCCTGGAAATGCTTGTTGCCACACAGCTGTGAGCCACCGCTGGGGTGTGCCCACGAAAAATGGCAAAGGAAAACATTCAGTTGCCTCAGGCCAGCTATTTCCAGTGACTGTGAGAGGGCTCGTGCCACGATGCAGGGCTGCAGGGAAAGCTTACCTGGGGTGCTGCTCATAGTGGGCTCTTCGTCATGTCCAAGCAAGGTGATTTCAGACTGGAAAAGGTACACAGAGAAGGATAACCTGAAGCCTTCTTCTAGGGATCGTACTGCCGTCGGGGAGAGTTAATGAGGCGGTCAGTGAGAGTAGGAGTTAAGAGCCGTGGAAGTGGGGTTCAGGTTTGGGAATGAGGGGTGCAGAGGAGCGCTGGTGCCTACACCATGCTCTGACACCTGCCCCTGCTCAGGCTGCCACTCAGGCACGCTGGTTTAGGAGACTGGAGTGCAAGGGAGACATTGGTGAAGAGGTTGCTAAAGAATTTGCTACTGATGGTGTTGAGGGTGATTTCCTAACAAACTACGCTGTCTCCATAAGTTTCTTCCTTCAATAAATAGCAGCTGCTTTTCCTTCTAGTGGGTTGCATAGACCAGCATTCAGACTGTCATAGCCTGCAAACTAGAAAGCCTGTGGTTGCAGACTTACTTTAGTTTGGAATATTCACCAAGCACATTCCAAAACAGAGTTTTACTTTGTCATAGAGCTTAGCTTAAGAATAGCTCTGATGCTGAGCCTAGCTGTGGGGAAAAGCAGTCTCCATGGCCTCTACTGCAATATTTTGTAGTTACTTTTCCACAAATGGAAGCTAATGCTTCGAAAAAAGGTATTCAGAGTAAAAATTACAGTTTTTAGAATAACTTGATGAATGTAAGTGTGTTGTTTTGATCTGTTGTAATAGGCAAGGTTGTGTCACTTAGTTTGGCAATTACAGAGATTAAATTAGTTTTCCTTTCCTCTTGTGAAATGCAAAATAATTGAACGCACATCATGGAAGATTGGGGTTCTCTTGTTTGTACCTTCATCATTTATTAATCTAACACATTAAATGAGAGGCTTTATGGATTTGCTTGCCTAAGGAAAAAGAAGAAGAAAATGCAGAGAGGCCGAACTGGATACATGTGTATTCTGTCTCATGCTTTGATATACTGTCAAATATTGCTTGATTTTTAGTACACTTTGTAAGAAAGGATACTGCTTTGCCCCCAGAAGGGTAAATTGTGACCTCATGTTTAAATAGTCTGAGTAAGTTCATATTTGTGTCAGCAAATTCACTTGTGCGGTTCCCCTCACACTCTTCATATAGGAATGTAATGTTATAATCAGACAGGCAAAATAAGCTACAAACAAGCACTCTGTAAAAAGGTATATTTTAGAACGATCTTGGCCATCTTAATTGACTTCCCTGGTTATAGGAGGGGCTGTCCCTTCCCCTAGCTCAGCCTTTTCAGGAGATCATTTTGGCAGAGGTGCAATAACAGCTCTGTGGGGGCAGACGTGCTTTTCTTTCTTACCTTCATGTAGCTGGAGGGGATTTGAAAATTGGATATTTCTCTCTGTCTCTGCAGCTCCAAGTAGCCCTGACACTGCCAGCCATGGATTAGTGAAATAAATCCCTCATGTTCATACTGAAGTGGAAAGCATAAAGAGCATTTTCTGCCTTTTTTCCCCCTTTTTTATGTGTCGTTTGCTGGCTGGCACAGTGACCTCCATTTCGTGACTTGTGACGTGACGTGTCACAGAGCTTTTCTCTGTGGGTTAATTATTCACTCAGGGGAGCAGCAGCATGTGACATTATGCATTACTGAGGTAAACAGTTACCTATAGACCACCTATACTGAATGTGTACTTCAAATATTATCTGTTAATGCACTTTGACTTTTCTAATATGATTTTCTTTCCCTTGTATCTGTTTTCTTAACTATGTTCTTGGTAATCAAAAGGCATGCAAACATCTAGTCACATTTTGGTGTTTATAAGTATAACTGAATTTGGAAGAAAATATTTCTGGCAGTTTAGTACATGAAATTTGCCAGTTCATTGGGAAATGGTTTTTTGCTAGTAATGTAGAGGTACAATAGTTTGGTTTTCCAGAGTATCTTGGTGGACAGTCTGTCAAGTCTTTTAAATTGTTCCAGTCAATTCTGTTGACTGAAATGCAAGAAATAATTTTTTATTTTTTTTTTTTGATTCTTGAAGATTCAGTTTCCTACTCTTGATTTACATTTTGGTATCAACTGTATATTTTAGTTTGTGTGAGTGAGCCCTGAAGCTCTTACTCACTTGTGACTCCATCTTTAATTTTGCTTGACAAGTCCATCTCATTCCTAGAAAGCTAATACAGCGGGAATTGATTAGCATTAACAGTGAGGTGAATGATAGGGGAGGAGGTGATATCTGGGTCTGGTGTGGGGCCTGACCCATTATCCTGAATTAATGGATGCTGGTTTCTAGGTGATCCCGTTATCATCCTCCTCAACAAGTTTGGCTAAAACCACCCCTAGAGAAGAACTGGAGAAAGCAAACTAGAAGCAGAGGATTGGTTTCCCACCAAAAAGGGAAGCCATTATTGTGAGGAAATTAGCTATGTCATTTACTTGGCAAAGCAGGCAGGTAGCAAATAACTCAGCATTTCTGTTTCATGTTTGCTCAGCACTCAGGCATAGTGTGCACAAGTAACATGGTGCAGTTGGTTCTCAACAGGCACATCAACACCTGTAGCTGGTCTGGGAGGAGAAGCCCAGAAATGTGAAACGGGTGATGGAACTTCCAAACTCCTGTAGGGGCGGCCCAAAGAGCTGGCTGTAGCTACCCTGAGACAGCAAAGCCCTGGAGGTTTGGACCTCATGGTTGGCAGTCTGGGAACCTGGAAACCTTTGGTTGATTTTTGTCACTTTTTGCTTCTCCCAGCTGTGGGAATTACTGCAATATTAGTTCTTGGACAGTGGTAAAATTAGCACAAGTTGTTAGTTTTAATCAGCAGTAAATATTTTATTCAAGAAACACAGGTAAAAAGAAAATTTGTTTTCCTTTGGTTTTCTGAGTTAGGCAGAAATTATACGTTGCAGTGGTGTGACTCCCTGAGAACCAGAATTTCAAAGTCTTGCCAGTTTCCATGTTCCAGCCAGTATGATGTGTGCCTTGCTCCACAGATCAGTTGTACTTCCTATATAAAGTATCAGCTTGTGTAATTAATTACTGTTGCTTAAAAAAAGCAACCGCTTTAAACAGGGAGAGCTTTCTTTCATTGGATTTTCTAGAGAAATGAGGAAAAAACCCAACCAAATTTTAAAAAAATCCAAACCCCCAAAACCAACCAAAAAAGCACACACAGAAAACCCTTGGGAATTTCTGGGCCTAATCTATCTGTCTATAGGCAATAGGAAATTTCTGAGGTGTAACTCTAATGTTGTAGTGTTCATCATTTAATAAAAATTATGCTCCCTGCAGTTCATCAGCAGCTGGCACTTAAAAAGGCTGAATTCAGAAAAAATAAGTGTGAAGATTTCTGTGGGTAAATGATCGGGACAAGAGCTGTGAGACTGACACCTTTTAAACACCTAGCTACCTGGTTTTTTTAACACTCCAGTACCTGTGGTGCGTGTGTGCATCAGCCTGATTGCGTGCAGATAGGAGCAAGCTCTTGCAGAAAATTAGTGCTGTTAAGTCAGTAGTATGGTAAAGAGTGAGGTTTTGGTGTCAGGGAGAAGCACAGTGCTGCTTTCTCTTCCTTCCTGTATCTGATGTTTCAGTTTAGCGGTAGAGGAGTGCTGGGGCTGAAACTTAAACTTGCGTTTTTTTACCCTCCTGCATGATCTTCTCCAGTGGACTTTTGTCCCTCAGCCCTGGGAGTGATGGTGTTTGGTACAGGAAAGAGTTAAATTCCAAAAGCACAGCCTGGCAATGCAGTGCCTCTGGAGATTTAAATGAGGAGATGCTGATACAGTGCAGACTGTGAAGTGGGCCCTGCTGGGGCATATGGCCAACATGGGATCAAGGATCACAGGTCATTTACGTGCTGACCGGAGCCTGGCTTCTGCTGGGGCTGCCCTACCTGTGGCTGGCCCCAGCTGATCAATGCTGCATCCGGGGGACACCACCTTCTGCTCTGCTGCAGAGAGCAGCTGGGAGTTATCCCACATCCAAAGCTGAGCTTCTGGGTGGTAGGTACTGGGAGCGAGGGGAAGTGCAGAGTCCTTCCCCTGGAACAATCCCAGGCACCAATATGTGCGGGGGGCTGACCATTTGGGAAGGCAGAAAAGGTGCAGGGGTTCTGGTGGACATCAAGTTGGACATGAGCTGGCAAAGGAGCCCTTGTGACAAAGAAGGTAAACTGTGTCCTGGGCTGCATTAGACAAAACATTGACTGCAAGTGGAAGGAAGTGATCCTGCCCCTCTTTTAGGCACTCATGAGGCCACACTTGTTCTGGGATCCCCAGTACTAAAGAGAAATGAACATACTGGAGGGAGTCCCACAAAGGGCCATGAAGATGATGAAGTGACTGGAGCATCTTTCATATGAGGAGAGCTGGGACTGTTGAGCCTGGAGAAGAGAAGGCGCAGGGAGAATGTTCTCAATTTGTAGAAATACCTGAAGGGTGAGTCCTAGCAGGACAGAGCCAGGCTGTTTTCAGTGGTGCCTAGTGACAAGACAGGGGCAGTGGGCAAAACCAGAAGTACAGGAGGTTCCTTCTGAACATCCAGAAACACTTTTTTTCACTGTGGGGGTGGCTGAGTGCTGGCACAGGTTTCCCTGGAAGGCTGTGGAGTCTCCATCCTTGGAGGTATTCAAAACCCACCTGGACATGTTCCTGGGCAACCGGCTCTGGGAGGCCCTAGTTGAGTAGGGGTGTTGGATCAGGTGACCTCCAAAGGTCCCTTCCCACCACTCTTACTCTGTGACAGCACCAACTGCACTCTTTAGCAGCTGTTCTGGATGGGTAGCAGGGACTAACTCTGTGCCTCCTTCTTTGCAGACCCAGGTGTTTTAAGAGAGCCTGTTCTAAAATAACAGTTCTCTAGTTCATTTTTTAAAAATTTGAGAAAGGTTCTCCATTCTCACTGAAAAAAAGGATAGTGATATATTCTTGGTACCTTATGGCTACTTCTCAGTTTGCTCACACTTCTTCACCTTTAGTTTTTGAAAGATAGAATCTCTTCTATGTACCCTGGATTGTAAAGCAGGGATGCAGTATCTGCTGTCTTCTGTTCCTGCAGGGTATGTGCAAAAGAGCAGCTACTTCATCACTATTTTGAATAAGCAGGTGAAAAATAAGGGAAAATATCATTCTTTGCAGAGACTCGAGCCTGTAAATGTTGGATAAATAATGCTTATTGTGCAAACCCCTTGTCTTGTTTTTTTGAAGCATATCCTTTCCTTTAAAGCCTGGTTCTTACTAACTCTGCTTCCAAGCCATTTGTAGCTGGCATCATTTCCCACATGCCTCCACGGCACAGCAGATGAGGTGCTGAGCTTAGAGGTCATATTGATAGGCCTCTAGCAGTATCAGACCCAAGACTCAAGGCAGGAGACTTTTATCAGCACAAGCCTACAGAGAGGGCTTTTGTGAACGACAACAGTTGTGCTACTGCATGTTCCCTCCTCCTGGTGAGTTAACACCCCTGGAAACAAACCCCTCCAAGTGTGCCGCTTTTGATGCATGTGGGAGCAGTGGAGCTGTTATCAGTGACCTCGGCCTTCTCTCCTTGCCTTGCAAGCTAATTTTGTATTAATTACAGGCATAGCTTTAATCTTCGGCAACAGGATAGCAACAGTAGTGTTACACTTTGACTGCTGGTGTTCCATTTTTCTTTATCTCCTGACTCTCTGTTTGAAAAATTAAGACTGAAGCATTTTGCACGTAAATTTATTTTGTATTCATGATTTTTAAAATTCACAGAGAGCCTGATCTTAGACATACAGGTGCTGCCTTCTCAGTGTAAATATTATTACTCTAGTGCAATCCTTGGAGACCATGGTAGGCTTTCCAGGTTGGGGATAGTTTTTTGAGGCAAAAGAGGAGTAGTCTTACCGTGAGTTGTATGAGTCTCCCAAAGGAGAATGAGCGTTCCCATTTTGAGATAGTACGAAATCCAAGCCTTTACATAGGTCTTCCTCAATTAAAGGCGTTCACAGGAGCTTATGTACCATGTAAGATTTGAATAGACTTGCAGTAGCGAAGACTTCAAAAGAGAAACAGCTGCATGTTTGACAGTGGCAGAGACCCCAGTGAGCTGCAAAATGGGTGACTACTTCTTTTTCCATCTGACCTAGGAAGTGGGTGTAGACTTAGGCGGGAACAAGTTTAGCCAAGAGAAATATCCCTTCCTCCAGAAAAGAGATTTTGTTCTTTGGCTTTGGTACCTAAAGTGTGTCATATTGGAAGAAAAATGCTTGAGAGGGTTGGACTTCATATGGTATTTTAGATCATTTAAAAATATTTAGGAATGTTCAGAAACAGACTTTTTTGTTAACAACAAGGTTGCAGATGTTGACAGGCATAGGTGTACATGAGCAGTAACTACTGAGAAGATTTCCATGATAACTGAAAATGTAGATTTCATGTCACTTTGTAATTTGCACTTTATGCCCTGTTGTGGCTTTGGAGGGAATATACATGCAAACCCTGGTGCAGAGAGGTAACTGCATGGATGAAGTGACACTTGGTGCTACATTTGCTCTTTGTCTTATAAGAGGTACATTTATTTTTAGTTTTGTTCATGTAAAAACGCTGCAGTCCTAAGGCTTAAAATAAATATTTTGGTATTTCTGTCTTTTTATTGCAACTAATTGATACAAGTAAGAGATGCTAATATCTGTAGCTAATAAGAAAATCAATCAGAGTATTTCTTCTGTTGTATATTTTATTTGCCTTATGTGACGGCACATGTGACACAAGCAGTGAACTCAAGAATAACACTGCTGTTGCATTTAGGCAAACCTGTAATACAAAGAAAATGCACTCTGGGACTTTGAAGAGTTTCAGAAAAATCCTGAATTAGTGTGTAAAAATGTATCTTTTAACCTCAAGGGCTTTTTATACACTGAAGTACTTGTCCCGCACACAAATAACAGCAGATCAGTCGAAAACATGAGAAAGTCAGAGGAGAGAAAATTAGTATCCTCGGGCTCAGCATGGGAGGCTGCTTGAGCACGTTGTTAAAGTCACTTGAGGCATCTGTATATAAGCAAGCAGAAACAGTGGGCTGCTGGAAGCACAAATGTTAGGAGTTGCTCAGACTGCAGAAATATCCTTGAGCAGATGGGTATCTGCCCCTAATGATTCCAACAAAAAAACCCCAGCCAGACTGTGTTCAATCAGATGCGAGCTGAGCATGAAGATCTGAAAAAGACTTTGAAGAGTAAAGAGTCTGCAACATAAAAGAAAATTATGAACTGTGTATATATCTATCAAAACATTACCTGTAAGAGCTTTGGAAGGCCTGCAGGGTCACCAGGCAGGACATCAGAAAAAATAACTCAGTTGAATTGGTCATTGCAGGAGAATTTGGGCGGGTGTTGTGTTGGGTAGCAAAGATGAGAAGGTGTCAAACTGCTTAGGTGTCGCAACAGAAATGCTGAAGGGAGCTGGAGGATTGAAAGTTGAATACAGAGGCGTGACCATGTGTTTGTTGTACAGAGCAAGGCTAACGCTCTGAAGAGGCTTCACTGCTGACAGGGAACACACCACACGGGTGGATGCCACAGCTGTGATTTGTGAATATGAGGACTGGATTTCATTTTTAAAACCCTGAAATATTTGATGGAAATTAGGCAATAATTTTGAACAGGCTGGCAGTGACAGTCCTGGGAGGCTATGAGTTACCAGGTGGACGATTTCTTTCCTCAGCCCACTCCAGCTTCCTCCTTTTGACTTCTGATGCTTCCCTTCCAGGTGGGCAAGCACAGCAGCCCTGCTGCGTTCTGTTCCTGTTGTCCTGCGTGCAAGTCCCTAACTAGCTCCACCCTCTACATCCGTCCTCCCCCAAACCTAGCTCATTCTTGAGAAGATATTCATCTTCAGTTTCACTGCGATTTGTGGAAATGGAGAAAAATAATGTGAAAAATAGGTGCTTGGCCTTCTAGATATTTCATGAGAAGGCTGTATTATTTGTAAATAATTTATGACTTTAAGCCACACACTTTCTCCCCAGGTTATATGTCTTGTATAACTGAACTGTATGATTTACCTTAAATTGCTTTTATGCCATGCATCGTGAATCTCCGTACAGTGCTGCTTCTCCTCTCCTGTACAGCCTTCACCCATGGATGAGAGATTTGCATAAAATGATTTCTTCATGTAAATGTGATCAGGCTGCAGCTCCAGCATCTTCTTGTAATGGATGTACCAATCCCCTTGAATTGGGCTAGTGTCTGTCTTGGTAATTGAATGTATTTTTTTGTTGCTATAGTTTTGGGAATTAGCCGGGGGTGAGGTGCATGTACTGATGCACTTTTGCTGCAGCCTTCATAGCCTTACCTGATCAGGAGGCTTCTTTGAAAAAAAACAAGAGGCAAGCATTGGGATGGGGGTTGGCAGTGCTGCAGCTCAGGCAGGGGCTGGGATGAGAGCTGGGGGACTCCCTGGGGACACCCTGGTTATCTGTCCTGGTCTTGAGCCAGGAAGCTGCCCCTGCCCCCCTAGCCCGGGGGACAACCTGCCCAGGGCCTGGATAAGCAGTGTAATTAGAATGGTGCATGAGCCAGGGAGATAAGGAGCTCTGCTGCTTTGGTTGGTGTCACTCAGGCTATGGCATGGGGCTTGATGGGGCCTCTGAGGTGCCGGGCTGTGTGAAACCCCTGCCTGAGAACAGACCAACCAAAGCATCTCACAGATTTTTCCTGCATTCCTCTGCTTCCCATGCATTTGTTTGGGTATTTCTACCCCTAATCACTGGTTTTGGCTGACCTTCTTCATTCATGGTCTCATGGCTTTGTCTCCCTGGCCTCACTTTCCTTGCTCTGATTTCTTTCTGTTCTTCCAGCTCCTTCTGTACCAGTCTTGTCCCAGCCTCTGTGCTCTTCCTGGCACCTCCTCTTTCACATCTACCTGAAGCATGAATAACTGAGATAATGAGACACATGCCAATTTCCCCAATTACTTTGTATACGTATGCATATGTATGGCCTCTCCCACTGCCTTGCCTCTCATCCTTCTGTCCTTTTCTACAGCAGTCTCTGGAGGATGGGATTATCTTTTAGCGTGTATTTAGCATATTTTCTCTGCCACAGTGTGAATAGCATTGAGTAATGATACACATATTTTGAAAACCTAGAGCTGTGTTGTAGCATTCATTTGGGCTAGTAATGCCTGACAAATGACTATGCAGCCTAGCTTGTCATCACCTTCAGTAAGATGTTTTCCTGCATTCAGGTTGTCATTGCATAGTTTTACATTTTTGAAGTTGGAAGGGAAGATAAATTAATAGTACCTATGGCCTCTAATAATTATTTCATGCTTTTTATACTAATGTTAATGTGTTCTGAATAATGGTTTATGGGAAATATCTGTTAATTTAGGTAGTGGGGATAGTATTTTGATCAGGTGTGTAGTAAATGCACAAGTTGGAGGGTATTTTTTGAAGGCTTCTCCATCTTTCTATAATTGCCAGATAGATAATAGGAACTTGCCAGATTCAACATGCTAATGATTGCCTTCCAGCTTTGAGAGAGACAGAAATTATATGCTAGCAGTGTCTGAATGAGATTCTGCTTTGGTAGTGTAATAAAACATACAATACTGTGCTCTCTTGCCATTGCGTAAACATCCATGAATATGTCCTCAGTCTTTCAATACAGAAAATAATGAAGATGAAGCTAAATTTACTTTGGGAGTACTCAAATGGCTATTGATGGCTTAGGAATGCTGGGTTATCAATAGTAGATGAACTGCTTTGTTGTTGTTTGTCACTTTGTAGGGCTGCCTCATGAATCATGTTTAGATAAAAGGTAAATGCTCTTACTGTCCCATTTTGCGGTTTTGAATTGCTACCTTTTCAGCTTCGTCCACAGATTTCCTGAAGCAAGCTCTCTGTGCCTGAGACACAGGGTATTTTCTTAGTGGTGCCTTTTTTGAACTGGCTCTGGACTGTGCTGCCTGATTAAAGGCAATTCTGCTAAGATCCCAGCATGTGACAATGATCTGCTGTGCTCTCTGTTCCACAGGCAGCTTAGTGCTGCTCTGTGCTGGGCCTTTTAGGAGGACAGTAAAAAAACCTGTGTGTGGGTAGTATTCTTAAATATATCACATACCCTTGATGCCTTGCAGTTGGGTCTGGACTAATGGGGAAGAGAGCACTTTGGATGTTGTGCCACTAGCTGTTCTGTTAGTTGCCTCTTGCTGTATCTCACTTTTAAAGGAATAATTTGCAGCTCACAAATCCCTCGGGGAAGAAGAGAGTTCTGTCCAGTATTTTCTTCTAAAATTCAGTCACTATGGTGGATTACTACAGAAGAACATGGAGACCTTTAGTCTTTCATATTTATTATCATCACATTGAGACTGTGTAAGCAAAGGAGCAGTCTGAGGTAGCAGATAACCTTTGGGCAAAGGAAGAAATAACAAGAAGTGGTATAAGCTGCAGCAACAGTATTTCTGAATCTGCAGAAAATCATCTAATCCCCAGTTAATATAAAACATGCCTAAAATTACTGGATCTTTTGAAGTGTGTGTCTTTGTTTCAGAATTAAGCTGTGCAGCCCCAAGTGGTGTGAATTTACTGGGATATTGCTACGGAAAGGTTTCTGGAGATATGAGACAGGAACCTTTCCTGTTTGGCTCAGGAGCTGTGAACCAGATCACGTGATAGTGTGTGGAGTTGGTGTGAACTCTGCAGGAAATGGGGGAGATTCTGGGAGAAAGCTTTTGTAAACCAATTCTGATTTATTCTAAAAACCACATCAATTAGACACCGTTATTAATGATGTGTTACACTGCTCAGTGTTAGGAGTAAGGGGCAAGGCTCTTTCAATAAAGAAATAAATGTCACCATCATTTTTTCCAGGGCTCTACACATCAGTTCCATGTATTAAAATGGACAAAGAATACAGCATAAGGGGGTGGTTGGGTACCTACCAGTTACTGTGGTAATAATTAAGGGCACACTTAGACCAGTGGGCCCATGAGTACCAGATCTGGGTATACAGTGTGTATGACCCATCAGAGTGAAAGTGAGGCAGGTCTCCCAGCACTTCTTGTATCTCCATCCATTGCATCATGGTTTCTGCAGGAATAATGTCTGGATGTGGGGTTCCAAGGGAGCCCCCCTACACCCCTGCTTTGCTTCCCACCCTCTGGAAATCTGGGAAGAGCTGTAGTGACAAGAGCACCTGAGTACTTCTGGCAAGTTTTAGGCATTTGTTCACTTAGGTGGGTGTTTTTTCTCTTTCTGTCACAAGCACTAAAAAGATCTGGCCACCCATCTCATGCAGTTTGCCAGCTGTGTCCCTGTCTTGTCTAGCAGAAGCTGAGGGTCATTTTTTTTTCCACCCCCGTGGTTGTACTTGGAAAGCACTAGCTATGCTGGAGGCTCTTCAAGGATGGGAGGTATCAGTGCCCTGCTGAGTTGTAGCTGGCTCCTCACAGCCTCCTGCTGGTGCTGGGTATGAGAGATCACAGGGCAGGCCAGCCTGGTTTTCCACAGAGAGTAAGGGCCTTATGGCAGACCCTTGAGCCGTTGGCATATTGAAAGAAGTCAGTTTGAACAAAATCCAAAGCTCATGTAGGTTGGTGTCACATCCTTAACAGGGACAGAGCGTTACCATTTCATATTTTGAAAGAACTATCCTGTAATATCTGTTCATTTTGTTGCTCTGTACTTTGTGCTCTTGGTGCCAGCAGGGATGAGAAATGAGGTAAAGCAAAAAATATGTTCTAGCCCGGTTGTCCCTAAAGTGTTTGTGTTACTGTGGCTGCATAGCTGCACTCAGTCATGGGCCTGGCTCTGGAGAGGAATATGCTTTAGTGATACAGACTCTTTTGTCTAGTTCTGCCAAAAGATGGTGTCTTCTGATCTCCTGCTTTTGACTTAGACTTGTTTCTTTCTACTTGTGTGTGGCTTGTCTTTTCCTAAGCCTTATTCTTGCATGTTTTCCTCACATTTACAGCTCTCCTATTTCTCCCTGCAGCCACTCTTCCCATCTTAACAATCTGTTGTGTATTTTTGCTTTTTGTCCCAAAGGCCTTATGTTACTTTCCTGTCATTCACTTGACACCCCGTTGTTGCCAGGCCCCCATCCAGCCTTCCAGGTCTGTGCTGCTGCCTCCTTACCTCTGTGTCCTCCTGTCTCTGCTGAGCCAGTGCCAGTCTTCCCTTGTACCAGGTGCATGTTGGATGGGTCTCAGCTCACCCTGTTGTCATCCTAATAACTCCTGATTTCACTCTCTTTTTTCACCCATTTTTTAATTCTTGGATTTTGCCTAGATTGACTGGCTCTCATGGACTTTCCTCCTTACTCCCTTGCCCTCTTTCATTCTGCTTTTCTCCCAGACTCCCCAACCAAACTTCCTTGCCCGTTCTTATCCATCATCTTGCCCACACATCTCTCAATCCCAGTTTTCCCCATTTTCCTTACTTTTCTCCAGGGGCCTTACTCTAGTTCCTGTTCTCACAGGAGTACGTCTGTCTCATTTCAGAAGGCAGTAAAAAGCATCTCTCTGACATAAAGCTTTTTCCTGGATCTTGTCAAGTCCTCTCTTCAAAGAGTAGAGATACTTGAGCTTCTCAAAAGAAAAAGGATGCCAAGACCTTTTAACTTGTGCAGTGAAAAGTGCTTTTCTTTGGCTTTTTTTTCAGAAATGTATGCACAGTTTTGGTGGAGATACCCAAAATTTCATTTAGAATGAAGCTGCATTTTTTTAACAATTGAAAATTATCTGGAAAGGGGAAATGGGCCAACAGCTGTAACAGGCAGCACCACTGCTAGCCTCACCTCCTGTAGTTATCATCACAAAATGCCAGTTTGACTTTGAATGTGTTCAAAGTCCTTTTTCACAACATATTGGCAAGTACATAGTCTTGGAAAGATTTAATATGGTGCTGCAAATTTTACAGGGCTCCCGGTGGAGTCAGTTGCCCAAGGAAGAGGTGACACGTGAGCAGTGAACTGCTGCCTGCCTTGCTGCTTTATAAGAGTTAGTTGAGGAGTGAGAGCCCCACTTGGGAGTTGGGCATGGTTCATGAGTCCTTTGATGGTAGAACTGCACATGTGTGTGTGGGTATCTCCTAATCATCCTTCCTCTAAGACTAGTTCCATATATGTAAATCAAAAAAATAAGACACCTCACGAATTACAGCTGCCTGTATCACCGTAGTCTTGCCATTTTATAGAAGGGCCAGACTGGAATGCCAATATCTGGAAGAGGATTGGTGATGTGACAGAAAATGCACAGCTGTTGAAAGGGATATTTGAATTTTTAATGGATAAACTTGTAGAGCAGTTCCACCAGCCCTATATTGTTCAAGGCCTGTCTCTGTCTATCATGTACTTTTTCACAGTAGAGTGAATGCATGATCCCCAGGGAGTTAATAATAATTCTTTCATCCCGGGGAAAAAAGTGAAAGGAAAAATGAGCTACATAAGATTTGCCTGTGACATTTAAAGTCCAAATCGGAGTTTGTCTGAGTAATTTATCTTTGTGCATTTGCAGGAGGGAGTGTAGGAGAATATGAATGAGGGCATCTTAGTTACATCTGAGCTTTCTGATAGCTGAAGAGAAATTTTGGTGGCTCCATGTGTCTGGAAGATCTGTCTGTGTGATCTCTTCTCCAGCAGATGGAATATAACATTAGGAGGAGTACTTTAATTATCAAAGCATGGGAATTACTCCAGTGCAGTATCACCCTGAGACACCACTTTCTTTCAGAGTGGCAGGTGATGTGTTTCTGGGATGTTAGAGAGAGCTCATTTTCCCCTGCTGCATCGAACATCTGTACACCACATTTTCTCTCACAGTATTGAACCTGTCCACAACCTGTATCTGTTGCTGGTGAGGGAAGAAATGAAAATAAGGCATATCCTTGTAGAGAACATAACAAGTGCAAAGGGACTGAAGGAAGAGAGTGTGTTTTTCAATTTGATTTCTTTCACTATCTGCTTAGATTCCTCAAGTTCCTATGAATTACTTTTTGAAACATGTAAAAGATCATTAGACTGACATAAATTGAAAACTTCCTGCGTGGAGAGATTCTTTCTCAAAGCATGTAGCAATTTTTATTTCCCACTGCTGTTAGATTTCTGCTTGCACAGGTGTTTGTGCAACTTCACGTTTCTGTCAAGACTTCTCTTTGCAACATGCCGTGTTGCATGTGAACCTACCAACATGTCCTGCCTCCAGACCTTCCTTTAACTTCTAGGAATAACATTCGGCATATTCTTGTGAGTATCAGGAGTTAACTAATGGAGGCACAGACAGCCTTCTGTGAATTGCCTACAGCTTGGACATGTTCCTTCTGTGTGTCTCTTGGGAGGCAGCTCTGAGTGTCAGCCCTCGCTTGGAGGGAGGATGAGAAGGGACCGTGCACCCGTGGGAGTTGTGGTTCAGGAGGGTATCCTATGGTGGCTGGGGAAGGCAGTGTCTGCCCTTTTCTGCCCTGGAGCATGGTCTGGTCCATTGGAGAAGCAGCCACCGCTGCAAGGCACTTTTGGGAGGTTGCTGTGTTTCCAGCAGGCAAGACTGAGGCTCTATGTTTATTCTTCAGCCTCTCCTTGTTTCTCAGCTACTTTTCCCCACAGCTGCACATCACAGAGTCACTCAAAATACAGCTTTTTTACCAGCTGTTTGCTGGTGAAAAGGCTGGACGGAATGTGCCATGAGGAGCAGCTAAGGACTTTGGGTTTTTCTTGTTTTGGAGGAAAGGAGGCTGTGGGGCAAGCTCGCTGCTCTACAACTTCCTGAGCCTGGGAAGTGGAGAAGTGACTTCTACCTGGTGTTCAGTTACAGGATGCATGGGAAATAGTTCAAAGCTGTGTCAAGAGAGGATCAGACTAGACATCAGGAATCATTTCTTTACCAAGAGAGTGGTCAAAGATTGGAACAGGCTTCCTAGAGAGGTGGTTGATGCCCCAGGCCTGTCAGTGTCTGGGAGACACTTGGACAATGCCCTTAACTTTTAGTCAGCCCTGAACTGGTCAGGCAGGTGGACTTGGTGATCATTGCAGGTCCTTTCAATTGAAATATTCAGTTCTATTCTAATATTTTACAGTCTGGACACTGGCAGTAGAATTCACCTGTGCTAACGATACACGGCAGACCATGAGGTTAGCAGAAACCATGCCTGAGGCCATACTTACCTCAGTCACCCTCCTTTTGCTCTGAAGGAGGTCATTTGAGCCCTTTCATACGTGTAAGAAATGCATTTCCTAACCTATCCATGCTTATCAATTGAGATCACGATAGATAGGTGTGTGTCTGAGTCACACTTGCATCCAAATCAATAAAGATGTTTAGAGAGCTTCTTGTTTGTAGAAAATACTCGGGTAGGTTGTCTCACTGTCCATCCATGTGGATCACTGTGTATGAACCTTCCCCTTTTCCCACATAACCACTGTAGCCTCATTGGTGGCATTAACTTATGTTTGTACAAGCAGTCTGTGCTTTGTTCCTCAGAAACCTGGGGCAGATCAGGAACAGTCAGGTTTTGGGCTGGGTTTCTGAAGTGAGGTGCAGAACTACTTTCTGTGGAGCCTTCCTGCATAATTCACAGGTACATCTTGAAATCCACCCAGTTATAACCTGTATCCCTACTACTTGCTCGCTCCTGTTTTTCAGGATGAACTTCCTCATCTTAGCTCACATCGTACCTTCAGGAAATGCTGTTATAGGAATGCCACTGCTGTTTTTTGCTGTCTTTTGGTGTTTACCAGCACCAAAAAATAGAGGTGGGACACCATAAACTGTTGAAATTCTGAATGTCGAACATCAAGATCCTGTTACCAAGAAGTTAAGATAGCAGATGGGTTACTCTACAAGATGAACATGTTTATTACTTCCTAAATATTTTCTCTGTTTTATTTTAATATTTGTGAAACTTTTCCTGAGTTAAGTAACTTCTGTAAACTTACTTTTCTATTAATATCCTAACATGACTCTGTGTAATTGGCATGTGATTAATACATTTAATGGAGTTTCAGTCTTGAATGTGACTCCTTTTGCACGCTTTCTGACTTTCTTCTGTTTGCTATTCATGTTGGCCACCTGAGACACTCTGATTTTTATTTTTTTTTTGGCATAACATTAATTTTAGTTTCATAGTTGATAGCGTTATTATTTTATCGAATAACCTGATAAATTGGTACAGCAAGACTGCAGTAGCAGTCAAAGCACTGATGCTTTCTAATGGTGCACTTTACCTCTGCTGTATTATTGCTGCCCATTTCATTATTTGCAAGTTGATTACAGCTGCATTTCTCAGGGGCTATGAAATATTCAGCAGCCCGGACTACCTGGGGAGAATTGCAGTCTTTGCAGCTAAACACCTGCCCTCAAAGGCAAAGAAAAACCAAAAAGTTCTTGTGTTTAAGAGTGATGGGGAAATTCCTTCTTTTCTTTAGCTTTCCCACAGTACTGGCTGTAGGTACAGACTAATTAAAATTGCCACTTTACTTATGCTTGGGGGGAAGCAAGCATAAGTAAAGCACGTATTTGCTTAATAGATGGGGAGAAGAATAAGAATAAATATATAACTTCTGCATTTCTGCCGTATTTGCCTGGCCACAGCAGAGAAGGAAAACAAATGTTGGTGTAATTGGTTGCCTGCATGTCAGCGTGAGGTAGTTGACATTCAGGGTGGGGTTGGAGGAAAAAACCCTNTGAATGAGTAAAACAACTGGTTAATGATTACTAAAAAGAAAAAAAATTCTTTGTGCGTGAAGTTTGAGTTGTGATATGTGCTTATACTGATTTTAATTTGGATTTACATCAAAAGAAAGTAATTGAATCAATATATCCTTCTGTGGTCTGAACAAGCAGATAGCATGACAGTATCTCTGATTTCTTAAGCTGCTTTAGTAACTTGAGTCTCTTCTGAAAATTATGTAGAAGAAATGGCATATTCCTTCGGAAATAGTCTATTCCATATCTTTTTCTCCTTACTTTGATGTTAATTATGTTTCCTAATCTTACAGGTTAGTATTGCAGAGCCTAATTTATTTATTGCTCTAACTTTGGTTTAAACCAGTCTTAAATACCCTAGTGAGCTAGTCCCCTACAAAGTTAAGGGTGTAAGACCCTTTAAATCTGAAATAAATGTCCAGGGAATGGAATGTACTTTCTTCTAGCTAAGTCAATTTACAAACCAAGTTAGTTAATTTTTCATGTAGGCAGTGGGGAAAAAACAAAGTCTAAAGTTAGTAATTTTTATTGTGTAGTCATTGCAGGGCGAATTGCCACCGTATGGCCCCTCTGTTAAGCCATAAACAAAAGTATGTGTACCAAGGCTGGTGCCAAGGGAAAATTTGCAACCTCTTTACCTCTCTCTGTTTCTGGTAAATCTCTCATCACTGACCTGGATGCTCTTTCTTTAGATATTAAACCAATTCAATGGCTAAGTAACAATGAGTTTCTGCTTCTCAAACCCAAGCATTTACAGAAATCTCTCTGAAGATACTGTCACTGTATGAGTATAAACTACCCAAACTTTACATACAGGAGCCTTAAATTCTGATTTGGTCTATGAAATCTGTGTTACTGGCAACATTGCATAGGCAGGAGAATAAAAATGTCCTAATTCTCAGCCTAATTTTATCAGATCTTTAAAAGCCGAAAGATCGTTTACGGACAAAAATAATAAAAGGGAATTTGAAGACTGTATTAATTACTCTTGGGTATTTTAAATATAATAAGAAAACCTTTTCCTAAGGTGCTTTTCTCTGGATATGATTTTAAATTTGATGAACCAGAGAATGTAATTTGTATTGTTATTTCTTAAAGTGTGGCATAATTGAATTTGGACTTGTGAATTTTTAAATTTTTTCTTTTTTTTCTGCTTAGGAGGAAACGTTTGTCAATACTGTATCTCACCTGAACATCAAGCCCTACAGACACAACAAGGTAATTTTTTGTGCAATTGCTTTCAGTTTCCTGTGGTGGTCAGCTTGGCTTTAACTCATTTTCTGAAGACCCCTGTGATTTATGAAGGTGCCAGTGCTAAGCAACTAAACTGGTTAGTAGCAACGTTACAAGTAGCTTTTATAGAAACTGTTGCTTACAGCTGCATGATCCATGGTGAGCTGTGTAAGATTGCCTGTGCGTGTGTATAAAACAAAGATGTGATGTATTTTGAAAATGCACTTCATGTTTTTGTGTCATGAGAAGCAGCAGTACCAATCCCAGCTGAAAGGTAAAATTTGCTGAATATGGGTTTGAGTGTGGTCATTCAGAAAGNAGGTAGTTGACATTCAGGGTGGGGTTGGAGGAAAAAACCCTCTCTGTTAGGGGCAGAAATGAACGCTACTGGTTATGTTCTCATGCTGTGTCTCTCTGGGGACTTGCCAGCAATGATTGACTGAAATGTGCAATATTTTACCAAGTAGGAAACAGATAAGATTTTTATAAACAGGATACTTCATCATTAAAGTAAAGAAACAATTGCTTTGACCTTGTCACTGAATGAGTAAGGCCAGCATTGTGATAATTGAGAATGTAACTAAGCAACAGTTCTCCGGGAGCATGCACTGCTTTATTTTTAGTAGAGTATGGCAGTGAGGGAAGGGGGGGNAGAGCCTAATTTATTTATTGCTCTAACTTTGGTTTAAACCAGTCTTAAATACCCTAGTGAGCTAGTCCCCTACAAAGTTAAGGGTGTAAGACCCTTTAAATCTGAAATAAATGTCCAGGGAATGGAATGTACTTTCTTCTAGCTAAGTCAATTTACAAACCAAGTTAGTTAATTTTTCATGTAGGCAGTGGGGAAAAAACAAAGTCTAAAGTTAGTAATTTTTATTGTGTAGTCATTGCAGGGCGAATTGCCACCGTATGGCCCCTCTGTTAAGCCATAAACAAAAGTATGTGTACCAAGGCTGGTGCCAAGGGAAAATTTGCAACCTCCTTACCTCTCTCTGTTTCTGGTAAATCTCTCATCACTGACCTGGATGCTCTTTCTTTAGATATTAAACCAATTCAATGGCTAAGTAACAATGAGTTTCTGCTTCTCAAACCCAAGCATTTACAGAAATCTCTCTGAAGATACTGTCACTGTATGAGTATAAACTACCCAAACTTTACATACAGGAGCCTTAAATTCTGATTTGGTCTATGAAATCTGTGTTACTGGCAACATTGCATAGGCAGGAGAATAAAAATGTCCTAATTCTCAGCCTAATTTTATCAGATCTTTAAAAGCCGAAAGATCGTTTACGGACAAAAATAATAAAAGGGAATTTGAAGACTGTATTAATTACTCTTGGGTATTTTAAATATAGTAAGAAAACCTTTTCCTAAGGTGCTTTTCTCTGGATATGATTTTAAATTTGATGAACCAGAGAATGTAATTTGTATTGTTATTTCTTAAAGTGTGGCATAATTGAATTTGGACTTGTGAATTTTTTAATTTTTTTTCTGCCTAGGAGGAAACGTTTGTCAATACTGTATCTCACCTGAACATCAAGCCCTACAGACACAACAAGGTAATTTTTTGTGCAATTGCTTTCTGTTTCCTGTGGTGGTCAGCTTGGCTTTAACTCATTTTCTGAAGACCCCTGTGATTTATGAAGGTGCCAGTGCTAAGCAACTAAACTGGTTAGTAGCAACGTTACAAGTAGCTTTTATAGAAACTGTTGCTTACAGCTGCATGATCCATGGTGAGCTGTGTTAGATTGCCTGTGTGTGTGTATAAAACAAAGATGTGATGTGTTTTGAAAATGCACTTCATGTTTTTGTGTCATGAGAAGCAGCAGTACCAATCCCAGCTGAAAGGTAAAATTTGCTGAATATGGGTTTGAGTGTGGTCATTCAGAAAGTTGTTTCTTACCCCTCAGCAGCCCAGACTTTTAGCTGGTTTTCTTCCTGGAGCTGTGTGAGAGGCATGACGTGTCCTGCAGTGCTGACACAAGCTTTCCTGCCCCAGGAAGGTAGCTTTGGTCAATGTAAGTGTTTTGGTGAAGCAAAGCGATGACCGCCTCACTGGAAATCACAGTCTTAGCTCGCTTTGCCAAGTTGATAAAAGCTGTTTCTGCTGCTGCAGTTGTGGTAGATGCTGCAGATCTATACATCAATTTGCTGGTTTCAAAGCCTGTTTGAAAGCATAGCTAATGAGATCACCATGGGTGTGGACAGCAAGTGAACAGAATAGACTGCTGGGGGTTCATATTTCATGCTCAAGTTACAAAGCTCTCCCACTGCGCTGGGTGCAGGAAAGAATATTGTGGTTAAGAAGTTGGAGTGGGCATGCAGTCTGCAGAGCAGAGCTGGTACCTCTGCGTGGAGACCAGCCTCCAGTAGGCAGGCTGGTGCTGCTTGCATTCATTTGCTGGAGGTCTGATGAGATTTGAGCAACACCAAATTTATATTGGGTTGCCTCTTAAATAATGTCTCCCAGCACCTGGCAAAGGGTAAATTTCAAGCACTGAAGTTATTTTGATTCCAAGTGTCCCAGCCCTTGCTGGGTGGCTGTTCCTAGTAAGTGATGATATGGTACCAGACTGGACTTGACTTGATTGTATGTAATGCACACAATTTGTGCCTGAGTTGAGAAATACTGGGAAGATTTCAAGTCCCTTTCTTTGTGCAGTAAGAGCCTTGAAACATTACAAGGAATCAGTGCTTTGCTACTGCATAACCATGCAGGTGGTCTTTACTTACTGCATGTTGGTAGTATTGCAACAAAACCTTTCAGGGTAACCCCACAGTGCTAACTGACCTGCTGCATGTTCCTAGTTTTTCCTAAAGAAAAATTGGGTTGTTCAGACGAGCTTAACTTTTTTAACCCTAGACATGTTTAACTTTTCCTTTGCAAAATGGAGTGCACTTCTCTGATAACATACTTGGTTACCACAACTTATCTGATCAGGTACCTCCTAAGCTACAGTGACTGGTTGTAGGTCTTTGTGTGAATACTCTGAGTCCCTCTCTGTCTCTTTTTGTTACCTCTATGTAGGACAGAAATGCTTTAGTCTCGGATTTTGAGCTCATGAGAAAGGCATAAATAAATACAACACAAATATGGTTCATAGAATTACTGCTTCTTGGGAATGTTGTCTTTAAAATGAACATAGAAATCCATGGGCTTGTACAGACACCTTAGAGATAAAATTAATGTAAAATCAATTTATTACCACTCATGCTTCTAGTGTCTTACCTTGTGGAAGCTAGAGGTCTGTAATAGTTGTCTTTAAATCTGTCAAAGATGAAGCATTTTACTTCTGAACTCTCGTTTTCTGTGAAAGATACTCAGATCAGGAAATGAAACACATCTGAAAGTTGAAGGTTTTCTCTCTCTCTTCTCTGTTGAGTAGCTCATCATTTTGGAAATTCTGTTTGCAATAAAAATGTGTTGATGACTCTGAAGCGTGTCTGACAGACCTGCATAATCTCAACGCTTGCCCAGGAAATCAGAACTTGTGAACAGATATTATCATGCCATATAATCCTCCATCAGCATTAGACAGCAACGCAGTGCCATCTGAGGGCAACTGTAGGTCCAGAGCATTATCATTCCAGTTAAAAGCTGGGAACCTTAGAGCTGAAAAAAAAAAAGTTTTATTTGCGTTCTAGGGTCTTTCAGAAATCTGGATGTACTTCTCTGATTTATAGTACAGCCCAGAAACAGCTGTTTCGCTGTGAGTGAGGCTGGAAGGTGAGGGCAGGATCCTTCTTCAACCACCTGTGTCGGTGGTGAAATTGTATCAATGTTTAGCCCGGCAGATTTTGGGCTGTGTTAAAAAAACAAATGATCCCTCTGTGGGTCACTTGATGGGTGTGGTTTAGAGTACCTTCAGCTGGAGGTGGAGAAGGCAAGTGTGACAGGTGATAAAGGAGGTCGCTGCGCTGAGGACTTTGTTCAGCCAGTCAGGAACCACATCTCCAGGCACTGCACGAGCAGGCAGGTCTGGTGTTTCACTGAGAGGTTCTTCCCTGAGGTTCCTATGGCTTTCAAAGGCAACATCGAGAGGTTACAGCCAGTGTCAGTTTTAGGAAGCAGAATTATTGATTTAAATAGCATCGAAAGGATAAGAAAGTGCAAGTCTAGCGGTCATGAGTCAAGTGTCCAAGGTCAAGTGGTCCTGTCTCCTGGGGCTGGCAGAAATAGATGTTGTGCAGTCATTTTTTTAGAAGCACAGGAATGGCTTCTAACACAGTTACACTGTGGTGGGTGGGGTGAGGGACATGTGAGGGGTGAAGAGTGTCTCCATAGCAGGACAGCAGAGGTGTTTGCAGGTCATCCCCTGTAACTTACATCTTGCAAAGACCATGCGGGACTGGTTTGTTTCACCTTTGTGGTGGCCACACCTGGGCATCACACTGGACTGCCCATGTTCCCAGTGCCTCTGCTCTGGTTTGTCTGGCCTGGCGTTGGCATGGCAGAGGTGCGAGGCCAGTGGCTGAAGGTAAATGTGTGAGCCAGGTGCCAGCTGGAGAGGGCTTGCTGGTGTCGGAGCACTGCCAGAGACTTGGCTGTACCCCTCGCCAGAAAGGCAATAAGAAGGGATGAAGGGACGCTGTTCTGAGTGACTTTGCACAGGATACGTGGTTTGGTGCTTACAGCCAACAGCTTGCCTGTGTTGGAAATCACCGTTCTGCTTTCAGTTTCCTTTCTGGCTGTTTTGCTCCAAGGGATTAGGGTTTGTAGGTGTTCAGAATCAATAGAAATCCATACAAGGTTCAGCCTATGAGGCTTCCCCTTTTTGCCTGTGTGGGTTTTGAAGAGTGGGTGTGGGGGTTTTTTGTTTGTTAATGGGCTTTTTTNTCTTGACTTTATCATTTCGCTTTCTTTGAGTTGGCAAGAGCATTTTCTATCCGTGCTGATGTTAATGGGCTCCACCATGTTGGCTGGTGTGAGCCTCAAGGTACCCTGTAGCTCCGCCACCATCAGTAGTATCTTCTGCACGTCTGCAGGTTTCTTTGCCTGAGATGTCAGGTTTTCCCTCTGCTTTCTTTAGGTTGCCCTTACAGATGGCCAGCTCTCCTGCAGGAGTAAGCACCCCCAGGCAAGGGCACTCAGCTGCAGCTCCTCAGTCTGAAAGGGTCATAAATACATGAAGTTTGTGCTTTTCATTATACTGAATGTAACAGGAGGAGCCGCCTTGTCAGCAAGCTCCCACGGGGAGGATCTGCACTAAAAGGTCTGCATAACTGCAGGGGGGTGAAAAAACCCCCTGAGAGCAATGTCCCTGAGCTGAGTGTTGGTGACTCGGAGTCAGGGATCTCAGAGGTCATCCATGGGTCTGACTGCAGCTTGCTAGTTTGTCTTTACCTCTTTGCTTTTTCTGTTTGCCTGGCCATGCTGCTGAACCTGGGCTGCCTGTGGCGTTCGTGAGGGCTCCTAGGAGCACTGGCAGCTTGCCCCTTGTCTCAGAATAACCTGTCCATCTCCTCATCGTTTTCCAGCACCAGATCTATATTTTCAAGGAACACAGTGGGAAGGCAACATTTTTGAGGAGGCAAGGGTGGGTGAGGCTTCAGCCCCGCTGGCCGTCCGTGAACTGGGAGAGGGGATGATGTGCTGTCAGCAGGGGCTGAGTGCTGCTGCCTGGCACAGCCTGGGCTTTCCTGGTGCTGAAGGACACATGGAAGGAAGGAGGTGTAGGAGTCAAGCTTGTTCACCTTCAGTAAGCTGTGGGAGAGCAAGTGAGCAGCGGTTCCTACAATGCTGCTTGCTGTATGGTACGATTAACATAACCAGCCCTTCTTGGGCATAATACAAAGGAATTTAAGAACTGCCCTGTGACAGGAGTTAGGCGTGTTTGTTTAGACAGATCCTGTAGAAGTGGAGGGATTCAAATATTCCTGTGACGAGTTTGCATCTGGGCATGGTGGGGGACTGAACCGGGAACTGTGGTGCCTGGAAAAATAGGCTTACATTGCAGGAACGACTAAGACGATTACAGAGCTGCATGAATGATTAATTTACCCTGCTTTTGTTTCACTTTTGATCCCGGGTCCTCTGGAAAAAAAAAAATAGGCGATTTTGGAAGATGTTTTTAAAATAACAAACAAGTCAATTGTAATAACAGCTTTGCTACACAGATGTGCATCAGCACCACTCCAAGAGGAACAGAATAAAAAATCACTTGCTACCATTTCTCTGTAGCATGAATATTTGAAATTTGTGGACAAATAATCACCAAATACTTTGCAATCAGAACATTTATTCATGTTTTAGGAGCAAAATGTTATTAATCATCAAATAGGAGACACAGTGATACAGTGGTAGTGCTTTCTTAATAACCCTCTTTTAAGCTCAGTGTAGAAAGAATTTGTTTTGTTATTAAAATTACTCCACATATTTCAAACAGACTTCAGCTGAGCAACTGCCTAATACGTGCTAGACACATATTGATTTTTTTTGTCTTAGCCCAACGTTTCCCCTGGGCATCATATTATTTATTCATAAAGCAGAAATGATGTCTGACAGGCAGTTAGAGCGGTGTAGAGCTGTAGTCCAGAAACAATGTGAAAAGCTTTGCAAGGACCCCAAGAAATCAATGTGCTGATGCTAAAGAGCAGCCTTTTAATTCCGAGCACACATTCTTGCAATCATTTAGTGTGGAACAGGAAATTTAAATAACAAATAGTTACTATTAAAACTGCAGGCCTAAATTTTCATTCATCTTTATTCCAATTATCCGAGCCAAGGTGGAAGTAGGCACTGAAGGCAGCTAGCCAAGCCCAGACACCTCTTAACCATAACACAGGCTTGCTGCTCTAGCCCTGATTTGCACATTTGTATGTAAATTTCTGTTGGAAGTAAGATATTTCTGTCAGTAAAGATTTAGAACCCCAGCGTTGTTCAGAGAGCCAAGACATTCCTAAAATGTGCATGATTCATCGCCACTTACTCTAATTGAGTGTTAGACTGATGTCTGTACAGCAGAGTAAAATAATAAATAGCTGGTATTTTTAGAATGTGAGTTGAAATATTTTGATAAGTTAGTCATTGTGATAGACCTGTTTGAGAAAAAAATCAGGCCAAATGAGATTTGTTCTGGTTTTGTTCATTCAAAAATAGATCACAGCATACTAAAAATAGATACAGCATCAAGCAGTATTTGCTGGTGGAAGATATATTTTATTTCAAATAATGTTTTTTCTACTGAAAAAAAATCAAATGATCAGATAATCTTAGGAAAGTTTTAATCTGACCTTATACCTCTCTCAGTAAGATAAATAACTACTGAAGTATTATATTTGAAATGCGATGAACATCTAAACATCTGGTCCAACCAGGCCACTATGGAATTTGCTTCTTGTTCTTTAAAACACAGATAATGCAGTCAAAAAATAGCATGTCATCGTGTAATTAAATATTTCATCTTGATGTATAAGCACAAGGGAGCTGAACTAAATTTGTTCTGGCATTTCTTGACTTTCTAGGACTTGACTTTGAACCTTTTTTTCTTTGATATATATTGAATAGGGAATTTCAAAATTTGCTTTGCATATTTTGAGGGGGGAGGGGAAATGTAAGAAAATTCATTTCTAGTCTATAGACATGAAAATTACTGTCTTTCTCTTGGTTAATAAGAAGGTTGTGTTACTTACAGTTAAACCAAGTCACGCATTAACCTTGTGAAGCTAAGAAGTTCACATGTATTCCTTGAATTGGTCTGCAGAACACCTTACAATTGTTTTTCCCAGGGAAGACTTTGACCTCTTCAATCATGAAGAATCACAATAAATGCAATTTTAAATCACTCAGCTGGGACAGCATAATCTGTGTCCATCCAGAACAAGTAAGAGTGCCTGAAACATGCACACATTTGTATTTTTTCTCTGGGAAACGGTATGTTTTGAAAAGAAGGGAAAAGTGGTATCTTCTAGGAAATCCAATGTATCAACTTCCACATATAGTGTTCTGGCATTGGGAAAGCACTACAGTGTTTTACTATGCCTGTCTCTCATGGATTTGAAAACCTAATTTCAAGCTGACTCAGTCTGAAGAAAGTGTAGCAAACCCAGCATTTTCCTGGGCTATTGTACACATTGCAATGGGCGTGTTTTTAATACTTGCTATCTGATGAGAACATGAAGTCGTAAGAACACTTAATTTCCCCAAAATGGATGCATTTTTATTTGCTCTTTCCAGTACTTTTGAATGCTGCCAATAACTTGCAAGAGTTGCTGTGTATTTACAGGTAGGTTTTAGATAACAAATTTACAGCATAGCATTACAGGTGACAGTGTTAGGTAGTGACTTTTAAATGTCACTTTTCTAAACTGTTAAACTACAGCTGTAATAATAATTCTTTTAATCTATTTGGATAGCTGGTAGCCAGTCAGTTAATGAGATTTGTTCATCAAAAGCTCAACTGTGTTTCTCTGCCTCGCTGAACTCTTTTCTTAATTTAGTCCTGTCCTTACTGTTGTCAGGAACATAACTCTTGGCTTTTGACAGCAGAAGAGAACCCACCCCAGATGAAGCACTAAAACACGAATACACGCATTTTCTGCTTCACCGCCCTGGAGTGCTCTTCAGGACACTCAGGCAGAGGATGTGCACCAGAGCTGTTCGTCCAAGGCCCAGCTCTGGTCAGAGCAGGGAAGTGGCTACTCTTAGGACATGGGTCATTTAACGTATTTTGTAGGCTTATTGTAAGGTGAGTTGTGTCTTGTAGAAACCTCACCAGATGCTGTAGTCTGAGCATAAGGACCCAGTTGTGGGGTGGAGTTCAGTTTCAGGCTGACACACACATACTGAGTTCCCTTCTGAGCAGCTGGGTCTTCATGTGAGCACAGCATCTCCCTTGGAGTCCATGGGGATGTCATCTCCGTGTCCGGCACAGCCTGGAAAGCACGGCTGGTCTCCCTGAGCCAGGCTCTGCTTGGTGGAATCCCTCACAACGGATGAAAGACTGGGCTGGACATGTCACAGTATTCGTATTATCAGGATGCTGGGACTCCAACTGGTGTGCTTCTCCAGTCTATAGTGATTTGTGACACTGGTACATAGCTGGCTAGTGTGCTACCTCCTGGCTTTCCTGCAGGTATTGATTCTTATTAGTTCTTAAGGGACACAGTGAAGAGAACTAAGAAAAGTAATCAAGGATAGTCCACATTTTTAACAGGCATTTTGTTGTTAAGGCTTGCATGAACACAGTGCAGCACAGCAAAAAAGAATTTTTTTTAACTTTGTGATATTGTTTTGTTCCAAAAATTGCTTTCTTCTGATGCTTTGCTGGAACCTTTGATGAAAAGTGGTTGATTTGTAAACCACTGTTAAAAAGGTCTTGTATGAGAAGATGATGTCTGTTTCCATTTTCTATTTTTTACCTTCTTGTTTCAATAATTTACCTAAGGTCAGCGTATCTTTGGAAAAACTCCTAGCCTTACCAAACAAACAGGTATTTTCAGAGGTGTAGTAAGGGGGTGGCAAACACTATTCCATCTCATGGGTCAGTGGGATAAAAGGCTGCACTGCTGCTGAGACTATCATCTTCTGAGAGGCAAATGTGTTTTAAGACCAAGGTTTGCTACTGAGCTCAAATGGGCCCCTTAGCCACTGCTCTTTTAATGTGGTAAATGGCTGAGATAAGGAGGTCACAGAAAAAATACTGCCTTAAATATTTTTCAGCAGAATTAAATAGCAAGTGCATAAATCAGTTTATAAAAGACAAAAGTAGTTACGGAGTGCAGAAGTTTCCAACTAATGTGTGTAGATGTTTTAGGAGTCATTGGAAGATAGTAACTCCTTACAACAACCAACATAGTTAATGATGTCCTGATCTTAAAAAATGAACCATGAAAGTTGTTGAATAAGGCGTTCTTCTTCCTCCAGAGAAGTCTGTGGCTGAGACATGTTTAGCAGCCAGCCTTAGGGATGCCTGTGGCCATGAAGCAATGTCATCCTTCAGTCCACTGTCAAGCATGGTCCACATATAGCTTGTGTAGCTTTTACCTTGTTCAAACCTGCTGTTAAAATGAATTTGTTGTCTTGTGAGTGTTTCTGTAATGTTCGTGTATTTCTCTTGTTATAATGGTAGAAGGAAGCAGTCTGATTTCATATCCAAAGCCCTTCTAGCCTATCCGTCCACACAGCCCTCCAGTTCGTTTGCAATACCAGCTTTGTCACTGACCTGCTGTGTATTCAAAACAGCATCTGCAGGTTTTATTCATTGCTGTGCTGAAGTTAAGGATGAGTTGTGGACAGACATCAACACACTTAACCTCATTTTCTCCTTTTAAATCCCTTCTTAGAGTCTCCTCTGCCATAATCCCTCCAAGAAAAAAAAAAAAAAAAAAAAAACCAAAAGTAGGTTAGTAATGTGTTATAGCCACTGCCTCTTGTGTTGACTGATGTGGTCTCTTTGTTTCCTCCTACTTCCTTGTCAACAATCCATGTCCACTTACCGGATTATTTTTTTTTTTATGCTTAAATGGGCTTTCCAGGCAAGAATTATCTTTTTTGTTCTTGCTGAGCACAGCCCCCAGTGTGCTTCTGCCATGCCTGGGACTGCTAGATGAGGTCCCTAGCACAAAAAGGACATGGACCTTTTGGAGTGAATGCAGAGGATGGCCACCAAGTTGATTAGGGACGTGAAGCACCTTTCCTAGGAGGAGAAGCTGAGAGAATTGGGTTTGTTCAGCCTGTAAAAGAGAAGGCTTCAGGGTGACCTAATTCTGGCCTTCCTTAAGGGAACCTGCAAAAAAGATGGAGAGGGACCTTTTACAAGAGCATGTAGTGGNTTAAATGGGCTTTCCAGGCAAGAATTATCTTTTTTGTTCTTGCTGAGCACAGCCCCCAGTGTGCTTCTGCCATGCCTGGGACTGCTAGATGAGGTCCCTAGCACAAAAAGGACATGGACCTTTTGGAGTGAATGCAGAGGATGGCCACCAAGTTGATTAGGGACGTGAAGCACCTTTCCTAGGAGGAGAAGCTGAGAGAATTGGGTTTGTTCAGCCTGTAAAAGAGAAGGCTTCAGGGTGACCTAATTCTGGCCTTCCTTAAGGGAACCTGCAAAAAAGATGGAGAGGGACCTTTTACAAGAGCGTGTAGTGGCAGGACAAGGGGGAATGACTTCAAACTGAAAGAGAGTAGGGTTAGATTAGATACCAGGAAAAAATTCTTTATTAAGAGGGGGGTGAGACAGTGAAACAGGTTGCCCAGAGCAGTTGTGGATGTCCCATCCCTGGCAGTGTTCAAGGCCAGGCTGGACGGGGCTCTGAGCAGCCTGGTGTAGTGAAAGGTGTCCCTGCATGTGGCAGGGGGATGGGACTAGATAGATCATCTTTAAGGTCCCTTCCAACCCGGGCCATTCTGTCGTTCTATGATTCCATGTTGCCCTAACACAGTGAGGAGAAAATAACTGTGATGGCTCAGTGCTTCGCAACTGCCATAGACTTTTTTACAGCACTGTGTGAGGAAAACAAATGTTAACATATGATAAAGGTGAAAAATGATGGCATATGTCCTTAATAAGGAGTGTTCTTAAAACATTTCATATAATTGCAAAATATCTGAACTGAAATACAGATATCTTTTTTTTTTTTTTTTAAGGAAAGAAGGGCTTGTGACATTCCTTAGTATTTCAGATCTCTTGGAGCTTCCGTTTGCGGGTGTATGTTCAGCACTGCTGCACATCAGGAGCTTGGGAAATGAAGGTTTGAGTATAGATGGGACAATTACTCAGTGTTTTTCCAGGCATGTGTAGGAGCTTTTTGCCAGAACCTGTGTTACTAGTTTAATCCTAACACTTTCTCATGTCTCCTGTGGTGGTGACTTTTTGCCTTACAGACTATGGAAGAAAGGGAGCACAATCCTATGGGCTGGCAATACTCAGAAAATTAGGGATAGAGGAGCCTTCACCTGCTCCGCTGTGTAGACCACCAGCTGTCACATGAGGGCATGGTGTGTGCCTGGGCTGTGAGGGCAGGCTGAGGCAGGACTGCAGGCATCAGCAGCTGTGCTCTCAGGGCAGCATGGGTGTTGCTACATGTGTGTGGCAGTCACAGACTCTGTCTGTTGCCACACCTCTCAGGAGAGCATCAGCCTGGACAGATTCAGGTGGTTTTGCACGGGAATCACAAAAGGTTCCTCCTCACCTGCAACATATATGGAGGATTTTACACAAGTGGTATTGAAATATAAATAGAAATATACATATACATGATTTTTTTTTTACACAAAATACCTTACAGCTCTTACTACTCAGTAGTTTTCTTAAAATTTAGTTAAATTTCAGTACCTTTTTTGATTTTAATAAGGGTTATGTTAATTGAAATAGTACATTTAGTCAGCAAATATTTATTGAGGTTTAATAGCCTTTCTGTAGATTGTATACTCTGTAGTGTGCTGTTAGAAGCACTTGCTTCCTTTTATTGAAATGTAAGGCCTATACGCCATACGTGCCAGTGTAGGGTGGGATAAAGTTTTAGCTCCTATTTGGGATAGGAATATTGTAATTGCCATTGAATCTATTTTTTAAGGTCTCTGTTAGCAAATATGGGACTTGTACTCCTATTATACAGGGCTCCCTTCCTGAAATCATGCTAAATCTCGATGTGTGGCTTTTTTATGTGTATATGAGCATCATGATTTTAAATGCCACTGTCTCTGACACTTTTGAAACAAGTATACCCAGGAGAAACTAAAGTTCCTTTCTGATGGTGTAAATCCTCTTCATGATATTTTCAGAGGAGCTGTTGTTCTCTCTGTAAAGCAGGTACTGTTGGAAGCTTGCGTCTTTGGCATGGAGAGTATCTCTATTTTGCATGACAGACAACAGGAATGCATCCATGGCGAGTTCACTCATTTGATGGTGGTGGATTGAGGTTGCTGGCTTACGCTGCCGGAAAAGCTAGGGAGTGGGAGAAGTGCATAAACATTATTTTCATGTCTTCTGTATTTATGGGGTGTTTGTCAGTATGTGCATACATACTGGATTTCTAATTGGTGCTTGAACAAGCGTAGGAAGAGCTACACTGCGATACTTTGTACTGGTGTGAAAGTGGATGTAGAATGAAAAGTTAAAATACGCAAAGCTCAGTCTTTAAAAATAGATCAAATAATACATTTCTTGCTCATTGAGGAAGTCGTATAATTGGTCTGGAAATTGAAATAATTTAAACCCACAAAATCAGAAGTATTAGGTCAAGCTTTCCCAAACTGAATTAAAATATATTTGATAGGAAGATCGCTAAGGTGCCACAAATTTCATTATTTTCTCTCTCTGGAGAGACGGAATGGGGCTTCCATGTTCAAGGTTGAAGAGGAGTTCAGTACCTGTGAGGTTCCAGCTGCAGGGGCTCGCTTCCCTGCAGACACTGTCAGCAAAGCTGCCCATCACCATGGCACTTTCTGCAGTGCACGCACTGGGCTGCTCTCTGCTGTGCTCAGAGCATCCATTTGGTTTAAGCAAACATCGAGTCACAGCAGCTTGGGTCGGCAGTGATTTGACCCCTCAGTTATGTTCAGTGCTGTGGCTAAAGCCTGCTGCATTCTCTTTGAGGTATTTTATCCGCGGCATAACTGCCACTTGGGAATTTAGATTGGCTGTTGTTTATCACTTCAATCAGTGAAATATCCACGTGATATTTACCTTGTTCTTCTAAATAAATTGAGCACTCTGTCTCTGCCTTGACACCAGCAAGAATGGGTGTGGGCTTCAGCTTTCAGCCTTAACTCTGCATGTTCTTATGTCTGCATATTAAGAGACTGTATCTTGTCTGAAGCCATCAAAACCCCTTTTAACTTTTTAACTTCATGACCGTCCATTGAACAGAGAAAGCTGCAAACATCCATTGAATATAAACTTTCTTCAGAGCTAATAATGGACTTTTTTCAGAGCTACTGAAGCTATAGTCTGCGACTTGCTTTGAGGTAACAGAAAAAGAGAATCAGACCTACCTAATATGCCATCTCTGTATTTCTGTTGAGAGGCCTTGTAAGTATGCATTTGCAAATAATTGCCTCAGAGCTTTTAATGTTCTTGCACTGCAAGAAGCTAAGCAACATTTTCAGTGCTTATTCACAGTATATACTCCTGGCATGTATTCCTGCAGTCCACATCAGGCAGAAATCCCCTGCGAATTAAATGGGCTTTTTGCCCAATTACAGTCTCTCATTCTAACTGAATTAGCAGTAACGGACTTAACTATAATTTATTTTTTACTCTGGACACATTCTCTAATAATTACCCTCCACTAGTAAATACTTCACCGTATTGGGGAAATACAAAAGCTTTTAATTTTTTAAACTCAGCAATGGTCTTTTATTTCAGGACTGGTTCTGTTAGAAGAGGAGTTAGGTTTGTTTTTGTGGTAAGAAAGATCACTTCTAAAAACAAACCTGAGGGTATAATTAGGACATTGCTTTATGAAATTACCACCTTATAATATGTGAAATTTGAAGTTCTTCCCCACTGAATGTCTTCTGCTTTGGAGATTGGGGTGGTCAGGTCTTGGAGGGCTAGGTTTGTGGTATTTTTTAATGCTTGTATTTTCCACATATGCATTACTATTGAGAAGAGGCCGTTTCATGCTAGACTACATTTTCAGTATGGATTGAATTCCACCTGGAATCAGAGTAGTGAAATGTGCTGCATGGCAGCTGGCACAACAACATTTTTAATCAAATAATAGATTCCAGCTGGTGGGGAGTCAACTGAGTTTTGAAGCAGACATGACTTAATGTAGATCTTCCTTATTTCTGTAATAAAATGCATTACTTTTGCATATGAAAAAAGTGGAGGAGGAGAAGTGAAGGAAAGCAAGTTTGGAGGTTTGCTAGAAATAAAACCAGCCATTATAACCTCCTAAGTTGAGTTAAACAAGGGATAGTAAGGGGGTTCTGAGGTCAGAGTGACAAATTAACTTGAACTCTTCTCACATACCATGAAATTATTTCTGGTTTGCAGGTGAGCTTGTGATTGCAAGGGTCATTTTCAGGCTCTGAATATTGCATTTTGTGCTCTTTAGCTATCTACTGTTGTCACTGTCATGAGGAATCATTCTCACATTAGTGGTCAGTCTCTTCCCCCTACTTACCTGTCTAGGTCACAGAGCAGTGGTGTGAACAATTAACCCCAGCAGCTGAGTGGGGTCTTTTTGGTGTCACCAAACTGAATATTGTTTCTGATAGACCCTTTGCTCTGCTCTCTCGAGAAGTGTAAAGATTTTGATAGAATTCAGATAATGAGGATCTTATCGACACATAGAGCTGCAAATGTAATTGTGCTGCAAAGCCAAATGTAATGGTACTGGAAAGGTCAGTGCATGCTACAAAATGTCAACAGATGCTGGATTTTCAATGATTTTTCTTGTTAGTTTCTATTCCACTGTCTAAGCTCCTTGCTTAGCAAGGACAAGCAACTCATTCTTCACTTGATGCTTACTGGGGCTTAGTTCATGCTGTTGAAAGAAATGTCAAATGCTGCAAAATCCCCATACATTGGCTAAGGCTTTTTCTGTTGGTTTTCTCCCCATCTGAAAGCTGTTAGTGATGGCTGGTTGTCTTTCTGTTTTTTCACTTTTGGGTGCTCTTCAGAGAACTGGAGTTGAGCACCACCCCACCAGACTCAGCAGGTCTCGGTGGGAGCAGGTGTCCTGCTGTCCTGTCCACAGCCGAGAAGTGTGAACCTTTGAGGAGCTGATAACTCCCATCCCATTAGCTGGAGCTGCAGAGATTTGATACTTCACGCAGTCCAGCCTGGAAGTAAATAGAGTATGAAAAAGTATATCTGACATGAGGAGACTCTTTCTAAGACGAGTGATCCTCATTCCCTCAGAGTCTCTCCAGGGTCACTTGTTTCAGTCAGGAGCTGCTGCATGATAGCAAGATCAAAGCCTTTGGAAGCAATCAGACCTTTCCATGTCATTTTCTGAAAATGCACTACAAGGTAAGTTTTCCCTTAAAAGAAAAAAAAAAGATAAAGTAAAAAATTTCTTTTTCTTTTATTTGTGTGGTCAGAATTTCATCCTCAGTAAAAGTCCTATGGAAGAAGAATACTAAGGTATTTTTATGTAGATGTCTGCAATTAACATAGATCTATTAATCCAAGCTAGCAAGAGAGAGTGTATTGATTGCAGTGTTTTTACACTTCCTTCTGACAAGTTTGAAAAGTGATGAGAGAAAAACAAGGCCAAATTGATCTCATAATTTCAGGAGTTGTCTTGAAAATAAAAATAAATATTCACACAGCTTCAATTTATTGCCTGTATTATTTCCATGATGTTTCTGCAGTTACTGTCTCTTGCTTTACAACATTACAGCATATTTTACAGACCTTTTGTGTTACATTTTGGTTTTGTCTGTCTCATTCCTCATATAGCTTATTGATGCCATAAAAAACCCTAAAACCATAAAAATGTTTCTGAATGTGGAAAATGCACAGAAAAAGCAAAAAGAATCTGAATATGGCAGATACTAATCAGAGTTTGGAGGAGATATTTAGGTAAGTTTTTATATTAAATGTTATGAAAAGTTCATATTAAAGTTTCTGTCGTGCATTGGTAGTCCAGGAGATGCACTGGAGGTCTGGTTGTCTGTGGCTGTGACTGGTCAAACCCCACAATTTATTTTGGTGCAAAGTGAGATATCTGAAACTTGCAGGGTTGGGGTTTTTTTCATACAGAAGCAAAACTGGACCTTTTAGAAACGTTAATGAAACAATACGGAGAGAAACTCTTGCCAGAGCAGCCAAGTGTTTTTTGGCCAGGCACTTTCCTGTAGCAACAGGAACCCAGCCTCAGGTCTCCTGTCTGACACATCCTGGGCAAATGCTGTTTAATGCAGACCCTCAGTGGCTTTTGGTCAGGAGCTCACATCTGCTTTTGCCTGCTCTCTCTATTCGTCTGGAAATCTTAACACACAGCTGGGAAACATTTCTAACATCAGCTTTCTTAGGAAGTGACGTAGTAGTGCAAAACATTTCAGTCACCTTCAGTTTCAAACTGTATTTGATAAGTTTAGAACCAGCTTTTAAACGAAGCAGTGTGAGCAGTGGATGTGTTCACATTTTCAGAAGGACCCCACGAGTTACCAGGCTTTATATTTTCTAATGTGTATGCTGATGCACATCAAACAGTTGTGGTTGTGATGGCCAAGTTACAAGTACTGGTTTGTCCTCATCCTTGTGGACTGGAATGGCAGTAGACTGGTTTTCATTTGGACGCGTTGAGTTCCACGTGCAAAGATTTGTGTGACATTTGTTGGTTTTAATGAAGTTGGGTCAGATTTGTAGGATTCATGGTAAATGAAGACTGGTAAATGAAGGTTAACAGATTACATATCGGCCATGTAGTTAAAGAAAGTAGCTATTTCAGAAATAATTAGTCTATTTATGAAATAAGCTAATAATATTTAATGAGTTGTTTGATTCTTACAAACAGTTACTTGTGCTTGTAGATGCTAATTTCATGAGCAGAGTTCTGTACTTTACATGGGCAGAGTTATATTTGTGTTGAAGTGTTTGTTGTATTCGTGCCAAAAAAACAACCAAAAAACCTCATTAAGTTCTGATCCTTCAAACGTGCGTGTGCTTAACTTGACTGCTCAAATAATGTTGCTTTGGCAGTGTTGATTTCAGCACTTTGATCGTGAAATGCGTCATGTAAGGTGGTGGTGGGGAATTAATACAGCGGTAGTGTTGATCTGTATAAACAGTCATTAATGAGTACACATTGCACCCTTCCCTGGAGGCAGAAAAACATGTTTCTGCTGAGTTGATGAGTAAAATTAATTTGCTCACTAAAGATACTTGAAGTCTTGAGATCCAGTTTGCTGCTGCTATCTTAGCCCAGACTCGGATTTCAGAGTGGCTGTTTCTGTCCTTTGCTGGGCAGAGATTTCTCTGCGTGTTCAGGCCTTTGCTCCTGTCTGCTGTACGTCAGCTGCACCACCTTCAGCTCAGTTCCCTGAGCTAGACTAGGGATAGCACAGAGACATTTGTAAAGGTAAACAAGGGTATTGTTTGAGTGTCTTTACAAACAACAGAAGGTAATTTGTTTGCCCACTGGAAAGGGAATGTTTACTATTTAGCAAGGAAGGAAAAGTACAATCCCTTCAGGCTTTACAAAGTAGAAAAAATTACTGCAACTTCAAGCTGACTGGAGCCCCTGAAGCTCTGGTGGTAGATACCAGCAAGTCCTCAGCTGAGATTCTGGGATACCAAAGAAGAACCCGGGTATCTAGCAGGGCATGGGCTAAGGTAAGACTAAGAGAGAAATGTGAGAACAAAACTAAAAAGCCACATAAAATGCATAAATGAAGCATGGGGAAAGGAGATCAGCAAGGAAGTGACAAGGGTAGATTTCTGTGATTGTTGCTCTGAAGAGTGGCTGGCAAACATTCCATCTGACAGCATTTCATATGCATTTTGCATGGTCAAAATTTCATTTATAATTATAAGTAGGTATTTGAATTTTTCTTCACTACTCTTGTGTGAAGTTTTTCCTGCATTTTTTTCATGTTTATTTTCTCAAAGGAGAAAAAAATTTTCAGACTCCCCAAATATTCTAAGAAGAAAAGCCAGCCATTTATTTAGGCTGGCTCTCAATATGCAGAAAGTTGCCTCCAGAAGAAAATGCTAATATTTGGCTTTGGATTTCCTGGGAACACAAATAAATGGTCGTTTATTTTTTGTCTTTGGAGATTTTGTAGGTGTTTTCATTTCTTCCTTGTTCTTTTAAGTCTTTCTACTTATCTGGCATCTTGCATAACTTTGATATTTATCTTTGCAATACAGTAATTTACATGAAGATATGCAGGGGTTTGAGATTTTTTTTTTTTTACCGGTAGACAGAATAGGAGGTTAAAAATCATCTGTTTTCCATTTGGTATCTATTTTGCAGTGCATGTTGAAAGAGACATATGCTGCTGCATGTGTGATGAGGCTAATTCTGTCTTTGCCTTGGTGGAGTCGTTCACACTGCACTTGCATTCTGATGAATTGAATGAGAAATTAGGATTTCAGGTTCACAGTGATCTCTCAGGAGGTTGCTTTGTTAGAGCACTGACTTTGCTCAAATCTCTGTGAAACTCACCCAGCCTGAGGTCCACCCCAACCTTCTGCTGCCACTGTGCTCTCGTTCCTGAGGGTTATCCAAGGGAAGCTGGAGGTGGTTGAAGGCCTCAGGAGGCTCCAGCATGCCTTTGGGTATGACTTTGCTGAGAAATTGAGTCTTGGTAAAGTGACAAAATCTCTTGTAGGCCAGGCTATCCTCATCTCCCCAGAGTGATGTTTTCTGAGGCTCATGGTAGCACTCTCACTAACTGTGCATCAGAGACTCAGGAAAATAGAAGACCTGTAAAGGTGAGAGTTTTTGAGTGGGAAGTTCCTCCTTGACTCCACAGCATTCCCAGGTTATCGAAGTCACGGTGAGCTGTGGCCAATCACGTGGTCATTTGACTCCCTGCATCTGAACCTCAGTGAACGGCATTGAAGGATTTGCTTTTAAGGGGCATGTTAAACATGGGACAAATTCAATTTTCGTATTTTCATTTAAAGTAATTTCTGATACAGATGATTTGCTGGCAAATGAGACGTTAGGTCTGCTGTAATTTGGGGCTCGTCCAAGTTTCCATTCCTGTAAACAAAAGTGATCTAAGTGATGGTTCAGCTGTGCACAGTGCTCTTCAGAACTTTGATGCACATGAGCCATTCTGACCGTGATGATGAGTGCAACAGCTTAAACTCCTATACAGTAATAACAAAATACACCTGCCGTCGCCTCCTTAAAAAAAAAAAAACTGAAATCCCAGAGTGGTTGGCTGTTACTTTAATCTACTGTGATTGGAAACTGCTTAAAACAGACACGTATCTCAAAGTTTCCCATGGGCATTTTTAATTCAGAATATAGTCTTAGTATTGAATATCTGAAAATATGAAAAAAAAAAAGAAAAAAAGAAAAATTCACAAAAAATCTGAGTTGGTGTCAAAAGAAAATAAGTCTTGAATAAACTCTGCCATAAGGAGGCATATAATATTTTATCCAGTAATCACAGTATATAAAATACCCAGACAAAATTTTGCAGTTCAGGTAGTCACCGTGCACTGGTGTGTTAACAAAGATACTTGCCCCAGCTTTACTAAAGTAGGGATAGTTAAATTCTTGTAGAACCTAAATGTGTTGTGCATGTCGAGTAGAAATGTCTGTCACAAGATTACATTGCACTTAGGCTCATGATGACCTGTCTTTTCTCTTTACTTTGATTTTCCCCTGACTTGTAGTTACTGAAGTCCCCAAGGATTACAGGGGCAGAATGCCTAAAAGTGCTCTTTAACGCTTGACAGCCTGGCTCTGACAGTGTTAGACACACATTTTAAGCATGCTAACAATTGAAGGATAATGCTGTACATAGTGTAGTGGGTTTACAGAAGAGGCAAATAGGGATTTTGCAGCTTATAATGGAGAGAGTCTTTGATATAACAGTTTCAAATATTAGATTAGGGTGTATATAATTTAAAACTCCTTTTCAGTTGTGCTGTAAATCTAATGGCAAGATATGGTTGAAACGATCTCTTGTGGTCTGCAAGGAAGAAAATCAATCAGGATGCACCTTATCATTTTGCTATATCCTTGGTTGGGATGCAATTAAATTCAGTCAGGTCACAGTGTGCGTATGCATTAACCTTACGCTACCCTGGTGTATGATACTGCCACTGAGGACGAGTTAATAAAGATATCAGTTGGAGCTGCACATTTGTTCTCTTTTTTTTCAAACATATCTGTGTTCATACACACTTCTAATTACGTCTTTGTGCATAATATTAGCAGATATCTGGAATATTTGCAGGGCTGTTAATTAGGTTGTAGACTAGTGTACAGTGGAATGTACAGCAGAGTTCCACAGTTGGTGGCCAAACCCACTTAAACTCACTTGCTGGAGTTCATGTTAATACAGGAATATGTCAGTGAGACAAGGCTTCGTTTCATTTCCAGACTCTGGTGATGTTTAAAGCAGCAGCTGCAGAAAATGGGTTTAGTTTCGAAGTGCAGTAGAGATTCTGAGTGCCATTTGCATTATACACATTTGCTCCAGATGACAGAAATTAAATTTCATATTGAGAATTGGACAAGTACTTTGGTGGTGAAGTGACTCTTGACGTTTTTAACCTATTAAATTAGGTTGTGGGGAGGTATTTGGTTTTAGGTTTGATTTGGGAGGCCTCTTTAAAAGGAACGACGTTTCCCGTATTAACTATTAAAGAAAACCAGCATAGTGCAACATTAAAACAGAAGTGCGGTTTCAGGGACAAGGCAGAGAAACAATATCCATCACTTCTTTTCCAGAGGCTTGCAGTGAGAGGTCATCAGATTTTACTTCTAGAAAGCATTTTTGCTCCTCCCTGGAAAGCCATTTTTTGTTACATGACATTACAGACTTTCTAATGAATATATTGAACACTGGAGCATGAGAATGAGAAATATAAAATGTAAGCTTCAGATTCTGAGATGGTGCCAGGGGAAGTGGATTTGGGAAAATAACAGCCTGTTAGGCCAACCTCTAGAGTACATAATATTTTAGAACAAATGTTGAACAAGATAATAAAGTCAGGGAAGCTAGTGGAAAATGGGATAAAATAAAAAATTATTAATAAATATTTTTGTGCCAAAGTTATCTGTTTCCTCTTCTTCAGTTCTGTTGCTAAATAAAAGCAATAGATGCGATTCATCTCAATCTTGATAAAGAATTTTAATGTGGTACCCACATGGAGATCTAGCAATGCGGCAAGAGAAAAAGAAGATTCGTAGAAGAAATTTGAAATATGTAGAGAAATTAATGAAGAGGAGATGTAAATGTTCATCTTAAAATAGGAGTGTTGGGCCAAAGGGACTCTGATAATTAAATTCCTCAAAGGAGGCGAAATATGTTTAATATTTTCCTATCACTGTCATAAATAAGCAGTAGTATGCTTATGAGTCTGACAGGTGACAGAATTCTTATGAATTTATAGGTGACTCAAAGGTAAGAGTCACTGGCATTTCAGAAGAGGATCATAGCATCCTACAAGGGTGTTTTCTTCTGAGTTGGTATGATAGATATGGCATGAAATGTAATGGTGCAAAGTGCAAGGCCATGCTTTTTACTCTGAGTAAAGTGAGGCCAGGTAATAACAACCAGTTCCTGATTATCTCTGAGGTTCATTAACAGATTTTTCCGCATGTAGCAGAGGTAAAAATAAAGAGCAGCTTTAGGATGGAGTATCTTGGAGTTCATAGAAGGGACTTGTGAGTTTCCTTGCAGTCCTGTGCCCCTGTATTTATTTGAGGTGTTTCTCTTGAGGAATGGGATGTGCATGTGCCTCTGTGTGTGGATGTTTTAATTAAATTGCTAGCTGCTTCCACGTGTTTGAAGCATTCCCCAGTGGTGTCTGTGTCTGTGCACTGCGAGCAGCGGGAAGGATGATGTGTTCTTGTGCACGCAGCTGCAGCACAGCAGGAAAGGGGAAGACTTAAGAGAGAGCAAACTCTGCAGCTCCTGGAGGGGTGGTTGTCACTCACAGCCGCTTATCCCAGGCCCTTTGCTGCTGTGGGAATGTGCTGAGTTTCTGCTCCTCTTTGGATGATCAGCCATTACTGCTTATAAGCACAACCTAAATATTGGCCTGCCTGCAGAGAAATAGAAAAAAACCCCTTTTTTACAGCACATAAGTTTTGCTCTTGGAAGACAAGAGAGAGCTGTGTCTGTATGGTGATGTAAATGCTATGTCCCACATTTCTGTAGTTCCCACAGTCAGGTTGGAGCTCTTAAATTGTTTGGTTGAGTTAACTTTACATGCCATGACTTTTACAGTTGACTTTACTCTGAGCTCTGCTATACCACCTTCCAGCAGCACACGATGCCAGGGGCAGGCACATACAGGTACCCTTAGGTACTGTCACTGTGCTCTGGGCAAGGCATGGCTTCTCTGCTGCCTGGATACTGCCATTGGGAGGGGACCTTGGTGCACTGAGGAGGAGCTTGAGTGTCAGAGGAGGATGTGGTGGGTGGTTTGCTGGGCCCCAAGATCTGCCTGCAGCTGTACGGGCAGCAGCTCTGCACTGGAGCTTGTGGTGCTTGCGTTGGGTCGGAGCAGGTGCTGCTTCTTCCCTGCTCTTGTCACGGCTCTTCTTCCCCCCTTGCACGTGTTCTTTTGAGGTTTGTTGGTCTCTGTGGATTTCAGGAGAAAGCATGTGTCACTATTTCTGTTCTCCCTAATCTTGAAAAAGCAGAATTTAAGATTTCACAGAAGATCCAGCCATTATTTTCATTTATTCATATGTTAATGCTCGTTTTGCCTTAACTATCACACAGGGAATGAGTGGAGATGACAGTTTACTCCAGTTAGGGCACATAAAGCTTGCTTTTTCAATTAGCTGTGACAGTGGTTATTGGTAGTGGGATTGTATCCTGAAGCATTTGCTGGGTTTTTTTTCTTTCTCTTCATATGATTCTCACCCAGTTTCCATGCTTGCATTGTTTACCCTTGACATGAATTACCATTTCTTCCAAATATATTAAACACATTAATCAAGTTTCCATGGCTGAAGCAGATTTAATATGCATTTTTAGGAAAGTATTGGACAGATTTCAGTGTTGTTATTCCAAGAATTTTACTTGCTGATTTACTGTGCTTTGAGAGTAAGATTGTCTTTTGTGTCAGACGTGCAGCATGGCGAGCCAGCAAACATGAGAATCAAGAGTGACTTGATGCTACAGACGAGAATGTGTGATTTTCTTTCCATCATGTAGTTCTGTTTAATACCAACAGAAATGGCACATCTCCCACTTCCCTGTGAGTACAGCTTCTGCATTTCTGCAGTGAATGCAGGAAAGTTTGATCAGGGCTTTCCCCGAGGGAACAGAGGAAGCTGCAGCACTGTCCACTGACCACAGTTTCTCTGAGAAAAAGCTGCGTCACAGTCCAAGTGAGCGAAAGGATTTTATTTTTCATGGCATGAAGACCTGTGAATGTGCTCAGGGACCATACACTTCACTCTGTAATTTTCTACTTGATTATGACTTAAAATTGCAGGGCAGTTGTATAATTTTTATATAGCAGTATCATGAGGCTTCAAGAATACTTAACTGGCATCGAACTTTAACCTGAACACTGAGGTTCATGGGTTTATTCACTTAATATCTCTTGATATTTACTGATAATCACTGCCTGCCTTATCATTGCCTCTTCTTGAGGAGGGCAGAAAAAAATACAAACCAGTTGGTTTAAGCTCATGAGATGAAGTGATGAAGGTCCTCATAACCTCATTACACGAAAGGAAGAAAACTGGACCAGAAGTTCACATCCTGATTATTGCTGCAGTTATAATATAGTGTGGGAACTATTCTGTTCTAGGCAATAAGGGAATACTTTCAGTCAGAGGCCTTATTATTTTTGCCTTATTACTATCAGCATCACAATTCTGCCAGATGAAAATATGTATCTAGACATTGCATGATCTTCTTGCTTTTCACAGTTCATTTTTTCTGTCTGTTGATGTGTGCAAGTTCTTTTCTCATGATTTGAAACTTCTTAATGGTGTTGACAAACAGTTGTACATTCCCACACTGTTAAATAAGAAATTTGTGGTTCTTCTTACCCTTGGGGTAGGCAAGGACCTAAGAAGATTATATTACAGAACATTGATTTCTGCTCTTCATGTAAAAAGAAAATCTATTTCTAATCTGGTTTGGGATGAGAATTCGTAGTGACCATCTGTGTGAAAATTTTACCCATAGTAATTTGATTTTTAAAAAAATCTGGCTCAAAATATCAGCTTTTTTTTTTTTTTTTTTTCTCTCCCTGATCGAGGTTTCCTAGTCTGGCATCTCAGGGAAGAGCGTCTGCTTCAAAGATGTCTTTGGAGGTTCTGAGTTACTACTCCTTACCTTTATAACAAGTGTTTCCATCATGCTGCCTCATACAGCCAGCTGTTATGGGCAAGGTTTATAGTATAAACATTCATCTCACTTCATCAGAGATACAACGGTGCTTCACTCCTTGATGTGAATGTCTTGTTCATCTTTTTCCTTAAAAATATAAATTTGACATTGTGATTTTCATTAATCATTCACAATTTTGACAGAATCTTTTTACTAAAAATGATCGTGCCTCACATTTCAGCCTATTAAAAAGAAAATTACAATGCAGTCAGACAGAAGGCTAATAATAACTTAGAAAGTCCAGTTTGCACATGCATTTTTCATTATGATTGACAGCCTGTTTAGAAATTCTATGTTTGTAAGTTCCAGCCCAGATTTTCACTAGCTCTCAGTGAATATTTATTGGAATTCACAAATACTGTATAGTTAGGCTGTATTCTATCCCCACAGCAACATTTTTCCACTGGACGTTCAAATAGTTATCCTTTATTCACGTAAATACTTCAGCAAATATTCAACATCCACATTACATTAAATAATGTACTTACATTCATGTAATATATTGACATTAATCTCAATATAAATGTAAAATGCTGATTGCTTGTGCTTGGATATTCTCACTGCAGCACTCTATTACGTTAAGAATGCTACTGGGTATCAGAGGGGAGCACTGTTCCCAAAAATCTTTGACCTGGTTCCCTGCAAGAAAACAGTTAAAAGCCAACATGGAGGTGAAAATATCTTTCACAGCTGCGACAGCACAACATATGTTACTACTTTGTGTGAAAATGAGCAGAGACAATTTAAACTCTGCATTTGGCCGATTAGTCTTGTGGTGTCTTTTCTTTGACAATAAAGATGCCGTTGGCAAAACCTATCCAGAGAGGACAGAGTGGGTATTCCTGCAGAGTCTGCCTAGTAGATTGGGATGCTTCTGGCATACAGATAGTTGTAGCAGATGTTTCCAATTAACTGTAATAATTCTGAAAAATAAATGAACTTTCTTCAGGATCTCCTTGATGAATATTGATGTAGTGGCAGTCTCCTCAGCCTGGAAGTGCTCACAGTAGCAGTGCTTGGGGTGGAGAGGATAAAAAGTTGAAAGGTGAGGATTTGCCATAAAAGCTGAAGATTCAGATCCTTGCACAGGGTAGAATGAGGAAAGAATTTGTGTCTCAGTTTCTCTGTATGTTCTGGCTTTTCCCCTGCAGCAAGCCCTTGGAGGCAGGCAGCCCCCCGAGACAGGCCTGTCCATGAGACACCACGCCATGGGGTCACAGCCAGGGGGACATCCATTGCTCCAGGACAGTGGGGATGGTTTTGTTAAGGCACTAGGAGAGCTTAGTGCCAAAAGGATTTGTTGCTTGGATGCTGGGGTTTGTGAGGAGCATGATGCTGGTGGAGACATGCGAGCTCTTCAGGGATCCCAGAGCTCTCCACGCGGAGCTGCTGGGTTTGCTTGGAAACACTTCCAGCAACATATGGAGAGCTGAACTTGTTGTGGCTGTGCAATGGGATACCAGAGTGAGCATGGAGGTTTCTGGTACAGATTTTTTCAGGGCTTCAGGACTCTTGTTGTCTGCTGTCCACAAACAGATGGCGAGCTCTACTTTTTAATAAAAAAAAAAAAAAGAAGGGGGCAAAGAATCTTTCACAACTTGCACAGAATTTAATGTGGCTTTATTTTAGCGTAGTTACATTTATTGTTGAGTCCATTTTGCTTTATTTTCTTCCTTGTAGGTGTATTTTTTTGCATACCTGTAGCTAAGTCTGAGTCGTTCTTATTTGAACTTGATGATTTCAATTTTTTTTTGAATGTACCAGTATTTTTGCCAGTTCTATTTGTTACTGTCTTCATAGCTTTGTTACAAGACACGTTTCTGCTCTGATTTCACCTAGTTCTTTCTACACTCCTAAATTCTTGTATTTATAATTTTTCAGCTTTTAGAGTAGATTCCACTTCTTGACAGTGATGGCAAGCATTGCTCATGTCATTTCTTCACTTTTATTTTAGTTCCTTTCAAAAGCTAAAGTCACGAATGAGGTTATTTGAACGAGGCATGCTCTGTTATATGTTTTCCACATTAGCTCTCTGAAGCCTCCTCATCTGTAGCGTTCACAGGGTGTCCTGCTTGTAATGTTGCAGAGTCAAGGTCTGGTTTGGAGTGGTGACCAAGCTAGCTAATCGGGATCAAAACTTCCTGGCTGGTGTTGCTGCCCCAATAATATGCCTCTTAGCTGTAAAACCCACTGGGAATTAATCTTCCCTTTAATTCCTGTTTATTGCTCCTGCCCTATTATGCAACAAGGGTATTAGTGTGGTTGCAATGCAGATCCATTGTGTGGGGTCCTGCCTGCTGCTGTCCTTTGACACAAGCCTTCAGTTACTCCATGCTGCTTCTTTTGGCTTGTAGAAAGTCAGCTTCACAGGCTCTGAAAGGTCTGTGTGGTGTTTCTTTAGAGAAAGCCCAACTGACTGTGTATAATCTTAAGCCACTTCATTTTCCGGTACTTTACTTAACATCATCTTCTTTCAGTAGAGAATTGCATATTTAAGAGATAAAAACCTTAACACTACCAAATAGTTCCATGCAAGGCTTTTTGGAAGGGAATTGTTTGCAAAGCAAATTTCCTTGCTCATTGTCTCCATTTGGGAGTGTCTCTAGTTTACTGCGGAGTCAGGAAAACACAGAAGTTGGGCTCTCAGCAGTGATAGGAATCCTTCCCCTTGCAGGTGTGCAGCTCTGTTTTGTTTTCACACATTTATCCACCCGTCAGACACTATTAGTGAGAACATAAAATTATGTGGAGGGGTAGGGCTGTTTCTTTTGTCTTTTAAGGCAAATTGAGGATAGGAGGATGATGCTGAATCAAAATAATCAACTCTCTAACTCTTTCAGGGCAAGCGCTAAAAAAAGAATGAGATGTGACGAGGTCTTGAGAAAATGGAAATTGTAAAGCTGAAAACAGAAATGTGAAAGACAAATGGTTCATATGAACTCCCATCTGTATTGAAAAAGACTGTGTCAAGTGCGGGGTTTAAACTTTGTTGGCTGCATGCTTGTGTGGGACAGAATGTATTTAAAACAATTCCAGTAAAAGCTTCTTCCTAAGCAGGTGTGTCTGGAGAAATAAAGGACTGACACTACACTGCAGGCTCACGGTGGATGAAGAGGTGTTGCTACTGCACACAGGATCAGGTTCTGGCCTTTTCCACCTGCAGAAATCCAGAGCCTTCCTAATGATTTCAACAGATCAACTGCACAAAGATTTGTGTAGGAAAAAATAGGATTGGAAGTGGCAAACATGATGGGAATACAGTATTTCAGATTATTTGCTGTGATTTTTTGCCTTTGTTTTAACCACTTCTTGGCTAGAGTGCTGCAAGAACAAAACCCTGGTCTTCTAAAACAGTTTTCTAGGCATTTTAAAAGATGCTCTTGCAGCATAGATGAAGCATTAATGTAGCAATGCTTTGGTGTGCTTGGGGGATTTATGTTGTGTTGATTCAGTGATGAATCAAGCAGGCAATATGCAGTACTGTGAGAGGTACTGCTAACGCTGTGAGAGGAGAGGGGCTGGAGCAGCAGGCAGGGGAAGGACAGGGATGCAGCTGCAGCAAAGGGGTGGCGGAAGAACAGGGGCACGGAGCAGAATTCAGAGAAGGTAGGTCACAGGTAACAGCAGACCTTGACTGGTCTTGTCTTTGTATCCATGAACAGTGGTTTTGCACGTAGTTCATAGTGGGTGGTAAATATGTACTTTGCCTGGAGGTATGACTTCAGGCCCTTATCCTTTTGTGCTCTCTCCTCTGTTCAATATTGCTATAAACCCCCCAATAGCATGGTGAGTGTTTTCTGTTTTGTTTTGGTTTGTTTTTTTAAAGGAGCTGTTGGCAATTATTATTCTATCAGTAAGGAGCGACATAAAAGCCAAAGCATTTGATGCCTTCCATCCTTACTTGACGACGTTAAATTAATGCAAAGAATGACCCCTATTTAAATGAGCAAATTTCTAAATGACTGCCTAACTTATTCACATTTTTGCATTAAGCTCTTCTTGTGTTTCATGAGCTTATGACCAAGCAAAACAAGTTTTGTTTTATCAGGATTTGGAATTAATTGAAAGACTGAAATAAAAAAAACCCAACTAACTGAGCAGTAAAAGTTGCTTGATGGAGAGAGGCAAGGAGATTTCTCTCTTTGAACAAAACCTGTAATTTTTGAAAGTGTATCTGCCAATCCAGTTACATCTCTGTCCTAATAGGATCACTTGGAGAATATCTGGTATTTCACATTTTTAACATCTGGGTTTTAGTTTTGAAGTGGCTGCACATGTGAAATACCAGACATGCACACGTGAAATACCCTTATTTGAGTGTACTTTCTTTGTGTTCTATAAAATTAGGAAAGTAAAACAATTAAGAGATCCACATTAGTTGGCCTTATGGGGATTATCGGCTGAGATGCTTCCCATGTCAGGAGGTACTAATTTGTTTCCCAGGGTGTGCTTTCCAGGCTGATGTTCCTAGGAGATTTGTCCAAGCAAAAATATTCAGGCTTTGACTCATGGTGAATTTTGGTATCTAATGCGGAGAGGTGGCTAACAGCCACCCAAAAATTGGATTTTGAAAATGATGGAAAAAGAGAATTAATGTTTTCTCTTTCCTCAGTTAGTAAAAGCAAAGCTTTTACTAACTGAGGAAGGTACAATTACCATTTGTTGAACATTATTCTTGAAACACTTCAGAGGGGGTGAGGCTTTCCTAAACATTCTACGTGATGAATTTGTTTCTTCTGCCCCACTGAATTCAAATGAAGTGCTTCTCCTTCTTGCAGTGTGTAAGGCACACTCATCTTGTCCCTGGCTGGAATGTGAGCAGCGCTTTGCTGCCCAGATTCCCACGGCAGCAGCAAGCAATCTTGTCTGCAGTTAAGATGCTCTCCATCATCATGGGCCTGTCACTGGTGTCTCAGAGGCAGCAGTCAGGGTCCCGGTGGGGAAGCCACAGCTGGCTGCAGCTGCTCCGATGCCTTCTTCGTGGAGGGAGGAATGTACATGAAAAAGGAGAAAAACTGTAATGAAATCCATTAACAACTGTTAGGAAGGAAACAAGCTCGTGTAGATGGATTTTAGTGGAACAAGAGCGATTTAAACAAAGCCACCTTCTGTGTTGCAATGACTGATGGCTATGCTGCAGGGTGACCCCTCTTCCCAGGGCCTTTCTGGATGGCAGGGCAGTGAAGGTGGGGACCCCCAAACTTTTTCCTGCTCTGACACAGCACAGAGCACCCCAGGTGCACTTCCTGGCTGTGGTTGAGGTGCTGGCAGGAGTACTGCTCACTGGCTGCCAGGCCACTGCTTTCTCCACAGGCAAAGGAAAGGAGCTCTGTGAAAACCAGGCTCACTGTATGGGAGAGTGGGATGTATGCACTGGACTTGGGGGGAAGCACATGGGGGCTTCTTTCCTTGTTCATCTTCCCTCAGGCTTAGCAGAAAATATTTTTCTCACATTCCTGGCTGTCCATCTGGCTGCTTTGGTGTGGGAGAAAACACATGCTGAAGCCCATACAATTTGCATGGATTTAATGCGAATACCAAAGCAGAATTTCAGGAGTTGGTTAAGTGTGGGTTTTTTTCTAAAAGGCTAATGTAATCTTCTGCGGTGTGTGATTACATCTTCTGGCAAAGCTTACTTGATTAAGCAAATCCCATTTCTGGGATTTAGGGTTTTATGCTAGCATCTCTCCCAGCTCAAAGAGTTGGCATAGGAGATTCTGTTTACTGTCTTCTCCCGTGCATTTTGTCCATCATTGAGTCTGGAGGCGGTGTATATGCACACTAACACTCTGGCTGTCTCAGCCACTGATGTAAATGAAGAAGTCCCATTCAAAGAGTTAAAAAAAAAAAAATCTTATCATCCACAAGTTACTGCAGGTTTCCTTTAAACATCATATTCAGTTTTCACTGGCAGAGTGATTTAAAAGGTCATTTTCAAAAGAGAGAGACATACAAATGTTCTGGGGAGTCCTCCTTGGTGGGACTCTGGTCAGAGCAGTGATGCTCTGCACTCTCCGTCCAGCAGTCCACTCCACATATCTCTTCCCGTGCACAGGAGGAGGATGGTAGGTGGTGGCAAAAGACAAAAGACAGCTACCTGCAAAACTCACCCAGTGAAATGGAGAGGAAGGCTGGCCAGTGGTGGTCTGCCTCAGTACCTTCCATTTGGCAGCTCCTGCTTTGTTGAGCCGTGCTCTTGTAGAGCCTTGATGTTACAGGGTCAAGTCTCCCTTGCAGGTGGCTTTCGTGTGCCAAAGGCTTGTGGAGTAGGGGCATGCCAGAAGCTGTGCCTCTGCTTGCTAGCTGGAATTTATTCTTGATGCTCAGGATAGCTTTCATTATGTTGATATTAGTTATTTTAAAAAAACCAAGCCAACCAGCTTCTGTCACAGCCTTGCTGTGTGACCAGGGCAAAGCCTTTATTAGCAGGTACTTTGAGAGCTTTTACAGAACTCCCCTGGTGGACAGACACCTCTGGCTTATTGGGCCACTTCACTCTCAGAAGAATTGTTTAAAGTATGCTTGAAAGTCAGGGCAGGGCCCAGTTTCGCAGCACCCTTGCGTAAGACTGGCATTATCAGACACTTGAAAGATTTGCTCTTTCAAGTTCCATTTTAATTAGTCTCTAAATGCTTTCAGTTCAGCCTTGTGAACCAAGCTTGGGTGAGGCTTTCAGATATGTGCCAATCCATCCATGACAGGTATCTCCAAGGGAGAACAAAGTATTGAAGGATAGTATTAGATTAAAAAAACATGTCTGATCTCTCACAAGGTAGCGTGGAGTCCAGGCAAAAAGCATAAAATTCCACAACAACAATAGCAGAAAGAAGGTGGAAACACCATCTCTTACTGATCTGTTGTTCACCTGCTTCAAAAGCTGTACGAATCTGAGGGGCCAGCAGATCCTTTAGGATTTTTTTTTCATTTATACCAGAAACATAGGTCAAACTTTAGGCAATACTGATAGATTCCACTCTAGTGTCACATGAAGCAGGTGCAGGAGCAGCCAGCTCACTGTTCTGTCCTGTGGGTATTTAGGAGGACAGCACAAAGAGCTTTATTTGCATTAAGAAATGTTTGATGTAATTAACCAGCTTTCTGTTTGGAATGGGTCTAAGGTTGTCCATCTTGTTTTTCCTGATTTTTAAACCAGTTTTCACTGTAAAAGATATAGTGAAAATCAAAGAGACCAAGAACTGTGAGCTGACAGTCTACATCCCACCCTGTTTTTCCTGAAATTAAACTTTGAGTATTAACACTATCTCACTTCACTGTGGTTAAACAAAGCTTTCTAAGAGTGGGGTTTTTTTCTTTTTTTTTTTTTCCATGTTCCTTGTTTTATGAATAAAATGCTGTAAACACCTTTAATAAATAAATAAATGCTGTGGATACCTTTATCACTGATGCAATACTTAAATGTGCTTCCACAGTTTCTGCATGGCAGTGGCCGTGGTAAGGGGACTTGTGTAGTTTGTGCAAATGCTTGTACAGAGAAAATCACATCTTAATAATTACTTCTCATATAATGCAATTTCCTGAGCACAAACAGCTTTATCTGGTATGCTTTTGCCACTACTCATGGCAGAAAAACTGGGATAATTCAAACAGGTCTGACAGGATCAGGACTCAGAAATGCAAGGCAGCCGTTGGAGGCGAGATGCAGAGCTGTTGTGGATGGTGATGAAGTAGTGACCAAGCTTCTCTCTATCACAGCTTGTCAACAAATGACAGGAGGATGTCATTTTGTTGTCTCTTGCACTTATAATCTCAAAATTAAACCCTTGTAAATAGATTTATATTTTCTGGTGGCTGTTTTTCTGATTAGAGTGGTATCACTTCCATTTCCGGAACCTCTGCCCACTAGTATCTTGTAGTCTGATCAATTATTTTGAGCATACTCTAATCACACCTGACATTTTTAAAAAAAAAAAATTATATTCCCTTGTGCATTAGAGTTTAGCAATTTGATTGAGATAATCAGATCTTGTCCATATATTCAAATAACTCAGGAGAGTTTCTCCTGGTTAGATATGACAATATAGGATAATGGATTTGCACAGTTTTTTAACCAACTCTGAAAATATTTGGATATCTTGGGTCAGAAAGATCTTCGATCTGAAATTTAATTAAGGAGTGAAAAATAGGAAAAGTGGGTGGATGCAAGAGAGGATTAAACAAAAAAGAAAATCTCAGTTCATTCAAGATTTTGGTCCTGTTAAATGGTGTAAAAAGCTCTTGTCAAAGAATAGTTGGGCCTTATAAATGACATAAATTTGAAAATTAGGAAGAGTAGAAAATGAAAACTTAGTAATTTGATTTCTTTCTTCATTTTTAACAAAAATGAGCAAGCTGCAGGGAAGAATAAAAGACAGCTGAAGTCGAAGGAAGCACATTTGTAGCCATCTATGTCCTAATGAGTAACATTAGGAAACCATATGTAAGTATTTAGTTTTGACTGTTATGGATTGAATACATTTGGTCTTGTCTGGACTAAAAAAGCCCAAATCTATCAAGTACATGGGTGAGAAAACAGTTGGAAATTCTGGTTGCTACAAATGGAAACCAAAGAGCCATGCTCAGATGAGGTGAAAATTTCAGTTCCACTGTCAGTACTTACCAGGTGAGAAATAAATTTGCGAATGACATCAGTTACTCTTAAATACTTTGCTGGATGTGTAGTAGTTCATAATTACTGTAATGTGGCAAACCAACCTCCATAAGAAAAATTATTTAAGAAAATTATTTGCGTTCTTGTAGTACAGAATATTAGACTTATATTGTGTTGGTAGATGTCAGATCTTCGTAAGGCTTTAACTTGACTGCCCTGTGAAGGGGCTTTGGACACGTGCAAGTTATGCCAAGTTAAAAATCCACATGACCCGAGTTAGTCAAGAGTTAAAGAGCTTTGTGTAGAGAACAGAGCGTAGCTCCAAATGATCTGTGTCCAAGTAAAATACTTCAGTTTGATCAATAGCTCAAAATGAAATACAGACCTCTCAGCAGTGGGGGCAGTCTGGTGTGTGTTTGTCTTCAGCATGCATAGGAGATACGCCCTTCCCAGCTCTGACAGGCTCCCAGCCAGAGCAAGAGGTGATGCTGGATTAAGTGTAATTTTGTGTTTAATCTCCCATAGGTGGAGAGGACCTGGTATGATCCAGCATTTATCTCAGGCAAGCAGAAGGACCTGATGAGGTGCGTGTACCAATGCCACCTAACAATACAAACAAAACTGTCACTGAGAGTAATGCTCTTAGAAAGAAGCAATAGCAGTGACAAGTTTGACTGGAAAAACTGTAATTGAGGGAGGTCTAGAATAAGTAGCATTATCAAATTGGTTTTCATCAACAACTAATCCAAATTTAACTAAGATCTCTCGGGTTCAGGCTTCATTATCACCTACTGAAGGCTGAACACATCTATCCTGGACTCGTTGGAGATTTCATATAACACCTATTTAGAGAAGTAATTTACAAGTGTAAGTCTTATCTGTATGGCCAGAGATGTTCATAATTTGCTTAAAGATATTTGCTTTGTATTTGCAAAGATTGAATTTGCTATCAGGGTATTAGTGTGGCAATGACTAAGTCTTGGCATACTTCTTTGGAGAAAGAATCTCTTGGCCTTGTGTTTTCAGAAAGCTGAATGTTGTGTCCCTCTTTCTCTTAGTTGTAGTTATAAAGTGGGAGTCTGAACATGTGTATGTTTTAAAATCCTGTAAGCAAACCAGATTTTTCAGAATAGCATCATACTAAGAAATCTAATAGTTTTTCTACACCTCCAAAGACACATACGGCATCTTCCTGTCCCTGCCAGAGCATGTGTGCTGTGCTCCCTCCTCTTGCATGATTTTATGGAAAAGATCTTCTCTGAAACTTTCATTCTGTGGTTCCTTAATCTGTCCCTCCACTGAATGACAAAATTCTTCTGCCACCCAAACTGCCCTGAGTAATATCCTTGTGGTTTTATACACTTTGAGAGCTGAGGATGGGTGAGATAAAGGTGAAGGCTATCTCAGATGGATGGTGTACATCCAAAGATACTGCAAGTTGATGGAATTGCTGTGAAATTACACCAGTGAAAGTGAGGTTTTCTTCTGTACTTCTAAAATATTTGTGAGAATAGTGTGAAAGTATTCATTTTTCATGTGGCCCTGACAAATAATGTCTGGATCTTTACTTGCGATGGGAAGTGGGAAAAAGAAAGACAGGCCTTTAAAAAGTGGAAATCAAGTAGGATCACAAAGATTCAGAAAGAGAAGAATCTCCAAAGGAAAAAATGAATAAACCGTGCCATATAAGCCACTTATATATAAGTGATAAATCTCTCTACATCTGTTAACCAGTGTACCAACTATGAGTTTTGGCTTTCACATTTGAGTTTGTGTACACAAAGTTACATGATCGCTTAAGTAAAATCTAAAGGTACCACTTTAGAGATGAAGTGAGATGGCACAGGCAGGCTCCTCCACTCCAGACTCAAGATTTCCAAGAGAAATAACCATCTTTTAGTGTTCTTAACTACCTCCAGGCCAAAATACACCATTTTTTAGGCACCTATTGATACTATGTTGTGGTTTCTAAATGTTGTACAGTAAAACACAAAAGTGGTATGAGAAGAGTAACGCCAAGGATTTCCATGGACTGGAAACTTAGGCGAAGCAGAAAAGGGAGGAGGAATAAAGCTGGCCTTTTGGACATTGCTCTTGATTATACTTGACCTGTTTTAGTTGAAGTAGTTCTGCTTGTCTCTGGCCACAAGCATTTCCTAATGTATTTTACCATTCGATGTTGCATCCTGTACTAGATCTTGAATGGTGTGTGTAGGTTGACCACTTCACAGTTCTCTTTTCAGGCATCCTTTTGACCCTGAATAACCACCTCAGCACTGGTTCTTAAAGAATAGTGGTATATGGAGTTTTGAGATTACTTATGTAATTCTGCAAAAAGAGATTCATACTGTGATACTGACCCTGGAAGCTACTCTGAAATATGTTCTAGATGTTTACAATGTTCGGTCAAAGAACATCTGATTTTATGTATTGCCGTGGAGTTGTGGGGCTCTGCTGATATAAAGCACTCTTGATCCCACTGAAGTCCATTTGATAAGATGCTTAAGACAAATTTTATCTTATTAATAGATAAAAGGTAACAGTATCCTTAAGACATGTTATTAAAGAATAAAATTAGAAGAGGTGATTGCTCACTTACAGTTTTCCTATATCAGCTGAATTTTGAGTACAAGATAAAAAGTTTTACTGGTCTGTTACTATCCCGACACTGAACTGAGCCCTGCTGCTCGGTTCTCCTGAAAATTTTTTTTGGGTTTAGCTTCAGTGAAATGCTTTGAAACAACGTATTTTCAAAAAATGCTTCTAAATTCCCTCTAGAAGTCACCCTCTTACTTTGCCGTCTCATGTTACAGACTCAAATATGTTAATTTGGAATAGGCGTATCTTTGTTCGTTACTCAAGATAACCCTTGCCAAAGTCCCCAGAAATTTAAGAGCAAGAAAGAGCCCTGAGAGGTGGAGCAGCAGGATGGCTGCCTAGCCCTGATGATCATCTCAAGGCTGATCTGGTAGGACCGGCTAAAAGGGTGAGATAGGGCCCCTGGGAGATTGCCAGCGAGCTACCAATTAATACTAATTGCATGGGAAAATACTGTAAGGCTGCGATGGTTCATCAAGGACTGGAATGAGTTCATAGCTGTGCTGCACCCGAGAGATGTGTGTCCCTTGGTATTTACTTCAAGAAGAAAACACATTGTTCCTTGCTGCTCCATGCACTTGCAATGTTTTGAGATCTGAACTGTAATTAATATGGAGGAACAGGAAACATCTCACATCTGTCGAAGACCTTGGCTTGGGAATATTTGAGTTAAACTGTAATATTCTAATTGTTTTCGGCAGGGATCATCACTGTCTTGTCTTGAGCCAGACATTGCTTCTCATTTTCTCATAGGAAAGAAAGCTGAAGTTGCATGAAATACATGCACATGATAGTCCTTTCAAAACAAGAAAACTATGGACATCTGATTTTAAAAGCGCTTTCGGCATTTGCCTCTCTGAATTTCAGGGAAAGCTTTGCAGAAAACTGAGATTTAAGCTGCTGTTGTCTTCTCCACTGCCTAGTGACAGCTGTAAACATCTGCTGAGGATGTAGTTTATTGTCTCATCCTCTAGTTGCTCATGAAGATCGTGAAGCATCGTGCCTCCTTGAAAATTAAACTGGTGATGGTGAGGGGCAGGAGCGAACAGCCAGCGTGCTCAGAGGCTCTTGAGTGTGGTTACCGCGGGGTTGAGAGCAGCTGCTGTCTGTGCTCTGTCCCGGGAATCACGCCCAGGCAGGGAGAGGCGCTTTCCTGGGAAGTTGGGAGAGGCAGGTGGCAGCAGGCGGGGAGGGAAGGGCACGTTGCTCTGTCAGCGCACTGTGATTTCGCCTCTTCGTCCTGCTCTCGAAAAGGCAGACAAGGCTTCCAAGTCCTAAATTGCATTTTGTCTAACTCCTCCCCTATTCCGGCTGCTTGCTCATGCAGCCACCCACGGATCCGAAACAAAAATGTGTGAAGCGAGGCAGGGAGTGCTCTTGCCCTGAGATTCCATCTCCCCTCTGGGCGCCCGGAGGCGCTGGCACTGCCCATCCTGCTCTGACACTGTCGCACTCCTGGGCACAGCGGAGCTTTGGCTAATCATAGAGACATAAACATTTTTCTCCCACTCGTCCTCGTCACCCTGTACTCCAAGAAGAAGAATAAGAAAAGAGAAGTGCGGGGCTGTGGATGAGCGTGTCTTTGTGCCGCTGCTCGTTCGGCGGGCTGACAGAGGCGGCATTGTTCGCAGGCTGTGCCCGGCTTGGCAGCCGGAGAAGGTGGGGATCTGCGCCCTGCATACGGAATCGGGATCGGTGAGCGGCCGGGGACGGGGGCCGGCAGCTCCGAGGGCTGCGTTAACACCCGGAGGGAGTTTTAGAGCACTGCTGAAACAGCTTCTCCTGGTATCTCCTGCACAACGCAAAGAGGGTCTAGGATGAGGAGTCCTTGTTAATCAAAGGTAATATTTTTATCTTTAGAGTAGCATAAGATGGGGGCAATTGCTGCTATTTGGTTGTTAATTAAAATAAGAGGGATACAACAGGGAGGAAAGTTATGGAGTCCTCTGTACTCCCTGGGAGAATAAAGCTTCAGGGTGGCGTTGTGCTGAGCGTTATTGAAGTTTGTCTGTTCCCCTTTATGTGGGCTTAGTTTGCGTCACCGGTAATAAGAAAATCTGTGTGTGTTCCCATCGGAGGAAGAAAAGACTAGTTTCCTTCTCCATCTTACTTTTTAAGCCAAAAGTTACTATTTATATGCAATATTAAATTAGTTCTGCTAATAGAAATACACTGACATATAGCCATTAGGCAAGGTAAATACTTCTTTCTATTACCAGAGACAGTTCCTCACCGCTCAAGGTACTCCGTGGAGTACAAACCATCCTGTACAGTGGTAAAAAAATTAGCTATTGTTCCATATACCTCAGCAGAAAGAAAAATCATTGTTGCATTTGTTTTTCCAGCCACTTTGCAATAATTATGATTACACAGACTGTGCCAAACAGATTTTACATTGTTGTGCCAGTATTTCTCATGTGCTGTTAGTACTTCAATCCTATTTTTAGTGGGTTTCAAATGACTATTTTTTTTTTAGTTTCTAGGTAAAGATATATTTTGTCTGAGTGTTTGCTGTTCATATTGCTGTCTGTTCTTTGTGGTTGTTAAGTCTCTTTTTGAGAGTGTGCACGGCTATTTGGGGATGATAACGAACATGGTCTTAAAAGCACAAGCCTTGTGGCTGTTGCTCATTTTGAGTGCCCAGGTTGACATGCTTTTGGAGTGAATGGGCTCAGCTGCACTGAAGACCCCACACACAACTCTAGAGCTGGAGCTCTTAGTGACACAAGTGGTGTCTGAAAGGTTTTAATCTAAGTAGAGGTTAAAATGAGGAGAGAGCAGTTTGTGTACTGAAGAACTTCACTCGGTTCTGCCGGTGCTACACCGTTCGTTCTGTGTAATTTGGGAGAACACAGCTTGTACCTCCTGTTTGCCCGACGGCACATAGCAGCCCCCGAGGACACACGCTGCTTTTGTGCTCCTGTTCAGTTTTAATCTTTAGGGAGCAACTGTTTCAAAGAACAAACACACTGCCTTGTAGGAGAAACTCCAGAAAACATCCTGCTAGTGACAGCGGCAGCCGCTGCCCATCATCCTGAACGTTCCTCTGCCAAAAAGCGGCAGGGCTTTGTGAGCTGGCCAGCCAAAGGCTGGGAGCTGCAAACTCTGTATTCCCTAGGATGGCCAAAGGAAATCACGTTTCAAAGTGCTCAATTAAAACTGTGACGCTTCTAGCTGCTGGCTCAAAATGCTGCATCTGTGTTTATCCTGGCCTCCTCAGCCCAGGGATTTGGGGCATCCCTTTTCTGCAGGAGTGTCCTGCCCACAGATCCCGACGCACCCCTCAGGCTGCCTGGCTGCGGGGCTGCATCGGCACCAGGTGGGCAGGTAATGAACATGCTCACTCCTTCCATGCAGGCTTTCTCTGCCTCTCCTCACTGAGGGAGAGGGAAACTGAGGGTTCCCAGTGTCCCCAGTCCTCAGCTTCCTTGGTTGGGCAGCAGCCTTGGATGATGCCGGATTCCACATCCTGCCATTTGGGCATCAGCATTTTAATGATACCCTTTGCATCAGGGAGACAGGTTCCAGACAGCACCTGCTACAGGTGGACGTTTTAAGACGGACATTTTAAAGTAATAGTAAGCGTATTTAGTCATGCCTAATAGGTTTTTAACCTATTTAGTGAGAGATATTTATGGTCATTACCTCCATGAGAGAAACAAGTGAGACCCTATACTAGATTCTCTGTCTTTCAATGATTTTCTTCAGCTTGTCGGGGACAAGCAAGTGTGGAAATCCCAAATCAGAGCTTGTCTGCATAAGCAAAAACATGAAGCCACAATAATTAAGGGGGTTGCAATTTCCAGCAGTTTTTCAGTGGATGCTTTACTAAAGGCAAAAATTAGGAAATAAAAATATATGTGGATAAACATGGTTTAGGATAAATCAAAATTGGTTATTTATTATTGTGAATACACTGTCTTATACTGGTGTAGAGCCTGTTACTTCTCTTTTACTGGTGGATTTTAACTGGCAAACAAAGTTTCATTTGCTGTTAGTTTAAAAAAGTGGAGTAAATACACCTCCCACGCAAAATAATCCCACATAATGTTTGTTTGCTCGATGTTGGCATGCCTCACTTATACAGAGGCTTTTATAACCCTTTTCCTCCAGAGTATATGACACTAAGGGGGCAGGGTCAATTTAAAATAAATAGCTTTTGCTTGTGAAGTCGGCTGCAGTCTATTGTATATGTTTCTGTAAACAAAAAGATGCAGCAGAGTTTGGGATGGATATGAGCACAGGCAGGGGTTTTGAGATAATGTCTTAACCAGTACTTCATCGGTTTTTCAGCCCAGAAGCTTTTGCTTCTTCACTGGGAGAGCCTGTATGAAGACCTGTGTGGATGATGTTATAAGGTAAGGAATATACCTTAAGTGTGTTCTTAATTTTGCATTGCTATAGGGTTTCTGTGTGAGAAGTTGCTACACTCTGTATGTAATTTCTTCTGAGAGAGACTTGCGTATGGTTCTCTGTTTTTGGTAGTAACAAATAAATGAGCAAGACTAACTGTTTGCTGTGTAGATGATGGTATGTTTTAAATGATACTGAATTTCAGTTTCTCTCCTACGAGCCTCAAACTGTCCCTTTGGGGAAAGGCTCATGCTGTGTGGCTGGAGAACCTCTTCCTGCAGCATCACTCGCAGTGTTTTATTCAACTTGATAGTGTTACATTAAAACAGGAGCATGCAGTGTGTTTTCTGATTCCCAGAAATACTGGCACTTTGGGGCCTTTCCCCACCAGCTTCAGTGTCCCCTTTCCTTCCCCACTCTTCTCTGTCTGGTAGCAGCCCCCATCATCTCTGTTCCCCTGCAGACATGGTGCACTCGAGGCTTTTATCTGCCAGCAGACTGATGATCAACAAACAGCACCATTCTTACCTCCACTCCCAGGGCATGTGTTTTACTCTACCTCACACACTGAGTGACCAAATAAATTGTCAATAAATGAAGAATCTGTTTGAAATATATTGATGAGAAAATGTGGAGCTCTTCAGTTTTGGGGTACTAAAAGAAAGGCTTTCATGCAATGCTAGGCAGTTCTCACAGCCTGCATGCATATTACAAAGTCCAGCAGTGTTAGTATAGTATAGCTGTGCTGCATGTTTCCTTAATCTGCTTGTTTAGAGACACCCAGAATATTCATCTTAATCATTTCCGCTGCATAGTAGGTAGAGGAGGAAATACCAGGGAGAGCCCTGTCACTGGGAAAATACATCATTTGAATGTGTAATGTAAATATTTTAACTAACCAAATGTAAACACTGTTTTGCCTTTAGGATGGGAAAAGACTGTCACAGTCAGAAACGAGCTGACATAAGAGTGACCCTGTATAGATGAGATACAAAATTGTGTTCACACATTTTGGTAATCAAAACAGAGCACTTAATGAATTGCCTAGTGTGAAAGGAATTACAAACACAAATGTGCCTGACACAAGGCATTCGGAAGTTGCTGCTGTATTAATGTTAGAATGAAGGACTTCTCAGGATTCATGGGGATCCAAGGTCTGTGGGGAGGATGATGAGGGATGTGCTATGGTGAGGGCTAAACAAAGGCTGGAGGCTCTCTGGAGGGAAACCATAAACTTGTAAATATGCTCTGAATATCCATGTTTCTTCGTGCAACTGACTATGAGTTGTTTTCACCATGCCAGGACAGTCAGTTCAGAAGTTTTCAATGGTTAGAAGATAGTAGAAGCAACAAATATACTAGATCCAGCAAGAAGCACCTTACTGCATTCACAGATGTGCTGTGGTTTTTTCAGCTGGTGAATTCAAAGGAAAGCAGAGTTCTTACGGAGCTCAGAGTGGTTGCTCATTGACTCTGCCTAAGCTGGCTTTGTAAGTGCGTGAAGACTTAAGTTCGAGTGGTGCTTGATAGAATCCAAACACGTGGTTTAACTTTTGGTACTGAATGTGGTCCTGAAAAACAGCACAGGATCCAGAATCCTCCCAGATTCCGCTTGACTTCACTGTGCAGTAAATGGTTTATGGGTGATTATCAGATTGCTAAGCAGAAGAAACATCTGGAGATGATTTCATTGGCTGCATGTTCTAGCCCATGAATTGTTAATGTCAGAAGAGGAAGAAACAACACAGAGGATTTGTCTAGACTCCGTGGATTGCAAGAAACTAGTTAGATCTTATTTCTGAAGGCACAGGTACCTGTAAATGCCCAAGCAAGTAAGCTTTCATTACTGGAATAGCTGGGGGATTTTTCAAAGTTGATTTTTGCTTGTATTACCAACAATGGATAATATATTAACATCTGCCTCACATTTGCTATTTCTTTGTTCTAACAGCTGGAAATTTACATTTACACATAGGCCTCAGAGCTAAAAATGTCATTCCCTAGGTTAAAAACCCAGAATGATTTTTGTTGTTCTCCTTGATAGGAAAGGAGAACTGAAAACACAAGGAAGAGACAAATGGGAAGGGTAGCCCCCAGATGATAAATGCTCTCAGTTGGAGCAAAGATTAATCGTGTATAGTGTCGCCTTAAAAGTGTCGTTGTCTGCCACTACTACAGCAATTTAGCTATAGCCAAATGAGCAAATCTGTTAAATTATCTAAAAAAAGTAGAAGAAACCAAATATTAAATGTCATCAGTAGAGACGAAATGCAATGGCATTTTTTTCAGTACAGAGGAAATTAAGAGCCCTCTTGTGTGGATGAGAAGTGTTTTACATCAATGAGAATAACTTTAACATTATCACAGAATCAAACTTGTGTTGCTAGAAAGTCTAATCATTTTGTGCAATAGCTTCTTGTAATTATTCTCTTGAATACAAATAATCCAAATCTCCTTTATCTCCCAGACAGATGTATCAATTTTCATGGGAAAGCATGAATACAGCCAATAGTAAGAACTTCATTTTTTTTTTCCTTTATGAGCAGGAAGCTCATATCCTTTTGCTAAAGGGCTGTATTTTGCCCTTAAAAAAAAAAATCTAAAATTATATTTTATGTTTTAGTCCAGGGATAAAGGTAGGAACAGATTGCTCTGTAGTGCTGAATTCACAGCATCATTTTTCTAAAATAAAGTCACATTATTTGAAAGCTGATGAGAGAGAGGGAATTTAAGAGAAGGGAAGTGCAGTTGAAAACATTTTGGAAGGAGATTGTAAACTTCAGGGCAGAAGGGAATTAGATAAAAGAATCTATGAGAGTGGGAATAATAATGTGAAGAGGAACAGACTGTTCTGGTGATATCTTTTGGCCAAGGTTTTGAGAAGAATTCAGAATATGATCTACAATCTCTGTCTTTGAGGGGGGGAATGGGAATTTTTCCATTTACAGTGAAGTCGAGTGAGAATGTCATTGCTCCAGCTGTTAAAATATTTTGAAATCTACTTCAAACTGATTATTTATTGCAGCATTAAAATATAGACTATTGTGGACAGAAGAAAAAGAGAAATTGGAATCAATCCCAAAAAGTGGGTTGAAGGCATAATTTATGCTTCCCTGTGAGGGAATGGGACTGTTAGTCCAGTTCAGCTCATTCCAACCCAGTTCCCTGAGAGGCTGTTTTTCAGAAAGCCTCTTTGGATAGATATAGCTGGAAGTGAACAAATCTCAAAGTTCAAATCTGAAAGGGAAACTTGGAAGCCTCCGTCAAAGCCGGGGAAAATAGGATGTATATTTTGAGGCTGAAAGTGCCACCCGAGTGTGACTTTACAAAGCACGTGAGGACCATGGCATCCAAAGCATCTCTGGCATACACTTGAGAACAGACTTGTGCAGGGAAGAGTTTCTGCAGAAGGTGGGTGGGCTACATGGGCTGCTCCTGTGCCTGTAGTTTTGTTAGAAGACACTTTTTCATCATGGTACAGAGCAGTCCACGCTCTCTGCCTGTTCAGTCATTTCTGTGTAACACAGTCCTCACATACATGTCTACATATAATCAGTTCCAGATGAACAGCAATAACTTTTGGCACTAGGTAAACGTCTGTGAAATGAATTTATACTTGCACTGTTTGGACTGTCAGTAGCCTTGGACAATCTGCTGTCATCAGACTGACTTGGGTTCTTAGTTTTGCTCTTGTGGCACAGCCAATTCCATTTCAGTGTATGTGGATTAAAGAGAGTATGCTCTAATAATATTTTATATTTACACAGCACATCTCATCCCAGAGTACTTTATAAATTATGTATATTCAACACCTCTGACCTCTCACAGTCCCTTCAGAGCCGAGAACAAGTGTTTTACAAAAGCAATAAAATGATAGGATTTTTTTCTCTGTAATACTGGGGAGAACTCATTAATTACAGAATGAATTTTATGTTCCCTGAGCTACAGCTTCAGTTTGTAAAGACCTTTATTGAAAATTTCTTCAAGATAAGATGCATGGTCCTACATTTTGTGTATACCATAGCCATCCTTTTAAGACTGGATCCCTGGAAATATTTCACTCTTGGATCTAAATGAACATGAAAGTGTCACTACCTCTATACCTTGGCTGTCATTTTATCAGTAAATTGTCACCTCTTCTTGAAGGATCTGCCCAAAATGCTATAGTGTGCATTCCCCGTCAGCTGCTGTGGATCCTCCTATCACAGTGTGAGAAATACAGCAAAATAGATGCATCAGGAAACCTATGTACTTGCTTTTGAGGAGTTCAAATGTAACTAATCCTCTGAGGTGTCAAGATGAAGAAATTCAGCATGTCTGTATGTTGGGTCAGCATATGCAGAGAAGGGATGAGCAAGGCCAGTGGAACAAGGAGGAGGAAGAGGATGGCGATGAATTCATCTTCCTGGCATTCAGTGCCTCTTCCTCTAAACATTAGGAGGATGACCCAAAGCCTGTGGGTATCAGTTAGTGTCTGTCCCTGCAGCACTGGGTCAGGGAGGGAGAGTGTGGGGTCCTTTATCTTCCCAGGGCATCCTTCTCGTGGTGCACAGAGGCTCAGCTTACGTGCAGGACTACCTCTACGTCAGTGGGGTCAGATTCCCTCTACTTTGAGGAAAAGCTCCAGAGGAGCTGCTTTCCTGAATTTTAAAGAAGAAAATAGATTTGCAGCCTATTCTAGTACAGTCTTTGCCAGGCCATTTTGTGGGTTAACTTGGGCCTTATTTAGTCTGTTGTTTTAAACAGAAGGACAGCAACATTTCTATTTTAGTTGTACAGTTCAGCAAATGGATTACAAAACCACAGTTAACTGTGACTTTCATGGATGGTAACTCAGTTAATAATAGATTAAAAGAATCTTTAAGTTTTCAGTGTATTGTTTTGCCATTTGTCTCTCTTTGTAGCTTGTCTGGATTTAATGTAGTTTATTCCATTTAGGAGCATTACTGAGACAAACCCCATTAAAGCAGGCATTATAGTCCTTGTTTTGATTAGCACTCAAGGCCACTAGATAATGATGCTTAAAAAAAAAATCTCGTATTTCTCTCATGGTCATTAGCACTGTGATCATTGCCAACCTTCATACAACAGTCTAAGTCTTTTTTTTTTTTCCTAAATCTCAGAGCTAATTGTGAATGTCTGTAATATAGTCTGTGACATTTGAACTGTAACATTTATCTCAAAAGTAACAGTTCTTGCTCTTTCAGTGCTCATACTTGCAAGAAATTGGATCTTTATGTGACAGTCAAAAACTGTCATTAACCAGCTAATATTTTTTCAAAGCTATTTTATTGGGGTGATTTTTTGTTTTTTTGTTTTGTTTTGTGGTGAGGCTTTCTAGACATTCAGGTATGTACACGTTCTTCTCAAACAACACCCCGACCAGAGAAAGATGTTTGCACCACTCCTAACAATACCAGACCATTTCAGCCCTGGACTAATATGGGCAATTATAATAATTTCCACACATCGTGTTTAAACCAGTGACATGTAATTCTAGGACAAAGCCTCTCAGCACCTCTTTCCAATATTCATCTGCACTCAGAGGATAAGCAGCTGCTATTACATGCTAATGTCTTTTGAGGGTGAATGGCCATTTTAGGGCATGTTATTAACTCTGTGCAAATCAGTGCATTTTCCATCTTAGTGTGTAGAGTCGACTTCACGTGCTGTTCCCTTTGCAGGTTTTAGTTCTGTTAACCAAAAAAAGAAAAAAAAAAAAGAGAAGAATTATGCATTTGATCAGTTTGGGTTGGCATCTTGAAGGATGGGGAATGTCCACCCATAATGACATGCTTAGGCTGTGGGGACCAGACCTCTCACCTTAGAGGCTTGTGAAGTTGCAGGTCTTTAAGGGCAGAAGGCCAGCCAGGACAATTAACATCTCTGATAACACAGCTGACTTATTTTACTTCATTGCTGTGTTTTCCCTGCTGTAGGTGTACACTGGGGTACCTGGAAAGAGGCACTCACTCTAGTGTTTGTTTTTTATTCTTACAGACCCAAGTCACGCTGTGTTCACACTAACTTGCCAGGTCCAGGTGCGGGAGCCCAGCTGACTCCTGAGGTCCTTTGAGCTGCTCAGTGAGCAGCTGAATTCAGAGCAGGCTGAATGCTTGTTTGCATGAACATACTTCTTCATTGAAATAAAAATTCTCTCTTTTCCCACCTTTCTCTTCTTCCTGAAAAGGAAAAAAAAATGATTGCACACACACACACACACACACACACAAAATAAGGTATAGCATACAGAGCTTTGGCTTAAGGTTGGCTTGTTCCTGCTGACAGTGTGTCTCTTGCTGTGGCCATGATCCCCCAAGCCCCTGCTCCAGCATTTAGGGGACTCCTGTGGGATGAGTGGCTAGGAGTGCCAAATGTATAAAATACTAATTTTTGTTGAAATGTTTGATGATTCTCCAAACCTTCTAAGCACAGAAGCATTTTTTATCATATTGCAGCCCAAACCACCTAATCTGTACTCTTCTGGTTTGGGCATTTTTAAATTAATTTTGCTCACTAAGGCATCGAGTTCTGTTCTATTCCTACTATTTGTTTTGTCTAGCCTTGCTCAGAGTAGATAATTAATGCCATAGTTAAAATACCATTATCTTAATGCTCTTTAGCATGGATGAAAACCTGCTTGTCTCAGAAGCAGTTGCACATGAACCACGCAGAAGAATGAGCTCCAGAGTGGAATAACCCTGGATTTATTATTCAAACAGTCACCACACCAACCTGATTTTTCCTGTTATTATTTTTACCTAAATAGTTGCTGCAGTTAAAAGGCGTCTCCTAATTTCCAAAACAGAGGAGAGAACCAGATCTCTGGAAGATCTTTTTAAAAATCCATTTTAAAAATATGTAAATCCTCACTTGTGAATTCCTGATAAATGCAGAATAAATTCCCACAGTTCATAATTTCTCGTTATTTATTTAATTTATATGCCATTATAACTGTGAATGAGGCTTTACAAAACCACAGGGACACAATCTTTGCCCTAAAGAGATTGTAGCTGAAATTAGACACAACATATAACCAATTATTTCAAGTGACAAAGCAGGATTACACCACATAAAAATGGTTTGTGTTGCATATCTTGTATAAGTTGTAAGCTTTTAATAATACAGTGATTTGGAAAAGACCTGTTTGTGCCCCTGAATGTGGTGATTCGTAACAAAGCTCTAGAATAAAGCCATCATTAGTGTTTGCTGGTTTAAACCAGAAAACCTGAGACACTAATGACTAATCGTTGCTTTCCTACAGGCAATTTAATTAAAGAGCTGGATTTAATGGAGGATGTATTCAGTATTCATTTCTAGCTGCTGTGGCCTCCAAGGATCTTCAATCCATTTTTAGACCCATCTTGAAAATGTTGTTTGCCTGGTGCTTTTTATTGCATGGTGAAGGTAGAGCCTCTTGGAGGCTAACAGTGATGCCATGATGATTTTTTGCCTTTTCTTTTAAACCGCTTTTATATAGCCTTTTATATAGCTGTTATGTATTCTTAGTGCTTTTAGCCCACATACTTATAATTCCTTTAAGTCAGATAACCTAGCTGAGACCCAGTATCCCGTTAAGCCGGGAGACCAAACATCCTGGAAGCCTTGCAGTCAAGGGTCAGAAAGCCCCAGACACCAAGGTCCTCTCCAGAACACATTCTGTAAACTAAGATAGGCCCATCCAGGGGGAAGGTTCCTCGGAACAGGGGTTCACTTGAGCCTCTCGCTGGGGAATCTCTGACAGATATGCTAATTTGCAAGGCCTATAAATTGTATACACGATTCATCGTGTGTGTGCATTTTTGGGGTGCATTTCGGGGTGCATTTCAGTGCGCTTTTCGGCGCATTCCACCTGGACGATGTGGTGCACCTAAAGATCCTTAAATAAATGCCGAGGTAAAAACCCCTTTTCCCCTTAACCATGTTTGGCTCTCAGTTTTAAGACCAGGGAAAGGCAACAACAAGACACCACACTTTCTTCCCCCTAATCTTGGGCACACAGTGAATAATAAGATTTCTCTGAATTTTAGGTAAAGAAGTGTCTTACTCCATACCTACAGAGCTCTTCTCCTACTATTTAGTTACAAGTACCAGTGTAATATTTTGTTTCCAGGAATAAGTCATAATTGTGCAGTACATCATTGTTTAAGTGTTCCTTGGCAGAAGAGGCTACCATCCTCATGTAAATACTGCACATGCTTGTATCAAATCCTCAGGCTTTATTTTGACATTTGAATATCTAGACCTTTTGCTTGATGGGACTTTAGCTAATGAACTGGGGTTTGTCTGCTATTTCCAGAGCTCTGCTGGTATAGGGCTCATCTCATCCCATCTCTAGATGAGGTAAAATGTCAGTGGTGGGAGCAGTGTGGGCTGGGCGAGGGGAATGGGGCTGGAAACCTCCCCACCTTCTCATCCCCTGCAGCAGGTGAGGGTTGGGACTCTATTCCCCAGGAATTTGTTCTATTCCCCAGGAATAAAAAGAGGATTAGGTACCTGCTTGCCTCCCCCACAGGATTCTGGTGTGGCTAATTAGTCAATATTTGCACAGCTCTGAGAAAACGCTTTAAAGTGCCAATTATGAATTATAATTATCTTCTGAAGATGGCTGGGAGTCCACGTTTGCATGTTGATTCAGGCCACGGGAGTGAGTCTTTCAAATAACGGCTCTTATTTAAATGCCTTACTTATTCCTTATCTCATGTTGAGTGTTGTTTTTTTAAGGATGATGAGAAACATTAGTTTACCCTCAGGAAAGACCAGGTCTGACTGTTTTTAATAATGAGTTATGTACTTAGTCACAGTAGGTAAATTTACAAACCAAGCAGGACACACTCGGAGATCGATTCTGTCTGTTCAGCAGATGGTTTTACACAAAACGTTCAGCAGGACAAGCCTGCTGAGACTTTAAAACAAATACTGCTAAGTAACATTGCCGTAAGCCTGTTAATATGGTGGCAATGCCTGTTTTACACTCTACAGGGCTCCTACTTTATTTATATCTCATCTATTTACCAACGTGTAATAGATTTACTCTGGGAAGGGACTTGATCTCAGCAGATTCACTTTGAAGGCTGACATTTTCACTTGCAACTTACTTCCAGAAAATAGTTACTAGTCCTCAGCACTAACTGCAGGACACTTAGCTATTTTATTAATAACAACACACCAATATTAAAGACAAAGCAAGAATAGCCTACAAAAGAAGTCCATGACTGGACTTCAAATTTTTGAGATTCTTAGAAACTTTCTGTTGCAGCAGAAATACTTTGTTATTTTTCTTAACATCTCTGCATTTTCTTGTAGCTTTAGAAATGTTGCTGGTCTCTTTAACTAGATAGCAAGAGGCTTTATTATTTATTCTACTTTTATATGAGCTAATTGGAGAAGTGTTGCCTGTAATTTAGTTTTAATATTTGACTGTGTATATCTGTATGTTAATGTTGCATTAAATAAAAGGAAATCTACAGTTGTACATGATTCTACAGAGAGAACAAAATTCTGCCTCCAGTTACTATACAACAGCAATTGGGAACAAAATTGGGCCAGAAGTTCCCTGCCTGCTATCTCTTTGCAGTAACATAAAATTTTAATGGGGGAAAATTACAGGAAAAAAGAACACTTTGTTTAAAAATGTTCATAAAGGGAGAAGGAACTTCTGTTTTTCCTGAAAAGAGGTCTTTTGATAGTTGTTTGATAATTTTATGCTTACACATGTGTTCAGTAGCTGCATAGGGACGTTAAACACAATGTTGATGTGAGCCCACACATTGATGCTCCAGCAGAGGGGTCTTAAATATTCATATGAGGACTAGATTTGTGTTGTTTTATTTGCTTCTTTTCTTTTCTACCCAAAGTCCTAAGCACCATCAGATAATTAAACAGTACAAGGTCTGTGATAGTGAACGTTTCTGAAAGTCTGGACATTAATTTTCTGTTTTGCCAGCTGGAAGGAGTGTGATGCTCTGGCATTGTTTTACTTGGAGAAAAGTGTTTTTCTGATATTAGACTAAAACATTTCATCTCTGCACAAATCCTTATGGATTTTTGAGAAGGACTGAGTGCTAAGAGCATTCAGCCTTGTGTAGGTAATTATTTTCAAGGAAGATGTTTTTACCTGTGTAATAGTAAAGCATGGTGTTACTGGTGTGAGATTCAAGTGCGAGTGAAAGCTCCTAAATTTAGGCAAGTATCTGCAAGGCAGCTTCAGGCGCCATTATAGTCAGTGGGAATCAGAGCCCCCTTCAGTTGCTCATGCAAAGCAGCTGATGCCATTTGAGGTGCCCTGGTAAATTTTTCATAGTTTGTTAATAGCTATTTGAGAAGCATGAGAGTTAGTCCCGTGCCATGTCTGCTGACCACATCCAGGTGCAGGTTTCATCTGCCTAAAAAGAGGACCTTGAATGGTGTTTGAAATGCCATAAACTGTGCCCTTTGGCCTCCATCTGCCACTCCAGAAGGGCACAAATCTCCTGCAGTTCGTGCGTCAAGTTGTTCATCTCTGTGGACATATCTGCATGGACATCCAGACATTTTGGATGCCTTTAGGCAGCTCTGGTGGTTCTAGCTGCCAGTGTTTAGGCAACTAAATGGCACCCCCCTGGGTTGGTTATCTGCATCCTTGATGGGGCTCCATTGCCTCGTGCCCCTGGAAACACAGGAGGCTCAGACACGTTGCTCACACACAGACACGCTTGGGCATCTCGCGCACCTCATGGTGGGTGGCTGACTCCCACACATCCTGTCACCCGCGTGACACCTCACTGAGCCTGCAGAGCTGCCTGGGCCTTGGCTGGGAGAAAATGAAAAAACTATGGAAGGGCTGAGAAGAAAGGAGAGAAAACTGCAGTTCTGCACATGTTACTGCTGTGCTGTGCTCTGTAACTCAGCTGGTGAGACATGCCGTGGGTTTGATCTGTGGTCTCCCAGTCCTCCTGCCTTATCTGCATAGCCACAAAACAGCCACTGGGCAATCAGGCCAAGTCAGAAAGCTGCACCAGAGGGATGTCAGTGGCCCTGAGGCTTGATTACTGGGCAGCACCAGCACAGTGGAATAAATTGTCTATCCTGAAATGGCTCAAATGACTGTCCTTCTGAGACAGCAGTAGGTACCCTGTGGTAACTGGCTTGTTTTCTCCATCTCTTTGGGCCGACATCATTTCCCAACATAATTTTGCCTTTTCCTTTCCTTCGCTTCACCTGCGTTTGCCAGCAGTGCTGTCTTTGCCTATTAGCAGTTGTGTACCAGCTGCTGTGCTTTTTCTTTTTTTGGCCGTTTCCGTGCAGACTGTGCTTGCTTTTTTTGCCCCAAACCTTTTTTGGTGCATGTCAGCATTTTATCTGTTCACATGCACTAGGGAATGATAGGAGCCATGATCTATTTGGGTCAGTGCATGTCTGTAACAATTCCAAAAGGAGGGATTTTCTAAGAATAAATTCTCCAGTGCCAATCTACTTCTCATTCTTACCCACATAATATCTGTTAGCACCTTCTGCTATTTTTATACTTGTGAAACTGGGATAGCGTGATGAGTCTTTCTGTTGTTTTTGCTTTCTTCCAGATGAACTAAGTCTTGCAATTCTCCTGTTGTTTGAATAACTCTTGGAAATACATAGCAAAGCAAGTCATTTAGCAGCTGCCCCAAACTGAGGTCTGCAATCATATGTTTCAAGTCAGCTGAAAATTCAAAAAGGACTCTCTAAAAAGATGACATGGCTGTTTTCCTGAAAGTAGCACATAAATTTGATACTGAATCTAAGTAGATGCAGAGCTGGATGACCTTTGTGCTTCAGGCAGTTTGCCAGGTTTTTATTGTAGTCGAGAAAAATTTTCAACAAAAGCAAAAATTAATTTACTATAACTGCCATCAAATCAACCTGTAAATGTTTCAGCTTTTGATAACTAATGGTCACTCTCTTGACTTATAAATGGTTTCTTTGAAAACTGTTCCCTTCTGCAGAATCTGATTGCTTTGCAATAAAACTGTGTCCCTAAGTGATGAAAAAGGATAAAAAAAGTTTTTTCACCATATAGCATTAGGTTATCCTTAAAAATGAGCCATCTTCAGGAGCTATCACAAGAAGCCTGAGCATGGCACATTTCTCAATGAATAAAGCAGATGAAATCCAGACTGCTTGGTTCAGGAAAATTGGACCTGAACAGGGTGTTGTAAGAGTAGTGTAATGGTAAATTGTAAAAAATAAGTAGCTGTTGACATTACAGAGTGGGATGTGGTGTGTTGTAGCTCTGTATGTTCTTCAGCTGACTTCTCATTATCATGTATGTTTGTGTCTGGTATAGTGCTTAAGGTTATTTAGCACATTTTAGGTGAGCACTTCTATTGCCTAATTCCTATCATTTAATTCCCTTTCTGAGAGATAGTTTCCATATATTTCTCAGCATCTGCTCTTTGTATTTCTGACATGCCCTATCTTGTTTCACCATTTGGGCGTCGTCATACTAATAGGCCATTACCAAAGTAATCGATATATGTTGTTATCAGTACTGGTAGTTTTATAAGGAGTTGTGGGGGTGTTTGATCACTGCATTATTACAGAAAAATAATTCAAAGGAGAAGTGCTAAGCCGAAAATGCTGTCCAGGGTAGGAAATACTCAGTGAATAGCCAGGATGGTGGTGCTCTCTGCTAGAAGCACCAAGCCTCAAGGTATGTGCAGAGCTGATGGCAGCTTGTGGAGCTGTGGCACTGTGGCAACACTGGCATGGCCTTTGGAAAGGAGCAGGAGGCAGTTGTGGAAGGAAGAACAGGGTTCTGTGGGTTGCAGAGGGTGGGTGAAGGTGCCAAAAGGAGGCAAGACGACAGGGATGGAGGCTTCCTGGCCATGCAGGAGCAGACGCAGGACCCGCTTTTGAGGTGAGCGTGCATGCGGATGTGGGCCCTGGCCTCCAGGGCATGTGCATGTGCAGGTCCCTGCTGCAGTCACATCTTCCAGCTGGAAGACTCTTCTCAGCTGCTGTGGGAATGACACGTGCTTACTGCTGATCAGTCATACAAAGGTTTTGAGCTTGCTATCTGCTCTTCCCTTGTACATCACTAGTGAAAGACTGTTCTTACCTGGTCTGTCTTGACTGTCTCTCCTGTCCCTGGAGAGCAGTTATCCTGTATCCTGACAGGCTTTCATCAAATCTCAGCCTTACTCTTCTCTTTCAAAACCTTAACAAGACTACATTCTGTGGGGGAAAAGTAATGACTTGGGTCAGCACAGCAGAGAAGCCTGGAAGAAGCAAAGCCCAGCTGGTTATTGATTGCATGAAGTGATGTGATGCTCTGCTTATCCTGCCTACCAGCCATTGCTTCTCTGTCATCCTGCTTTGGCAGCTCGTAACTCAAAGGAGTAGCAAAACTTTTTGCACGAGGCATGATGTATTTATCTTTCTCTCTGCAGTGCTGCCCATATTGTAGAGCTTCCTGCGAAAACAATGCTAATGATAGTAACACAGAGGCAGGGGAAAGCACAGACATTCCTATTTTGATATAGCATTAGTGATGCTTAAACTGCAGAAAAACCAATGCTAGCAGGCAGCAAGAAGAAGACACTGGAGGAAGGGGGGGAAAGGGATTTTTTTTTAGTCATTTGTTCTTTAACAAATTTGAGTTTACAAGCCATAGGCCAAATTCTGTCTTCTGATTCTTGCTTTAATGCAAGAGGAGGGTATTTTTACTAGGGATCATGATTTATTCATGTTAAGGAAATGTTTCTTTATGCCAAGTTCAGACTACAAAGTGGTAGTTAGTAGATGACATTCAGACTGGAGATTTCCCTTGCAACAATGTGAGAAAGTATTTATTTTCTGAAGTCTTGTTTCCCTTCACAGATAGTTTCCTACCATGCAATATCCAACAGTCAGGAAAAAGAGCCCAATACTGTGACAGGCTGGATATGTAAATGCAATATTCATACATAGCTTTATGGAGGGTTTCTTTTCCACGGTGTATGAACCAAACATCTCAATTAGATTGAGAAGGGGAAGACCTGGTTTTCATTAGCTGTGAAGACTTTCAGAATTACATTAGTTGCAGTTGATTAGATCTTATAATTGTATTTGCTGTGTGTCAGGATGAGGGAGTAAGGGGTTTAGGTGTGTTGAGGGGGGTGGTACCCAGCTCGTAGATCATTCCTGCAGGACTCATGATTAGTTTCTGCTGCCTTGGTCTGTTGGGATCAAGCCCAGGGTTTTGTATTTCCCTCTCCAGAGCAGGAGAGAAGGTGGATAAAATGCACCACATGTCTCAGTGTTGGTGTGAGGGGCAGGACAGAGCTGGGTTTATTTTGCATTTCTACTCCATGCTGCTGCAGGTACCAAGCAGGACACTGCCTGTGGCTCAGTGGGGAGGTGAATCCACAAGATATTCTGGACTGTCAAAAGCAACTGGCGTTTTCATTTATCCCAGCTTTGCTTCCAGCTGAAAGGGCAGAATGAAGTCATTGTGCTGGTCTCCAGGAGAAATTGCAATGAAATTCACAGCTTCACAGCGTGAGGCTGTGAAAAGGTGTGGTCTGTCAGGACTGCTCCTGCTGCCCAAAGGCTTAGTTGTCCACATTGTCTGGTCTGATGGGTCAGCCAAGGAGGTCAGCTCTAAGGAGTGCATCTGAGGCCCTTGCCAGTGGATCAGCACACATTCACCCCCTGGTTTTGTCCATGATTTATAGATATCTCCTCTCCTTATTCTAGGTGTCTGAAAGTTCACTGGTCTGTCAGAGGAGATGAGGTATGACTTCCCCAGGTAACTTTGAAGGTACCCCTCTCTCCACAGGCAGAATTGAGTCTTTACTGACCATGCAGAGCATACAGGCAGCCAGCTTAGATTATTTTTACGTGATTGAAGTTAAGGTGGTACCTTCCCTCAAGGAACGCGTGGCTGTGTTTCCAGCTCGGAGAAAACAAAGATCACGGAGAGGCAGCACTGGGTGGGGACACCACGTATCTGGATAAGTTGCAAGAACTCTTCAAAAACCACCAAATCTTTCTTTATCTTGGACGTTTTTTCATGAAAAGGAAGTTATTTAGACAGGGATCCTCTCGTGTGCTGTCTTGGTCTTATCTTGACAAAAAGTAAACTCTTCAAGACAGGGACCATCTCCAGCAATGAAGAAAGCTCTGCATATGTGCACCAAATACTTAAGAAAATCTGACATTCCTAATGAAATACGAATGCTAAAAAGTAAAAAATTATTTTATTGAATCAATTAAAGTGAAATGAAATTTGGGCTTGAAATAGCTCTTCACCTTTACAAAGCACATTGTAAGATGAACACTGTTTTCTTCAAATTGGTCTGTCACCAAGTTCAATCACTGCTGCCTCTCCTGCTGTGGGATATCACACAGCTCAATTCTCACTGACTCCTTTTGTTTCAAGATTACTTAGTCTTAAATATAACCGGCCCTTCTGATTTAATTTGTCTTCTACCTCCAAGGACCATCACTTAGCTTCCCTGGAAGACTCCTGTCTTCCAGACATTTATATCCATAGATTTTATGACAGCATTGGCACTCAATAATCTGGACTGCTTCGATTTAAAATAATTTTGATTAATTTTTTTTTTAAATTAGGGTGATCTTCATGTGCTTCATTTTGGGGGGGCACCTCACTCAAGGCACGTTAAAAGGCTGTAGTGTCCTAACAGTTGGATGCAAGGCATTTTTCTAATTTCTCATTTTAGATAGAGTTATTCTCACTGTAAGTAATAAAATTTGAGCCATTTAAAAGTTAGGTATTAGTGAAAGTCATTTAGTCTTCTCCTGTGATGGGAACAGAGGTGAGATCTCTCGGGTGGGACCCTGTACGTAGCATCTGAGTGAACAAAAGCCTGGGTTTAGAAATGTAAACATACAGAAGTGGAATCTCCACTAAGTGGAAGTCTTTTTTATTTTAGAAAAGAAAAAAGCAATATTTCATTGGGGACAATCAAAGCATTGTGTTTTGCTGCTGCATATTTTGCAGTCTTTTGCAATTTTATTCAGTCGGGGTCCTTTGGAAATTGGAAGTAGCCTCTGGAAAAGTGCCATTTATTTGTTGTGTTTTGTGGGCCTGATTCAAACACCAGCTTGAGAACAAGTACAATTGCCATGGATTTTAGAGGTCTGTTAGGTCAGATGACTGAGGCAAACTCTGTGTGTGCCTACTTCCCAGGCTAGGGGGAATTTCTCAGCTTCTATTATTATTACCTGAGTTTGCAAAAGGGTTGCTGGAAATGAGGTTGCACTGCAAAAACTAAAAGGGGACTTGGCATAATAGAATTACATAAACAGCAAAGTGCAATTATAAACAGGCCTTGTTTAATATGAAAGAGCATCTAGTTCCAGGAAAAGCAAAGCTATCAGGAGTAGTTGTGTCAGAGCTGGAAAACACTTCACAAAGACAGCTTTCATTTCTATATGCTCTAAAGTATGCAGTAATCATGGTCTAATTACCTCACTGCAGCCAGAAAGCAATATGGGATATTGTGGGGGTGTGGGAAAGAACATAATAATGCTACAATTAAGCTGTAATCTTTGGCATGGTCACTCAGCAGATAAAGCTTTTCTGCTCTCACATTCGAGACAGTCATTATTTGGCTGCTAAAGCCTGGGGAAAATATGTGGTGCCGTTCCTAGGAACTGTTGCACAGAGGCTTCATTATGGGTTTCTTCCTCAGCAGCTGGCCAAGCCCAGCCAGTGCTCTGCATGTGAGAGCAGTGGCCTCAGCACTCCCCTCCTCCCTGTTTGTGCTTGGGGAGGTTTGTACTGCTGGCAGTGGAATGGGGCGAACCCTATTAGCCACCGTGGAATGAATTTGTGAGCTTTAAGTTATTGATTAAAAACCTGTTTGCCCAGGGCCTGATTTATAATGGAAGCTGCCTTTGGCAGAGATTTGTGAGTGTATGGTTCACAGAAGGAGCTTGTGAATGTGGGAAGTAAATGTGATAGCTCTGTGACAGGTTAGGTGCATAATTATGTATGTGTATTAAGCCCAGGATGCAGACTGCGTTTCACGGGGACATAATCACATTCACATGCAATTATGCTCACCTTCCTTTGAAAATCTAGTTTTACAGCCTGCTAGAAACAACCTTGCTGGTGACATCTCGTATTTTCTGAAATTCTCCACCATTTTAAGAAAACTATTCCACTCTCTTGAAGCGAGCTCTTAAATTCACATGCCTAATTGTTCATATAACTTTTCTAATTTTTCCACTTTCTCAAATTTCTTTCCTTCTGAGGACAGGCTGCCTGCACTGCAGGCTTGTGTGGATTTGCTGAAATTCTAGTAGGAATAGAAGGAAAGAGTAGCAGGAGAAGTCAGGTCAACTTTAAATACGTTAACCTTGAGGTGATGTGGTCTGACAAGGCATGAATGAGTTGCTTGGTGTATGAATGCAGATTGTGGCATAGATCAGCCTTTACTGCTGCAAGAAGCTTTTGAATTTTTCTGCAGTGCCACAGATAGATGGGTTCAGAGAGACTTGGTTTCTCTCTAGAAGACGTTAAGGCTTAGAAGGGGTTAAGTGACCAGTGGTTTGGGACTGTTCAGTTTTGTCTTAGATCTGTTTTTGCATTACAGAGCACACACATCCTTTGATAATCCAGCTGTGATTTCTGAAGAAGTAGGTACAGTGGGGAATTTGATCAGAACCTCATTATTCTGCTGCTTCGCAAAGCAGAAACGTGAACTGTTCTGAAGGCTTATGGCCTGCATAGTCTCTGCAATGCTCATCTGACAGCCTGCATGAGCAGCTCAGTCCGTATCAGTAATTCCTTGTAGCATCAGGCTTTCAGGACTAGGCCTTAATTATGGGCACATCTGGTCTTCACTGCTTGGGATAAGATGTGTCTGTCTTGAGCTGTTCTCGTTAAATGGGTACTGCCCAGCCAAGCAGCTCAAAACACAACTGCACCAGAAGAGCTTTAACCTGTTGTAGGAAAGGATTTGTCCTGAGTCAGTGCACAGGAACCCCAAAACCAAAATGCACTAGGTACTGTGTGAGAAAGGCAATCTTGGTCTTAAGGTTTGTGTAGTTGAGTATTGGATCTACGTTTAAACAGCTAGAGGCCAAAAGAAGGCATTGCAGGTGCAGAAACAGCAATTCAGCCAATTACAAATACGTTTTACTACTTTTTTATAGTTCATTTGAAGAAACTTCACAATCTTGATTCCAGTGACACTGTGGTGTTAGGAGAGGTTCTGCCAGGCAGCACCTCAGTCCAAAGAGCAATCCTATCACCTGCTGTCTCCAGCAGCATTTAATTGCTCTTATCCACTTAATACCAATGTGAAGCAAGGATCGTGTTTGTGTATTCAGCCTGTTCCATAGTATCATCTGTTTTAATGTGGCAATGCCTGAGAATTATCTGGAATGTCTCTTTTTGGTAAAATTTTTACATCTTTGTATATATTTTATTAGTTCTCATGCACACATTCCTATTTTGATATCTTAATGTAGTCTTTGTCACCTATAGCAGAGGTGGTTGCCTCAGGCAGGAAGCAGTAGGAACTGAGAGAGAAGGAGGAGCTGGAGTGGATAGAAAGCTGGATATGTCCTGTGGTGGAGAAGTACTGAGAGAAGAGAAGCACTCTAGCACAGGGGGTTAAGGTCCAAAGGACTGTTACAGATGCCCAGTCTGAAACACAAAAGATGTGGTTTTAGCAAGTTAGAACAGCCTGATGCGTAATTTTGGCTGCAGTCAAAAGACTCTTTCTCAAAACCAATCCCATGCACCACTCAGGACTTAGCTCTGGTCAGAGAGCACTCCTGGAAGATAATACAACCACCATTCTGTGGAGAATAAGAAAGTATAAGATGTATAAGAAAGTATAAGAAAGTATAAGGCTGTACAAGACAATTATCTCCTGCATGTGTAATTTACTGCAATGTACGCAACCTTAATGTTCAAAGCACAGCTCCCACTGGTTTCTGTAGACAGGCTCCACTCCAAACCAGGACTTGCAGTAGGAGATACCTGTGAAAAGTTTGACCCAAGTATTTTGCCCACACAAGAACAAATGCAGCCCTCTTGATGTCATAAAATGTGTGTAATGCCATATCAGGTTATGCTGTCAGGAATCCCCCAACTGTGGCAAGTTACAGAAAGGAGATATTCAGGAGCTGCCTCCAGCTGCTCTGCTGTTAAAGCTTGGTTAGGCCACGTAGTGGAAAAGGTCAGAAAACACATTCAATTTAAAATCAAGAGGTTTAAAGGAAGGTTATTTAGGTGAAGGAATGGTGCTTTAGTTTCATCTTAACACAGTTCAGCATAGTGCTACCCTTAAGGCTGTTTCAGGAGCACGAATTTTCCTGCCAGCGCCATGGTATTTGCATGCAAAGAACAGTCCTGACATGGAAATGGTTCTGTACTGAGCAAAGTGCATCTGCCATGTCCTCCCCCTTCTCTAAATGAGGTGTATAGTTTGGTGTGAGCTTTTGTGGGTGCAGGAGTTGTGGATTGCCTGCCTTCAGATGTTTTGTTTAGGGTGACCTTGAGGGTGTCCCATACAAGGGATGTGCTCAGTCCTTGGACACTTGGAGATATATTGTGCCTGCTGGTGCCTGAGCTGGGTCTAAAGTTGCAGAGGGAATTTTCTGGAGTGGGAGTAAGCTAAGTCCTCAGGTCTCCAGTAGGATGCTATCTTCACAGGGAAATAATGTTTTCAGGATTTGTAGGAGCAGAAGAGGAAAGGTTCTTATATCGAGAGGTGTTAGTCACATGTGCAGGACAATTTCTGCTGTTGCCTGTTTGTTGTAGCCCACGTTTCTGGTCTGGTTTTGTGGTTCAATGACAGCATTTGCAGCTGGATGTTGACAAGAGGACATTAGCTTCATACTTCTCAGCCCTTGTCTCAGTTTGGGGGTCCACATATCTTGAACTTCCCATTTTCTGGTTTAATGCAGCTCTCTGGGGGATTGCTACCAGAGTAATAAAAATATCATATAAAAATTCCAACTTTCTTTCCCACTCTCCTTGCCAGGTCTGTGCTGTGGAGTGGAGGGGATCTTCCAAACCATGTCATCTCCCTGATGTGTTTTGCAGTTTAGCAGTGGATAACTGAATGCACTGTTAGCCGGAGGGGTGGCAAGGGGAAGAGAGCAGTAGGAGACTGAGCAGCTCACAAGGGAGCCCTGTAACAAAGCCCGGGGGTGAGCATGTGAAGCACCTGGGCAGTGCCCCTGCTCGCCGAACACAGCCTGACAGCCCAGGACAGGGAGCCGCAATCCCCGCAGCCTCCACGAGTCTCTGCTGTCCTGTCGCGTTTGGCTTCTCACATTCAAAGGCGCTCAGCTGTCAGAACAATTTAGTCTCTTGCCTACGCTCCATCTATAATTCATTGAGAAACCCAGAGAGGTGAAGCTGTTGACATTTCCCACTCTTTTCCCTCTAGAAGGTGTGGGCCGAGCGTTGTTTGCAGCAGGACGTGAATGAAACTGCTCTAAACCCAGCAGCCACGGGGAAGGTGGTGGGAGAGGGACACGCTGCCGTCTCCTGCCAGGACGCCTCTCACAGGCACGTCCTGTACGTGCACCACCATAAACTCAGGCAGGACTTTGCTCAGGAAATCCTGGCCAGATTCTGCACCTGAAGTGCACTGGGTCTTTTGGATGCTAGTCTTCAAAGGTGTTCGGGTCTCACTCCAAACTTTTGCAGCAGCTTCCCCACCAGTTAAAATTTACACTTTATGTGCTCCCCAAATTTGCGGCCTGTGTATCTGCTTCACTACAGATACAGGGTTTTTGGAACCAAAACTGCATTCTCCTCATCAAGTCAGGCTGAACTGCCTCAGCTCTGCTTTATCCCTGCAACAGCTGCAAGCAAAAATAACACATTATTCTCCATAAAAGTGTGGGTTATGCAACAAAGTATCTGTCATTCTGAAACCACAAATATAATTGGGCATTTAAGTGCAATTTTGAGGAATGGCTACAGGCATCATTTATCAAATGGGTTCCAATAATGGCAAATATTGATGTCTAAAAAGCAAGAAGTTCCCACAAGAAAAAGAAATTTTATCCAGTATAGTGTAAAGATTAGTTTCCTAAACTGGTAGTGACTTTGAAATGGGAATGCAGACTATTGTTTAAATTTTCCCACAGATGAAATAACCAGGTTTCTTACCCAGGTGTTCCAGGCCTGTCCCTGTTATTCTCTTTTAGAGTTCAGCATCCCCAACAACTTGTGAGGAGAGTTCTGTGGAAAGGGTACAGTGAAAGAAACCTTCATCTTTAAAGGAGTGTCACACAGGAAAATAATTTTAAAAACCCCAAACAGTTCCACTGACCATTATTCTGTCTCAGCAATGTCTCTCTGCAAGGTTGAACTGTTGGAGTCTGACGGCCTTCCAAGGGTGGAGGTAGGACCATTTTGAGCCCGACAGATGAAGGGCCCCATGTGAACTCCATCTGTAGCAGCAGAGTTTGTACCAAGCTCTGAAGTGCCCTCACAAGAGCCACAAATCCCAGTCCCCGAATGGAGAGATTCACCAGAGGGCAGCACAATATCACTTTCTATTGTAAAAGCAGGAGACATTTCAGCTGTCAGAGGGCTCTTAGAAATAAGCTGCTTGTTGTTTCATCTTCATAATTTCAAACAAATTTCTCTTTAAAGCTAGCCTCTGGAGCAGCTCCTAAATGTCACCCCAGGACACCAAGGTATTAGGCAATGATGTTTTAGTGTCCAGGCATTCACCTAGTGGAAGCAGAGGGAGTTCAGGCAGTTGTGTTTTCAGTGTATGTCTTTGCCAGGTTTCTGTCCAGGGCTGGTTGTCACAGCTGATGGGTGCTGGTCCAGCGTCAGGCATTTCAGAAACTCTGCCATGTTAAAGGCACTAGCCTGGGTGAATATTATTTCAGCCTCCTCTTTTGGGAGGCACTAAACAGAAGGAGCAAGCCCTCTGATGTCACTACGTGATAAGGGTTCACAGAGGGTGAATCTAGAACCATAGAATCATAGAATGTTCCAGGGAAGGGACATTAAAGATCATCCAGTTCCAACCCAGCTGCCAGGGGAGGGACACTTTTCACGAGACGAGGTTGCTCAACATCCCATCCACCTGGATCTGGAACACTTCCAGGGATGGGTCATCCACAACTTCTCAGGGCAACATGTTCCAGTGCCTCACCACCCTCACCGTAAAAAATTTCTTTGTTATTTCTTATCTAAACCTACTCTCAGTTTAAAGCAACTCCCCCTTGTTCTATCACTACATGCCCTTTAAAAAAGTCCCTCACCACTTTTCTTGTAGGTCCCCTTTAGGTCCTGGAAGGCTGGGATGTTTTTGTGTTATAATTGCATTTACTTCTGGTTGTCCTGTGTGCCAAGCAGCTTCCAGGTCCTTTAGCACTTATGCCAGACTCTTGCTGTTCAAGGAGCTGAGAGGAGTCACTGGTCACATTCTGCCTGCTCGGCTTCCTCCATTCAGGGCTTTACCTGTCATCAGTCAGTTCCTAGTTATTACTCTGTTCTTCTTGCACAGGTGTCTCCAGCAGTCGCCTCCCCTGGTTCAAGTGCCATTGTGCTTTTCTGTCCTTTTCTGACCTCTTTCTCTCAACATACAGTCAAAGCATTTCATGCTCTTTTCCTGTAAATTAACTACATCTTCTGGCCTTGGTCATTCCCTTTGCTGTTTCGACTTCTGCCTGGTGGGATGCCTCGTGTACCATCAGTCTTGTGCTTCACTCCTGACATCACATGTAGGTCTTCCTTGACTGACTGTTTCTGATCTCACTGCTTTTGAAGTTCAGTCTGAACTCCATCTGCTCCAGCTCATCCCAACACTTCCTAACTCTGTACTGAAGCCTTCAAAGATGCAGCTTTTCAATGGGGCTGCTCCCCATGTATCCTTAGCTTTCCTTTGCTCAAATATTATCTTTATTTAAAGTCCTGGAGCCTTAAGAATATATCTTTAGAAAAAAAAAAAAAGGTTTTTTTACAGTATTAGCTTAAGTTACATTACTTAGTTTTCCGAGGGGAGTATAGTATCATTCTTCAGAGTAGGTACAAAATTACAGACTTAGTAATAGAAATAATTTAAATATCTTTCAAGACAGCTCTGTGTCTGCTCTAAAAGAGAATAAAAAATTGTTTCTGTTTTAAGAAAAAGATTTTTAAATCCCTATTCTTTTTCTTATATTTTTCTTTGCCCAATATTTGGAAGGAAAAAAAAGAGTTTCTCTTTTTTTCATTTGCATTCTTTTTATTTCTCGGGAAAACCAAGGAAGAAAAGACAACAAAAATGCTGAAAAAATATTTGGTTCAGTTTCCTTTGTTTTTACATTCCATTTTCATTTCATCATTTTTTTTCCAAGGAAAAAAGAAAATTATGGGTTTTTGAAGGCAAAAGGATTGGATGAAAGAAACAAAAATATCTTTTTAAGAATTTTTTCTGAGTTTTAACAGGGCAGAAAATGTCTTTGAAAATTCACCAAAAAAAAGTTTTAAAGGGAAGGACTTTCTATTCAACTCTCATAACAAGGGTTTGGAGCTAGTTACAGCAGCCAGCATAGTGTGCTTTGTAATGTTTTCTAAATGAGGGCAGTCCACCACCTTTACAGGAATCCATAGCAATGCATAGTGCCCTTGCTTGTCATCACAGAGGTCTTTGTGGGCATTACACCAAGTTTTCTTCAGACTAAATCTGATTCAGCTTCCCTTAAGGTCTCTCCATTTCACAGTCAGTGATATGACTGACTCGGTGTAGAAATAACCCAGCTTTGCTTTAAAATAGGGATGAGGCTGGCCTGTATCATCTGCTGCGTACGTAATTTTTAGAGTGATCTGCCACTGCTTTTAAATGTTTAATTTTTCAGGCTCTGCCAAGATAGCCAGAGAGGCACATTGCTTGGCAGTGGTCATCCCTGAAGAGCCGTGGCTCTTGGGTGTCGGTGGTCAAGACTACCAGTAAGATATATGTGCTCTGCCAAGGTGTGTGGCACCTATTCCTCCTGTGTATTTAGGGGTTTGGAGAAGTTACACATTGTCTGGCTTTCTTGTTACTTGACCAAACTAAAAATATTTAACTACACCTTGAAGTTGGTCTTTTCAGGATCAGTAACATTTTCCATCTTGGGTTTGTTTCTTTCCATTTCCATTTATATCCATGCCATTACAACCTAAAAGAATTTTTTTTTTTTCAAAGAAAAGCTTTTATCCACTGTGGATAAGTTAGTAAGGTTCTTCTTGGAAGGTGTTTAGAAGTCTCATCCTGCATGGTTGAAATCAATGAGCCCATTTTGTGCAGGGTCAGAAATGTTACTTGTAAGAGCTACCCGATCACATAACTTAGTTGTTAAGTATCTTCTCTGATTCACCAGATTTCCTTTGATCTGAAGGGCTTTTTCTGGAAATAAATCTTTTTTTCTCGTGAGATTTTAATAACAAAATGGTGATAAGTTTTTTACAAAGAATGCTTCTGCTGCAAAGAAATAAATATATGTACATACATATTTCCTATACAAAAGATATGTCTATGAAAATGTATGCATTAAACTATGTCATTAGTGGCTTTAGACATTGTTCAGTCTTATATTTGTGCTACTTTTTCATTCCCAAAATATATCTGCTAATTTCTTAGCCATTGTATTCCATTGCAGTTTTTATCAATCTTGAAGTCAGGCTCAAAACCTGTAAATAGGCTTTGCATAACCTGTTCGCAAATTATGGAGAAATTGATACCTTCAGCAGTGAAGAATTAATCACTTCTTTTTAATTTTGTCATCTCAGCAATGTACTGCATTAAAAATATGTATGGAATTTTAGAATATATTGTATACCAAGACTTATATATCATAAATAGGGTTTACCCAGTATGTTTCCCCATGGGCTGCTGTGCTGTAGCAGGAGTTGGGTTTATTCAAGTTCTTAAAAAACACCCTGTTTACTTAGCTCTGTTGTTTTCTCCAACTCTGGTTGGAAGAAGCTAAAAAAGAAAGTTCAATATTGTCACTGTCCAGACATACTATTAAGAAAACAAGCATGTCACACAGAAATAAGACTAGATCTTACCTGCTGCGAGAAAGGTTTTTGGGGTGTTCCCTTCAGAGACTTACCTAGCTTATTTGTCACTGCACTTTAAGCCTCACGTGCAGGCAGGAGAGACTGAGACAGAAGGAGGTGAACACCTGCTGCTGCTCTCTTTTGGGCTTGTTAACTTTACAGGAGTTGTAGCTGGTTTTGAAAGCCCACTTTTCAATGAAATTTACAAATATAACCACAAAATAGATTACTCTGTCCCTCAAAGTGGATTTATAAACCTTTTCCTGAAAATACAAGTACAGAGATGCTGTACTACCTTTTCTTCACGTTGAGATTGTAGATAGGTAACAGCTTGCGTTAATATGTGACAAATCTGTTCTATGTTGCTGTCAGAAATGTAGCTGAAAATCTCTTTGGCTGGCTGGCTTGTACTTGAAACTGATTTTCGTAAGATCTGGATTTGAAAATCTCTCCTGCCAGACTTGTAGCTGTCAGATTCATTATCTTCAAAATTTCTCTTAACCTCTGATGGTGTTTTTCTTTCTGCAGAAACAGAAGGTGCACGCAGCACAGATGTCAGTCTTCTTCAAGGAGTAACCTCTTCAACCCCAAGTGATAGCAGCTCCTGCTAGTACCATGGGGCCAGAGGGTGGTTTCTTAGGCAGTGGACAGATCCACGTGGTCCTGTGGGGAAGTTTGGCAGCCATGACAACACTCTTGTTCCTCACCTTCCTCATCTTCCTTTGCTCCAGCTGCAATGGGTAAGGCTCCAGGGCTTAATGGTTCTTGATTCACTTCGTACATAGCTTCGTGTGTAAATAGTTAGCAAGAAATACTGAGGACTTAGGTACAGAAATTTAAAAAAGGTACAATTTTCAGAGCAAACCTGAGTTTGAACAGTTCTATTCATTCTAAAATTGGATTTTTTTTTTCTTTCGCTGTGAAGGAAGTACACCATTGTGCTTGTTCAGCGGTTTCCCCGAAGCAGAACCCTGGAGCACAGGTGGACACTGAGTGTTAGCAGATCACACCCCTAAGCTGAAACTGAGAACATTAGGTGGGCTGAGCAGGACAAAAAAAATATATAGGTAAAAAGGAAAGGGAAGTGATTACATACTTCAGCTTTGCTTTGGCCATTCCTGAAGTACAGAGAATTGATCCTGCCTTTCAAGCGAAAATGAGTGAGGATCAAATAGTGATACTAATTAACGTTTTATACCTTATCCTAATTTTCTTGTTTGTGAGAAGATTCAATTTCACCAATACAGGCACTTCTACTGACTTTGTTTATGCACATTTCAAGGCTCCTTCATGACATGTAAGCTGAGCCCTGCTGGCTGCACAGGGAAGCTGGGCAGCCCCCAGTCTGTCCATAGTGCCCTTCCACAGGCCTGACCAGTCAGACCCTTCACGGTGAGGAGTGGGACTGCTGTGGTCCATATTGCTGTATTTTGGAAGCACAGCTGAATCAGCCAAGTATATGGGGGGCAAAAAAGTCCAGTACAGCAGCAAAATCTGCAGTTTGGATGCATATGCCTATAAGGAGCATGTGCTTTCACCCCTTCAGCTTTGAGAGCGTTGAGGAAACTGTGCAGCCATAAAATGCGCTGTATTGGCACAAGATGTGTCTACAGTGGAAGGCCCTGTTTTTGAGCAGGGTTTATCTAATGTCCACCATGCAAAAAGCAGTCGTGGGCAAAAACAGGCCCCAGAAGTTGGTCAAAACCCTAAAAAGCCTAAGTTGGAACTTGTCATTTCATGTGATTCAGGAGAAACTTTAGTAAACTGTAAGTTGACACTTCAGTATCTTCTTATTGTCCCAGTTTCCTGTGATATATGTGTCAAAAATAGTAGAAATATATAATTTTAAAATTTATTTAAAGGTAGAAAGCCTGTTTTAAATATTCTTTGGCCCGCAAACATTGCATTTAGGTACTGTGTATCATCTTTAAGGCCTTTTCCTACCCAAATGATTTTATAATTCTATGTGTTGTTTTGTAGCACACCAATCCTTGAAACATCTCTAGAAAGATGAGTCAAAACACTCAGTAGTCTTTGCAGTTACAGAGTTACATTGCCTGAAACATTCTGGTGATGTCTTTTAATAAATTCATGTGTTACTAGTTTGGATATAGTATGTTTTGTTTCAGGTCATTCTGTAGGGCAAGTTGTTTATGCATAAATACAATTATGCAGAATTTCTTCCTGTCTTACTCTTCAAAAATGGATGAGGACATAGAAAACTAAATAAAATTTGCTCTTTCTGAAATATCGGAGTCAGAAAAACTTTCAGAGAGGAAATTCAGCTTTTAACTTTATCTGCTCTTCATTGGTGCAGGCTCACTTGCTGTTTTCTTATTTCCCAGTTAGGTAGAATTTTAACGGTGTGCTAATGTCTACAGTTCTCTGCAGACTTTAGAAGAAGCAAAAATTTCATATTGTCAATATTTTCTCACCTTTTTGCTTGACTTTTCATCTAGGGCAAAGACCAACATTATTTTAAGCTCATACTTTATTGCAGTATTCCTGAATTAGAGCTGTATTTCCCAAATGATAAAAACTGGAAACGTGATCCATACTTAGACTCCTGTGAAGGACCCAGGGAAGCGGGATTCCTTTAAAAATGTAGGCCTCTGCTGCTATGACATTTGTAGGCTTTTTTGAACTGCTCATGCTTTCTATCAATTTGACTAGCATTTTTAGTGGAAGTTGCCTGGATTTTGTTGGCCTTTTCTAATTCCTCATGACACAGTTTAAGGGACTTCCCAACTGGTCTATCACCAGAATGTGTATGTGAGAATTTCAGATATGATTAAATTGAAGATAATAATATTTTTATTATCATAGAATCATAGAATGGCCTGGGTTGGAATGGACTTTAAAGATCATCTAGTTCCCTGTTGTGGGCAGGGACACCTTTCACTAGACCAGGTTGCTCAGAGCCCCATCTAGCCTGGCCTTGAACACTGCCAGGGATGGGGCATCCACAAGTAGTTGCTTCTCTGAGCAACTTGTTCCAGTGTCTCACCACCCTCACAGTAAAGAACTTTTTCCTAATATTTAATCTAAACCTACTCCCTTTCAGTTTGAAGCCATTCCCCCTTGTCCTGTCTCTGCATCATTATTTACATTATATTGTAATTATCATCAGTCACTCCTCTATGTGGTCTTACACTGAGGGAGAAGAAGGGTTGTGTGTGTTTGTTGTACCTCTTCAGTTATGTTTATCACCATTCTGCCTCAATGGTGTCCTTACACAGAGGTTATACCAATTCCTGTAATAATTTTTAGTTATTCCATTTTCAATATTATTGTGAAACATAGCTCTGTTCCCTGCAGGAGTGTAAGGTCTATTAATGATTGGCATTTGTATATTAGCATAATTTGTAGTAAAAATTCATGTGCCTTTTTCATTAAGGGAAAAGAAGGCCAAAAATCAGAATGGAGATCATGAAAATCTGATGAATGTGGTAAGTATTTATTTCTGGCAGCTCGTGTCTGTCTTGTGGTTGGTTTGTACCAAGCTCCTTGCAAATACCACAGATTAGAAAATAGCTCAGGAATTTCGAGATGGTTGAGCATGGGAAACTTTAAAAGTTACAGAACAGGAAGAGGAGGAAAACTTGTGTAGATCCCGATAATCTGCACTTTCTCAGTGCCCTTCCTGACCACTGTACTCCAGCTCTCCTGCCTGTCCTTCACTCCGCTGGCAGCCCAAGGGCTGTGTACCCTTTGTCAGCTGCTGTCTTCTCACGGGTTAAAGCCATAGTAATGTCTGTTACCATAAAGCCTGGGAAGGACATCACTCTGGACATCTTTGCATTTATTTTTTTCAACATCTGTAAACACAAGCACTTAAATCTTTGAAGCTAGTTGGCATGGTTTGGCTCTCCTGCCAATAGTACCTGTGAGTCAGAGCTCCGGAGATGAGAATGAAGTTAATTGCATGTGTATTCATGTGGACATTTGTTGTGATGCAGCGGTCACTGGTTTGTGTTGCAGCCTTCTGACAAGGAGGTTTTCAGCCATTCCATCACAAGTTCGGCTACGGAGCCTCCCCCAAACAGCGAACAGAACGGAGCACTCAGCAACGGTGAGGGTGAGTAGTGGCAGCCCCTGCGGGTGGGATGAGCCAGCGGGGGTGGGATGAGCACCATCCCAGTGCTCACAGCTCCCACCTTTGCTGCAGCTGGTGATCCCTCAGGTTTCAGGTTTCTAGCCATCAGCTCTCCAAGCGCACAGGCAAGTATTTGTCTGAATACTCTGCGCACATCTGCAGGTCTGACACCAGATCACACAGAACTTACAACCCAGTTAAAAAATGCCCTGAAGTCGTTTGCCTTGCTGGGAGGTCAGTGAAGGTGATCGTCTCATGGGGATTCTGGAGGTTTAGGCTGCATCTCCACTTCACTACTGGGCGTGCTCTGGCACAGCCCTACCCCCCCTGCTCCCAGTCCTCCATGCCAGCCAACACTGGGACATGCTGAGGTCCTGTCTGGGCCACCAAGCCATACCTGCAGATTGACCAGGCCATGAGGCAGAGAATGGGACATTCCCTAATCTTGGTAAGCTATGGAACTGGGATAAAACCTGAAGGTGAAGTTGTACCTTAGACCTTCAGAAGTGCTCCAGGAGGCTGTGGAAATATTTCAGGTCCTCCTCCAGGGTTTACAGCTTTGGATCACAGTCCTGTGCTGTGCTGTCACTTATATTTTTGTATTTTAGAAAACAGGCAACATAAATAGGCTTCCTTTTTTTTCCTTAGACTTTGCTTTGCTGAACACTCAAAATGTTTCACCCTGAAGTATCTCTGGAAAATATTTTGCTCAGCTGCACCTAAAAATAAACTCACTCTCAGCTCTGAGCCACTGGGAGCCAACTGTTGTCTTCACACTAACACCAACACCAGGGGCTGCACTCCAACTTACAGCTCTCTCCTCATCTCCTGCAACCAGAGGCTAAGCTATTCAGACTTTACCCCTTAGAGACAAGTATCCAAAGTAATTTTTAAACTTTGTTTTTGCAGCTAATTGCTGCTCCCATCCATTGGCTTGCAGTGTATGTAGGTGTGTGGTTCCCTGAGGGACTTGGTGTGCAGAGCAAAGCCCTGCAGAATGGAAGTATTTCTCTCTGCCATGAGTCACCACGTGTGCAGCTGTCAGAGCTGCTGCTAAAAGGTGTGTTGTCAACCAGCAGACAGTTTTCAGACTGTCTGACATTATACTCAGCTTACACTCTGCATAACAGCCTTTCTGAATAACAGGATGCACTTTTTGTTAATAGTTCTTTTTATTACTGTTTCTGCTAGCTTTTTGAGCAGGGGCAGGGCTATGGAAGCAGAACCATCAAATGCTGTCGTTTTTTCCTTTACCCAACCTGCCAGCATTGTCTTATCTATGCCAATCCTCCAGCTACACCAACCCTTTCTGTGCCACTACCCATAACCACAGAAGCACAGAAGCTTGAGCTCTTGTTGCTTTTGATTATCCCCTCCAGGCTGAATGGGGTGTGTGCTCTCTGGGTTCTGTACAGGTGCTCAGCACAGCACAGAAATCCTGAGAATCAAGGACCAGAAAGGGTAAACTCCCATCTCCCATTCAGACAGTGATTACCATCTTACACCTCCAGTTCTGTCCTGAGTCTTGTGGTCAGGATATGTCTCCCTGCAAGTGCTGATGGCATCTGCATACTCTGAACACAAGAGAAAGCAATGTCCATGGCAACCACCAAATCAAGGGCACTGATTGCTTTGGCAGCCCTTTTGTCACCATGTCAAACACACTGAAGGACAGAGAAGAATGTCTTGTTTTTGTTGAGATAGTGCCATAGGAACTGTACTAAGAAAAGTAAAGCTGTTCAGAAGTGGTTTTTTAAAGAAATAGTGTGAGGTAAAGTTACATACCATGCACTACCTGAAACATGCTTGTATATCCCCATGAATGCATGCAAATATCCCACATGTAGTGTAAGATGAGAAACCCCATAGATTTCAGTCCCTAATACCCTCTAGTGACAGTGACATGTGGCCTGCTTCTGGGACCTAAAACAACATGTTCTGCCTAACACTACCTTCTGAAGTCTAGTCTTCTCTCTTGTGCATATGGCCAGCTCGTTAGTAGGTTGTCAACCTACATTATGTGCTGTGAGACTAAGAGAAGCATGGCACAGCCTTCGGTGGGGAGCTTCTGGTGTAGCGTGCAGGGAGGGCTGAGCGAAGCGCAGTTCCAACGAGAAATTGGCCAGCATGTTAAACAAGCTGAGGGATGTTAAGGAGGAAGTAGGAATGCTTTCCTCTTGATTCCAAAGAATGGGAAAATGCAAAGAGGAAAATCTAACAAGGATTTTTTTAAGGCACTTGGTTTGAGGCCTCCCACCTGTTTCCCATCTGAGACTACTGAGCACTCTGTAATCATTCAGTGAAACTGAGTACAAGGCAGCTGAATATCCAGCTACTCTCCCATCCCCTGTTCTGACAGTGAATGCTGTTGCCATATAATGTGATTTGGGGGTGTACAGACTATTTTAGATGTTGTGAGAAAGATATTTTAACAGTAGAGTGCAGAAATGTCTGTAACTGAAACCTTTTGATAAGCAAAAAGCATGCTGATCACTAGGCATTTCTAGGCATTAGTATCATTTATCCTTCCCAGCATGTCACAAAAACAAAGTGATGCAGAGAGTACCAAATCACACCTTTTAGTTATGCATTTGTTTGTAATACTTCTCTGTAATTTTCTTTAGTTCTTTCTGAGGACAGTACAGCTGCCTGTATCCAGCCTTATGAAGAAGTACAGACATCTGATCTACTAGATCAACAGGACAGTCTTGGAAAGCCTGTAAAATGTCACCAGAGCCGGGAACTACCCAGTATTCCCCCTAACAACCCCATGGAAACTATCATCTCATCTAGAAATGCAGAAAATGATCAAGGGCTTGGAATGGAAGGGCCTTACGAAGTCTTGAAAGACAGCTCCTCTCAGGAGAACATAGTTGAAGACTGCCTGTATGAAACTGTGAAGGAAATTAAAGATGTTGGAGCAGTAGTCAGCATGGAAGGGAACTCTAACAGCAAATCAAAGGCTTCACTGACAGTTTCTGAAGGTCAGAATCAGATTCCTGAGTGCAGAATTGAGTCAGCAGAATATGCATCTGTTGACCGAAATAAGAAGAGTCGCCAAAGTGCAAATTCAGACAGTCCTCTTGACAACATACCAGATGTAGAGGATGAGCTTCCCCCTCCAGTACCCATGAAACTTCTTGATGAAAATGAGAATGTGCAAGAAAAAGAAGAAGAAGTGACAGAAGGAGCAAGTAAACCAGAAAAGGTGAATACTGCAAATATTTGTCCTCATCAAACAGCCAAATAATGATGGAGAACATATGGGTGGGAGAGGATTTTATTTTTCAGTAGCAAAAAATAACAAGAAAAAAACCCTACTCAAGATGAAGCAAGACTGTAAATGTAAATATGGTAATATACAGTATAGTCTTTGCATTAGGGGCACATGCTCATTCTGTTGCAGCCTATATTTTTGATTGTTGCAGTTATGCACTACCTAAGGCTTTTCCCAAATATTATGCAGGAATTGCATAGGAGGCCTCTGCTTCTTTGTTTGATGGTATTATACTTGGGGAAGCTATTACAAGGGGTGTCCAGTATCTCTGTCATCATCTATATCTCCTTCAGAAGCCCTCTCTTCATTTTTTTCTAATGAAACTTACAAAAAGGAGAGGGGGGCATCCTTGGTGGATATCCTAACTTTAGATGTGCCGCCTTTGTTGGGCCACCTTGACTTAGCCGTGCAAGCGTTAGGCACCTGCTCAAAGTGACTCACCTTGTCTTTTGCTGTAGGAGGGAGGGATAGAAAGAGATAGAGATTGCAGCTGTACACTTTTTTATTTGTCAAATTCTTTGTGTCACATATAGGCAGAGTAAGGAATTTCTAAGTGCTGAAATCACAGCTGAAAGTTAAGTTTTCTCAGCAGCTTATGCTTCCTCCCTAGGAACGAGTTGTGGTGAATTCCTTGTAAAGTAGAATTATGACATTATCAACATTTTATTTTCCCATTTGTCATTTTTTATCGGAAGTCATTTTAAGGATGCTTCGAGATCATAGCAGGGACTTTTCATAAACTGTTAAGTTTGCATTTTCCAGAATGTTTATCTTTTTATTAATTAGGAGTGAAAGAACTGTAGGTTTAGCAGATTTTTTGGTGTCCAAGTCATCAAATAATATTAGGTAGGTATTGATGAAAATTTCAGAAAAATTCTCAAGATGCAATGTGACTTTTTAATGTAAACATTTACCTGAAAAATCACAGCAGAGTTGAGGTTGTTCTCTTATTTGAAGAATTTCAGTAATCCAGGAAGACGGCAGAAGAATCTCTTGTTAAATGAATAACTAACCATGTAACTTGTAAAGCACAATAGAGTCCAAATGAATAAAATGAAGACTACTCACGATATAAAAATTGTTTAGGTGGACTCTTTGGTGCACATTTTTACAAATCATGAGCTCGTTAAGTAAAAAATTAATATGTGATTGTCAACAATAATCCAGCAACACTCCCCCCTCCCACATTCAGGCCATAAGTAATTTCTAATTAAACTTTTAGATAAACAGCTTTGTGTAACGGTGACATTTTTCCTACCAGGTGTGAAAAGCCTTGCAGAAAGTAATTGTATTTCCCAGGCACCGATACAAAGGAAAAGCCTGTGCTGCTCTGTAGCTCCCCAGCACACCGTGTATGCAGTGTCAGTAACTGCAAGGAGGGGGAATTGATTAAAATGGTTCAGGTTTTGAAGGATTAATCAAGAGATGACACATGCAGTCCCCTAAGTACCAGAAAAAAGGTGTTTGTCTAATTAAAATGTATTCAGAGCTGAAGCCACCCTGAGTTAAATCTTCGGCAGCATCAGATCATTCCCGTGCTCGCTGCCGGCTACATGCATTATGCATCGAGGCGTGTGCCTGTCCTGTCCTTGAGAGCTACAGCTGCAGCAGAGTTGGAGATGGTAATTGATGGAATATATAAATGTCATTATTGTTGGCATTGTGTGGGGAGGTGGCTGTGGGATTGTTTTTCTGTTGTGATGATGATAATTTTCCCCCTTATTTTGCTGCTTCACGCAAGGCAGAGCAATGCCTGGTTTTTTCAATGTGGCAACCAAAACCAAGATGTTTATGGAAATGTATATTGATAACTCTGTTAGTTAGAACCCATAGGTGTTTCTGGTTTTGCTTCCTCTCCTGTGAGTCTGCTTAGCTGCTTTGTTTAGCATGACATCTGTATCCCAAACTCTACAACCTTCTGCCCTGACCCTGATGAAGACAGGTTGTGTGTAAGTCGTGCAAGTCTCCCTCACTGCAATGAGGGCACAGAGAAGGGACAGGCAGGGAGGCCACCTGTGTAACCAAGGCTTGTACCCGCCAACTGAGAGAATAGACTGTGTCCAAGCTGTTTCAGTCTCACCGTCTAAAAGAGGGCAGCCAGGGTGATCCCCAGGGTGATCCCCAGCCCATGTCAGTTCTTGAAGCACACAAATCTGGGAGAGAACTAGGTGGACCAAGCCAGAGACCATTCCCATATATAATGGCATGAAAAGTACAAGGTATCCTTTTAAGAGCCAGGTGTGCAATAAATGGGTGAAAATTTACCTGAACTGGTTATTGGCTGTGACCCAGCCAAATCTTTTGCAAGGGCTTGGTGAAGAAAGACACTTTTAATAGTATGAGGCCTCTTACAGGCCTCTATCACCTGCAAAAACTTGAGCATAGTTCTTCTAATAATACTGGAAAAACAGAACAGCTTTTCTTTAGTTCTTTCTTTTATTTAAAAAGGAAGTATGGTTCCCTTTTTCACCCAGGTCTTTCCAGAGTGAGCACTGGTAGAATGCTCTCTGTGTGAGTCTGGCTGCTGCCATCTGATTTCAGCCTTGCACAGCCTGAGGATGAGCAAAGTATCTCTTAAAAATGCACCAGAGGAGAATGTTCTGCTTGTTCTGGTGCCCAAGTCAGGAGCAGCAGCTGAGCCAAAGAGCAAAAAATCAAGTGCTGTCGAGGAACGAAAAGGAAGTGGAAGGCAAATAAGGACACATGTTGTTTGTGTTGTTGCTGTTGAGGTTTCAGCATCGTTTATAATGTCGCTAGGTACAAAATGTTTAGGAGCAAGTGGGATTTTTTAAAGTTTCCAAGATAACAGTATACTCCAAAACTGATGTGTCACAAGCTTCACATTTAGAAGAAAGAATGCTATGTCCAGGGGAACAGCACAGGATGGGAAACACCCTGCAGTATTTATCAGTACTTGAGTGGGAAACTGTAGAAGGGGTCCTGACACATGGTGCTTACAGACACACTGATGACAGAAAAACCGCTGAAGAATTTTATAAGCACATGCTTGTTCTAATGTGTGAGGATGGAATTAATAGCTTACTCCCCAGCACAAAAAATAATGCTGCAGACAGGAAAGAGTAAACTAAGTTGCTGTAGTGAAGCAGATCTAATGCAAGGCCAAAACATATTTGAACTTTCCCTTTTTCCTTTTCTTTTTTTTTTTTTTTTTTTTTTTGAGTAAACAAACCACAGGTTAAAGAGCACTGTTCTCCAGTCAGTGAGAAAGAAGTGAGGGAGTTTGTCAGTGTGAGGGAAGCTCTTCAGGAGCAGCAGGCAGAACTTCCGTGTGCTTTGGGCCAGGCTCTGTCAGAAGTGCCTAGGAATCTGAAGTTTGGTATTTACCAGAAATAAAAACAACAAGAAAATGGAAGGAGGAAAAAATCTAACATAATGAGCTTCTGTGAAAAAAAAAAAAAAAAAAGAAGTTCTGTGTGCCTGCAAGTGGTATTTTATTGACTGTGCTAAAAATAGCTCTAGTCCTTCCATGTTGGCTTGCACTGGCAGTGGTATGAAGTATTTTTGTTGGAGAAGTTGTGTGAAAGTTCAAAATATGGCCTTTTACAGTGCTGGAAGGCTCCCTCTGAATCACTGTGCACCAGGAGTCCAGGACAGCCTTCTTCCCCCAGGGAGGAGGCATGCCATGGCTGCTGTGTAGCTGCAGGGTCTTTGTTGTTGTAAAGGTCCAAAGGCATTTTCCAGAAGAGCAAAATGCTTTTTCCCTGATGTTTCATTACGTGTTTTACACAGAACACTTCAGATGCTTGAAATTAGACTTGATACCAAACCAAGCCCTCCATCCTTCAGTGACTCAGCTGTGTGACCTGGCTCCAGCTCAGGGTGGGCTGCAGCAGGGCTGAGTGGTTGTGAAGCCGGGCTGCTGAGCACCTCGGCACAGGGCCTGCATTCTGGGGGTGGGGAGCACACAGCTCTCCTGGGCAGCACTTCCAGGATGTGCAGAATGAAGGATAACAATCATCGGGAAGCTGTCAGCTGAGTATTATTCTTTTGTCATCTAAAAGTGTATCTGAAAATCCCATGAAAGGGCAGCTGGTATATTCCAAGACCTGACTTGTTCAGAAGCCTCTGCAGACACTTCATAAGAAGTGTAAAGGCAGGGATACAGCGGTGCAGAGTTTGTTTTAACCATTACATTATTTTTACCCTTTCCAGGTCAGGACAAGAGCAGATACATTAAAAAGCTTTACTAACCTCAGGGCTGTTATCTCCAGAGAAGTATTCTGAATAGTGGTGATATTAGCTATGTATAATGGAACTTGAGAGCAAATGACCATGAAATATAATGTATTGATTGGAACAGGAGGGCTTTTTTATAGATTTCACACTGTTGATGGGTAATGAGCCTTTTATTTTCCTTCTTTCTTCCTTTTTTACAGAGGCTTAGTTCAGTGTCTTACAAGTCTCGAGAGGAAGATCCATCTCTTACAGAAGATGAGGTAGGTTTCTTGCATGAAATTCAGTAACTAACTAGAGACCAATATTTAGGCAGAAATTAGCATAAGCCCTGCGTGATTTAGCAGAATTTAAGAAAGGTGAAACTTATATGAAGGGAAAATGAAAGCCTAAGATTCTCTGCACAGAGTTTCTATTGCCACATTTCTAAAATCGGAAGTACTCTAACATATGGCTGTATCAGGCCCATAGGTTAAAAATGGTGTCAGAAAATAATAGGATGCCACAATTAGTTGATTGTTAGGATAATTTCTTGATTTGGATGACAAGACCTTCTCAAGAAGAGTAACCAGCAGGCTTTTGAAACATATGCTCCACCTTCCCCGTGCCAAGTGTTTGGGGCTCTGGGAAGTAAACTGAAGCACAATAAAAGCACTGGAACATAAACTATTCTTTAAAATGTCTGTTGGTCAGATAAATAGAGGAGAGTTAAACAAAGAGAAAAGCTAAACATAAATAAGGCTGTGATCATCTCCAGTACACCCATGCCATTTATAAATATGTTCTCTGGACATAAAAGTAAACACAAACTTGGCAATGAGCTAAGTGAGCTAATGCCTTCTGCTGGGAGAAGCATTCCCAGACATTAACGAATAAACTGATCTTGAACTGGGTTAATATAATCTGATACTGAGAAGAGCTGAGGTATAGATGAGTAGAAAAACCATTTTTTGTTTAGTTAGCTGAAATCAGTAAAAAGTAAGAAGTATTGCCATTCAGTGTCCCTCTGGAACAAACAAATAAACAAAAACCAGCCAGCCCCAAAAACCCCAAACCAAAGCAAAAACCCAAAGAAAAAAAAAAACCCACCAAAACCCAACCAAATCCACCCCCCTAGAAAAAATCCCCAGAATTATCAGAAGTGTTCTGGTTCATCTGCATCAGATGTGTTGCCTAGTGGTAATGGACATTTTCATGCCAAATGACTCTTTTAATTGGATTGATACAAACCCAGAGGGGCCTTGCATGCTTGGGAAAGACTTTAAATGTAATAGAAAAGCTATGTTGCATTGTGATGCTGGATACCAGAGAAGCAGTGCTGGGAATTTCAGCCATCTGTCCTGTTCAAGGGCTAGTATCCATTTGGCCTGGGAGAGGGAATCAAGACTGGTCACTGTGCTTGGCACCAGCCCAGGTAAGCCCTGAGCAGGACATGTGTGGATGTGGGCTTGTCCTCACCCTTCCATGAAGGGCCACTTTCATGCACTTGTTGAAGTGTACTACTTCACCAGAGGGGATTTTTAGAGCTAGGAATGAAATGCTGGCTCCCTTTCTGGTGTTTACAGCCGAGAGGTTTCAGTCTCCAGGCTAAAGTCCAGATACTGAGTGCTTGAGAAGCAGCTCTTCTTTGTAGGCCGAGTGTAGTCAACAGAGAAGACCTTGCATATCAGTATTGGCACTATTTGCTGTTATCTGGTGTGAGTAATTTATCTACAGATTTTTAATGTTGTCTTCACATGTGTTGGTGCCTATAGTCCTGCCTATAAAAACAATTAACTATTCTTGTATTGCAGTGTCTCTAAAAGCAGAAAAGTAGTCACTACCATTAAAAATAGTAACAATAATAATTTTAAAAGCCCTAAGGATCAGACAGCATCCTTCTCCTATATTACAGTAGTTCAGCCTGATCCTCCCTTTGATTCCTCTCTCCGTACTGAGTCCAGATTGACTCCAGGACCATAGCAAAACTTGCAAGAGCTCCTGCTCACAAAGCTACTCCCTTTCGCCCAGGTCTAATTTTCCTACCAGGGATTTATATTCAAGGCAGTTTTACATTTATAAACTTACTTTATAAAGCACTCTTTTTTTGAAAGAAAATCAATTTATAAATGCATGCCAGAAAAGGAAGGATTTGTAAGAAATAATTTTTGTATTTTTCAAAGAAAAAACCATCCTTTTAGAAAGGATGTGTTTTTATCAGAAGATCCTGTCTTTTCTTAAGTAACCAACATCCTTGTACTACAAGGGTACAGACTGGTGCACAAGCTTTATGCCATGCTCGGATTCTCAGCAGGTGTCTCCTTTTCCTAGATCTCAGCCATGTACTCATCGGTGAGTAAGCCAGGACAAGCCATCAAGGCACTGGATTCTCCTTACACCTGTATTCAAGAAATTGCATCTCAGAGGTCCCCGTCGATTTGCAGTGGCCTCTATGCAAGTGTGAAGGACTTTGAAAACACCCTAAATTCTACCACTGTGCCTCAGCCAGCCGACAGACCAAACGGGGAGCTGGAGCCGGACTATGAAGCTATCCAGTCAGTGAGCCAAGAGGAAGACAGGACCTTGTCCATGCCTAATACAAACCACACTGCTCTTTCAGGAGAGAATGACTATGAGAGCATAGGGGACTTGCAGCACCACAGGGAATTCACCAGACTTTAACTACTCTGGCAGCAGATTTCCCCACTGTTATTTTCAAAGGAGAAGTGAAACATGGAGAGGGAAGTGCTTTTCCTTTTGAGGAACAAAGCTAAGTATAGAACACAAGTTGTGAAGAAGCAATGTACATTTTAGCCAGGGTGTGATACCTGCTGGTTTTTCTGGGTGGTGGATCAAGGCTCATGGGAAAGGGTATGCCAGGTCAGAAAGATGACCAGGGCAACGTAAAGGTTTCTTTATCACTGTTAGTTCCAAGGCAAACATAATTTGGGAAGGAGTGCCATGCCTGTCGTCCTGATAGGATTACGTACCAAAAAGACTGCCTTCACACAAAACTAGCTTCTCATTTTAAGAGGTTATTTTATGTAATTTTCTTCAAAGTGTTTTTCATTCAAGTTTTTGCATCTGCAATGTTGAGCAAACCACAGATAATTGTACCTCAACTCAGACTTACTTTGCAGGGCTGGGGAAGATGCACTCACTTCGGTGTCTTTGGGGAGCTCTGTCCACATTTACTGCAACTAAAGTGCAAACAACAGTAGTTCACAAGGGACCAGCTCCAAATGTACTTGAATTAATTCTGCTGGCTTTTTCTTTTTTCTTTCCTTTTTTTTTAATGTCAAGGGCTGTAGAATGTGACTTGCAGTATTTGAGATGTGTACTGGTATTTGTAGGGGTTTTGTTTGATTATTTGTGAAATATCCCTTTAAAATGGCAACAGTCACCCTTAGTGTTCTTGCACTGTTTCCCTCAAATGGACATAAACAGCTACACAGACACACTCCAGACCACTGTCATATTGCAAACAGTTGTGCAAATGAATGCATTGGCATAATGTGTAGTCTAACCTTAGTAGTGTTGAGTAATTTTTTTGCAGAATTTTGCCTTTTTAAAAGATTTAAATATTTTAATATGTTTGTCTAGTTTCTTATATAGGAAAAATTATGTACTGTGTTGAGTGGATAGTATTTTTATTTTTTACAACATATTTTTCATCTTCGAAGTTTTTGTAGATTAACTTACTGGAGTTTGTAACAGGAGGAATCCCATTCTTTATTTGGGCTTTGTTTGGTTTCTTTTTAAAATTTTTTTCCTATTTCACAATTAGACAAATGAAAATTGCTTTGGGGTTGTTTTGTTGGCTTTTTCTGTCTCTTTGAGCAGGGATATGGAACATGCCTTGCTGTTTTTAAGCTAAAATCATAGAGTCTATGTAAAAGAACACTGCCAAAGGGCAAAAAAAAGGAAAAAGAGACAGTGGGATTTAATCAGGCATAGCCACTGGTCCTCCTTGTTCTTCTGCTAAAAGGAGCAGGAGGGCAACCAAGACCAAGAATGGGCCTCTGACAAGCAGTTTGAAAGCCACTGGCTTTTCAAAAATGCCAAGTTATTCTGTTACTGTGAAAAACAAAGTACAGTGCTCAGATGAAATAAGCATGTACTGGGTTGGTACGTTTTTTCTTCAAGAATAGTACAATAAATAGTACAATGGTACAAGAATAGTCCAACAGCAGAGAACTGGCATTGTGTGACATGCATGTGCACATATCCCCATGTATATAAGCATACACTTGTAATTTGGACACAAGTACAAGTTATAGTCCAAGCTTGGCAACATTCACATACGTAATATGTGGCATGTGCTTGAAGAGCAGTTTATTTTTAATTCAAAATAAACAGTACATAAACTGAGGTTGGCTTATTCTGTAGTAAACAAAACAGGTTTACTTTCAGCTCAGTTGGTGCTGGGTTTTGATATACCAGGTTGAGCCCTTCTCAGATCCTTGGTCAGTGCTCAACATGACTTGGTACTATAAAAAGCAAACATAGACCTGGTTACACACATTTATTAGAAATAGCTTCACAACTGAAAGAACTGTGCTGATTTACAGGCTTTGCCTGTAAGTAGTAGAGCTCTGAGGAGCAGTGCAAATGTGCAGGCAGCCTCTGCCCACGGGGTGGTTCAAACTTCATGGATCCTGACCTTGTGCAACAGTGCAGCACACCTGGTCTATGCCTCTCTTCCTTGGAGGAGAAGCAGTTCAGACCAGTCTACATCCATCCTGTTCTTGGCCACGCTGCCATGTTTTGACAGCTGCAGCAAACCCTTTGCTTCCACTTCACTTTAGTGCTTTTTAAGGATGACTTTGATTTTGCTTTCTGGAGTTTTTCCCTTTATAAAGAAGTTTTTGTTTCTGTTTCCTTGAATGTGAATTCATGAAGTTCACCTTTGATTGTTCTCTCCTTCTACTTCACCCTGTTTAAGGCCAAAGATAAGATGCACTGTATTTCAGAAGATCTGTTGTGCTAAGTCTGGAGAACTTCTTTAGTCTTTAACTATGTGTTTGCTGTCTGTTCCTTGCTCAGGGGTACCAGTTCATATATGTAGTCCTCAGTCTGACTCCTGCAGCTTAGTGTCAGGCATACCTCAACTCCTGAAATTCCCAAATACATCTCAAGATGTAGTTATCCCTTTACATGGGTGACTCCTTTTGGACAAACAGCAGGAACATGGTTTGCCATGCTCACTAGATTCAATTTCAAGACCAATTCAAAGATAATGTCAGTTGATAGCAAAGAACAGCACTGAACTCTTGATTGTAAAATTTTAAGGTGCAAAAGAAGAAAAGCAAACATCACTCTAGAAGTGCCTCCATGGAGACCATCAGGTGAAAGGATGGTGGAGGACTGTCCAATCATTCTGCTGTCTTTCACAGCCAGATCAAAAATGCTGGTTTGTAGGAAGGAATACAAGTCCTTCCGTCCTTTCTTTCCTCTGTTCTGACAACTGCTCCTGAGACCCCCCAGACTCCCCTTTTTCCACAGTGAAAGAAAAATTTTCCTCTCCCTCTCTTCTTTCTTTGGTTTCTATTTTTAACCTGTCTCATACAGCCTTGCACTGGGAGCTGGTACCGTGTCTGCAGTCCTGTGACAGTGGCACATTCCTTCCTGTTTAAATGTTTCTCAGGCTGGTCACAACCCTTTAATGGTCCATCAGACCTCAGTCTCATGGAGAAGCAGTTCACATTTTGGATTTCTGCTTTTGGGATGTGTACCTGCCCTCGGCCCTGAGACGCACACACACTGGACTTAAGAGCTGCAAAAAAGAATTACCCTGAACAAGGATGTACGGGGGAGTCCATAACTCCCCTGCAATCTCCATTATGTAGTCTAATGCTAAAGGAAAATGTTTTAGAATTCAGTCTGAGGTTGTTAAGTGAATATTTACATTTCTTGACAAAGAATCAAACTTCTGGTTTAGTTCCCTCTTCCCAGAAGTAAGATCTGTTCCTTTATGGCTGTTGTCAATGCTTCCTTTTCATTAATATATTCGATAGAAAGATACTTCCAGCAGTAATCCCTAAAGAGATTAATCTTACTGTAAACAAAAGGGAGTCTCTTCTACTTGTCTCTTTACTGCTCTCTTTCTTTAACTGTTTCACCATATCCCTAAATAAAATGTCAACGTCCAAAATGAAATATTTGTTACCTGGTGATCTTTTCTGGGGAAGCTTTACAGTCCATTTCTTTGCCTCCGTTTTTTGGCACAACTGTGATAATAAGATCTCACATCAAATTGCCACAGTAAGGCCAAGAGAAGCTGTAATGTGTATGTAACTGCACTAGTGAAAAGGTCTTTTTGATTTCCCTCTGGGAACGGGTAGAAAATAGGAAATGCAGTTCAGACATCTCTTCCATGAATTTGTGTCTCCCATGAGAGTTGTTCTTACCAGATACCTAAACCAGTGCTAATCCAATATGTAAACCAGTCATCCTTTTCTACCATGAGTGTAGAATAACTTTCTCAGTCACAGAGAGAAATAAATTCTTTGCAGATACCCGTAGCACACGCATGTACCTAATTACCACAGTTAGATCAGTTATGGTGCCTTTTCTACAAAGTAGCTAGTACTTCCATACTTTTTTCCATACTGTATGTGTTTAACTCAAAAGTACAAAGGGACAACCCCAACGTTCACTTGTCCCAAGTTGGAAACATCTTTTTAGAGACAAATTTAAGGTACTGGACCTCAGTTAGCCCTACAATAGCAATAGTCACTTAGAAACATCCACTAAAGAGCCCAGTAATGTAGCTATGATGACTAAGCTTTGCAATAAGAATTAATCAGTCTTCTTTTGAAGAACCTAGGTTTTACAATAGTGAGCATTCAGGGAGGTGGTGTTCATGTCAACTGTGAACAATTAGTTGCTTCAGTCTTTCTATTAATATAAATTGCAGGCTTGCTTACATGTAGCAGGATCCATGGAGTGAGGGATGAGTAGGTGTGGGGATTCATATTCATGAGTAACCCAGATGGACCATCCCCATAGTTTCAACTGGCTGATGACCAGCTACCTTGTTCTCCAAGCCTTCATCTATCGTGCCTTCAAGGAATCCATCCTGCAGGGATGCTTCTGGGCTGCATGCTTCTCCATGGCTCCCTGAACAGCTCCTGTCCGCTGTTTTGAACACAATTCCGTATACGCGGTGCTCTCTGTTCAACCTTTCAATGGTGCTTTTATAAGATGCTGGATAAATGGTTTGCATGTGCTTTCTGAAAGCTGACTTGTAAAGCTGTGACACAGAGTGCTCTCTCTGGTGTTGTCTGCTTCCCAGAACTTAGCGTTAACTGTGCTGCTCTTGACTACCAAAGCTGACAGTGCTGCCCTGTCTCTCGTTCATCTCACCGCAGCCAGAGTGGAGTCACCACGTGTGACAGGCCTGCCTAGGCTGGGGCTCGGGTGTTTAAAAGCAGCCATTCAGGCCAGGTGACTTGGATTGGAAGCAGCTAGAGACACAACTCTCATCTGTGCACTGTGGGACTGGAAACATCATAGCCCAGCTCAAGGACTTTTCTTCTGTCTCCTATTGTGCATATACATTTGTTTGCCATGTGACTGTAAGAAATCTGTTTCTGCAACAAAGATTTTAATTTGGACCACACTCCAATGAGGGACTTTTGTTTTTAGGCAAATAACCAGTTATTTCAGATGAGTTTTATTTATTGAGGTTGGAGTATGCCTGAATAAGGCTTTTACGTGCCTCACAAGTAATTTGGTGTGGTAGTCTGCTGCAAAACAGAAGAATGCAGAAAGATGCTTAGCCTGACAGATGCTCCTTTGGTGGTGTGCTGAAGACTTTCAAGGGCAGGTCTCTTCCTGGGAGCAGGGAACATAATTACTGTTAATGTGATTCCATAACCTGGTGCTGAATTTTATTTGTAGCATCTCTTCTGAGATGGTGGTGGCTGAAGACATTGCCAGAGCAGATCTTAGCCTCAGAAAAGGAAATATATACAAAATATATATCCCTTGCTAGCAAGCAACATGTGTTCAGGATTATGCTGAAAATAAATGCTGCGAAAGGAACATCACAGACCTGAAAATACAGGGTTCCCTTTCTTCAAGGAGAGAGAACCCCCTTGGTTGAGTCAGCATGAAATATCCCAGGCTTACAAAAAGTATTAAACAAATTAATTGCCTATGTGGTGATTTTCCAGGAGTGCATTAGGATATCACATACAGTAGACACTGTTCTTTTCTTCTGAGCAGCAGAAAGATGAGGACTTATTTGTTATACTGATTAAGTGATAAAACTTAATTTAGATAAAATCCAAAGGTCAGCAAGAGTGGCTACACAATGTAGATATATTTTAGCTCTGGCACCCCAGTTTCCATAGCAAATGCACAGGTTACCTTTGCATTACATACCCATTGGTCTGTGCCCAGTCAATGGATAATACAAATCTTACAGTTCTGTTTTTTCAAGCTGCAAGGTTTTGTTTCTGGAGGTCTTCAGTTTTAAACTGGCCAGAAGGACAGTCACTACAAACATGATAGCAAAGTGCCTAAAAATACAGATGTTTCTGTAAACTTGCTCACTGTTATTGCACAGCCTCTTGACTACTGTATGTGGTACTCTCTTGCCATACACATTCCTAAATACTGGCTTTCATTTGTGATGTTCATTTATTGTTATAATAGTGCAGTCTGACAAGTGTTTTGTCTCTGCAAATTCACTGGATAATTTTAACTAGCATGTGTTTGTGTAGAAAATACAAAATGAAATTTTGTTTCGTTTAGAAAGCAGCTATGCTATTTCTTATAGTTAATGATAACGCAATAATCAGCTTAGATTTTTCATAAAGTATGTAAGTATCACTTGACTTCAAAATGCTTCATTTGAGATTTCAGAATGCCTCCTAAGCACTACAAGACAATACAACCAACTCTTGTCCTTTTAATCTTGTTGTGTTGGGGAGGGGGGCTTAAACATTACAAATCTTACTACTTAAAAAAAAAAAAAAAAGACAGTGCTGTTGTTTTCAATTCCTAATGTCTACAAAGAGAACAATTTTAACTCATATTTTAACTTTCAGCATAGGTTGGATTTGGACTACCCTCTTATTTATGGAACTGCTCTTCCCCACTATGTTCAGCTGTCACCATCTGAGTATCTCTTATGTCCTTAGTGAAATATGACAATTGTACAGAGGGCACAGAAACTGCATCACATAACACTTCTGAATGGGATCTTTTAAATGTGCCTGGGAGATTTAGGAGCCTGGACTTCAGTCAGATGTTTTGGGGTAATCACATCCTGTCTGGAGGACATCTGTGGAGGTCTTCACTTTCTTTCACGGCAAGAAATTCTGTAGGTTGCAAGCACTCAGGACACGTAAGATGTGAATTGTCACAATGTTTAAATGTATTGTTAAAGAAACATCTAAGAGCACAAGAACCTTCTTTCTCACATGTCTGAGGATACTGAAATTTGCTCTTTATATCTGAGACTGAGAAAGGTCACATAACCAGTCTCCTCAGAACATCCTACCAGCAGACAGGTCTTTGAATGAGCCACTGTGGTGGCTCCTGAGTTTTTGCATGTACTACCTTCATGATTTCCAGCAGGGCCTGTCTCGTCTCATCTCATCTCATATCTCATCTCATCTCATCTCATCTCATCTCATCTCATCTCATCTCATCTCATGTCGCAATGACTACTTAGGAATGGCCCTTTTCTTCACAGTCCTGACCCCTTTATCTTAAGGAAGAGGATGTGAGCTGCTTCTCCTCAGTCTGACTGGTCTTTCTAGATGAAAGTGTGCTAAGAACCCACCTTCAGACCCAGAAAAGAGCATTCACTGTCAGGGCGAGACAGGTACAGCCCACTGCAGCAGCTAGGAAGAAAGAGGTAAAGGAACAACAGCTAAGTTTCATTTGCACTTCCCCCATCTCACAGACAACCTGTTAGGAAAGATTTTTAAAGTAGAAAAGGTTCCAGTAAACGAACAAGTTGCTGAGAGTCTCACAGGAGATAGATACCGTTGTTTATTCTTCTCAGTATTCCCTATACACAGAGAGATGAGGGCAAGTCATCTCCATCCAACCATGATGCAGTTGGATTATCTTTTATCAAGCCTCTATATCAACAGAACTGAAATTAATAAATAAATTCTAAATACATGTTTTTGTTCAATTATAAACCCAACATGGAAAAATGTAAATGCACTAAAGTAAGTACCATGTGTAGATCTGGACTTGCACAATGGGGGGTTTTTAGCAAAAAACAAAACCAAAACCCAAACAAACAAAAAACCCCATCTCTAACTGGGTTATTTTATTTAAATAGAATTCTTTGCATGAGCCATGGCTGCAGGATTGGGCCCTGAGAGTTTAGAAGTTTGGTTTAGTGATAGGTACTTTAGTTTGTATTCTCAGTGAAATGTATTTTCTTTCTTTTATATTAGTGAATTGATATGACTTCCATAAGAACAACAAAAATAGTCAGTTATATGGACAATTATGTCTAATAGCTAATTATTAAAATCATGCCTCAGTAAGAGTCACTTAAAATTGGGTGCTATATGAGCTTCAGCATAAAATTGCTTTATATATGGAACATTACATACTAAGAACATAGTGGATAATAATTTGTAAATATAGACACTTTGTTTATTTTATCCATTGTTTTATAATGGCAAAAATATGTATTACTGGAATATCTCCGAGCAAAGTTCTCTTACATATTGTCCTAGTAACAAAAAGTGTTTTCTGGACAACTATTTGAGTCTCTGATCACTGACACAGAACTGCAAAACATCCTCAAACCAGTATGAGCTTGTGAAAAGAGAGGCTTAGAACTGTCCCAGCTATCTTAGAGTGGATACAGTTAAATACACTGTAAAGTTCAGATCTGTAGGCAGCAAGAGCAGCTCAGTGATTCAATGACTGTGCCATATACACCTTAAGTCAATGCATGCAGACTTCTGAGATGGCATTAGCTAAGGCTTGTTTGCTACATGAAGGGTTATTTGGCTTGCTACCTGTTTGAAATCGATATACTTTTATCAACACCACTGCAAATGCTGAAATACTGCAGTTTTGCAGAATATATGTTCCATAAATTGTAGTTTAACTGTAATTGCAGGGCTTATCCTACTGTTAGAGCAGTTCAGATCCAACACTAAATTGCATTTTGTAAATTAACAAATGCCATTCAATTCCTCTCAACATTTTGTAATAGTATACACAAGTTGATGTCATTTAGTCATACCTTTGTTCCAAGAATCTTCATCAGATGTTTCTATAGCAAATTCAGCTTTTGGCTGCTGAAAGCACAGTAGGCAATTATAGTTATTTACTGTAAATGTAGACAAGTTTATGTAAATATTTCAGGGGGAAAAATGCTACATGAAAATAAGAAGCAGTTATCTAAAAGTAAGAACATAAGTCAATAATAAAAAATACAGGTTTTATTTATGTACAGTAGTATCCTTATATTTACTTGTTTATATGCAGAAAAAAATCATAAGATTCTGTACTGTATTCTCTGAAAGCATTTAAAAGAGGCTCTGCCATTTTCTCTGGTTGTTATATTTGCAAATAATTCTTGAATTTATTGGAAATCCATGTAAATTATGTCAAATGGGAAACATGTTACATTGCAATGAAATTAATTTAATTCAAAAATCCTGGCAAAATTCGTTGGATTGCAATCTATACATAAATTCAATAGCCAGACAGAATAAACCACAATAAATGAGCTTTGTCTTTTGTTTTAGTGGTTGGTTGGTTGGTTGGTTGGTTGGTTTTTACGTGTGCCTCTTCTGTTGTTTTCTTAACAAATATATTATTCAGTCCTTGCAGTCACTTCATTCTGCAGATCTTAAAACATGCATCATTTTATAGAATTTTGATTGTTCTGGGCATTTTATGCTGATTTCATTATCTGACAAGAACTACTAAGACTTCTCTGTGATATACAGCACCTTACTCCTCCGAAGCCACAATCCTGTCAAGATTCAAGCATGCACACAACAGCACCAATTTTAAGTTGTATCTGACTAAAGCGGGGAGTCCCGTGAATGTAGTGGCACTATGCTCTTTAATGCAGGTAAGAATACTGAGTGTGAGCCTTTGAAAGTTGTGCAGCTTTCAGCATTTTTAAAGTTGCAGTTACCAGCCCTATGGATTATCCTCTGAAATTGCCATGGCATTTGATTCCTTTTCCTTTGTTAAAGATGCTCTCTAGGTATTGTTCCCCATCCATTTGCTGCACTGCTCTGTCAATAGCAGGACTCTCATTTGTGTAGAAATACTTTAAGAGCGTCCTGAAGCCTTTCAGGAGGCAGGTGACTTAGGACCACTGCTGAATATGTAACACAGATTCTGCATGTAAGGCTAACACAAAGAAATGCCATCTTTTAAGCATGTCACTGGAACAAAGCTTCTTTATACACTGGAAGATTAGGCTAAAGCAGTACCTAACCTATTGGAGCTTGCATTCTCCATGACTTTCACCTTCCTCCTCATTATCTTTAATTACAGATAGGAAAAGAGCAGCTTTACCCATTTAATACTAAGTAGTTACTGATGAACAGGTTCCAGGAAAATTCACAGTGCAGACAGGGATTAGTTATGCCAAGGTGGGAGGCTGAAGAAATTAGACAGAGGCAGACAAGTAGTATCTGTTCACTGTCAAAATGATGGCTCTTTAATGTTTAATCTGGGTAAGTATATTTTAATACTCAAAAGATACAAGGTTATAGGACAAATAGTGATTTTGCAAAAATAAGGAATATTTCATGTGCAAAATCATTCAGGATCTGATAAGTGTAAAAGAAGATTGCTTTTTACTGAACATTTGTTCATGGGCCAAGAAGCTGCAAAATATGCTATTTGATATAAATTTTTTATTAGGTAACTGCTGAATATTATCCAATACGGGGTGTTCTTCTTTAAAAAATGCATGCAGCATTATTATCAAGAGAAATGTTTCACAGATTTTGGGGATTTTTTTGATTCTTCATTCTGAACAGTTGCTATCAGCCATAAAATAACTCTATTACTATGGTTAGTTTCAGGTTTGAGGCCAGCCACACAGAACTATAAATGTGGCTGGTTGAAATATTGAACAATTTGCCGAGATTCTAGCTAATCGTTTAGCTGCATGCACGCACTCGGGCACAAAGTAGGAACATCTTTGTTCTCTGTGAGCTTTGCCATCAAAGTAAAGCTTTAACCTAAAGGAAGCTCTGTGTGGCATCGGGAGTATACTGCAGTGACACCTGGTGTTTGAAACAGAATTCGTCCCTGTGAAGTGTGGCTGACAATTGACTTTTAATTGGGTACATGTTCACTCAAAGACTCACAGTTCATCCTGTGTTCGTGGAGCATAGCATTATATTGAACTAGAAAGCATTGGAGCTAAAGAGTGGCTTGACATTGCTTCGTAGAAAATGTGTCTGACAGATTTGTTTCAAAAGCCCAAAATTGCCGTGACATGATCTTCCTAGCACTGTAGCTGGCAAGATTCTTTAGTACTACTACTTCTCAGTTGGCTATTACATAAATGAGATTGACCTTTCATATAACTCACACAACTGGAATTTCTGTGCAGCCTTTGTGGAAGGACTGATAGGCAAGAACAGAGAACTGCCAGTTCAGGCAGAAAACAGGGATCCTGTGTGTGTCGTCGTGCTAGAAAGCATATTACAGCTGCAATAGATTCTTCTGAAACAGCTCCTGCTAAAGAGCTTATTGACCAAAGTAGTCAAGATCTGCATATTTACAGATGTGACTGAAATGGCATGTAAATCCCATCATCAGTTAATGTAATTAAGGATTATTAGGACAATGTAAGATAATAATAATGAGGATCATTATTATTATGGATTTCAGTTTGCCACAAGATGAAATAAAAATAAGAAGATCTGGTAGCAATCTCTAATTTGGACTGATTAACTATTTCCCTTATGCAAAAGGTTTGTGTCACCTATTTTGAAAACCACATACGTGTAGTTAATCCATAAAATCTGGCAAGGACAAAACTCTAAGGCTAGCATTCCATTTTTCCTTTATGTCCCAAAATTCTGTTAAGGGGTTGGTTGAGCTACAAAAGTCAGATTATCCTAAAAGTCACTGTTTTTTTTCTTTCCTTAATTTTTCTGGAAAATTATGGGAGCCTGTAAAAACAAACAAATAAGCACGAACCTGAATTTTTTAAGACTGCACTTATTTGCATGACAACCAGCAGAGAGCCAAGCCTTGTCCAGCAGATACTTGGAGGCTGGCAAACTAGTGTTTGTCTGGCAAACACCTCAAACTAGTGTTCAGAGGTCTTTCTACTTTCTCACCTGCAGCTTATTTTCAACAGCAAAGTACAAAGGGAAAAAAAGGATCTGGGCAAAATGAAGTCTGGACAGGTTCTGAAGGAAGCAAACAGCTGCTGCTCCAAGTAATATAATTAATCTTGCAAGCCAGCAGCAGAACCAGCATAGTGCTATTTCTGGGTTAGAGGGCTGAGGCTGTCACAGGCTAGAGGAGAGAGTTATCAGTAGCTTGTCTTTAAAATACATAGTTCCTTGGGTACTCCTTCAAGTTATTTTGGAAGATAAGAGTGACATGTGCTTTCCCCCAGTTTTCATGCACCACTCCAAGTCATCATGATCATTCAAAGATAATCAAAATGCAATGACATGAGCCAGCTCCCTCAGCATTTTTGGGTGCATCCCACTGGGGTCCATGTCCAGTTTGCTTAAGTATTCTGTAACCTGATCCTCTTCCACCACAGGTGTGTGTTCCTTGCTTCAAACTTTGTCTCCAGCTCCTTGGATTGCTGAAGGCAGTTTTTCCTGGTAGAGACTGAGTTGAAGAAGCCATTCACTACCTCAGCCTATTCTATGTCCTGTGCACCAGGGCCCCTGCCACCTTCAGCAGCAGCAGGCTCACATTTTCCCTGGTCCTCTTTTTGTGACTGATATAATTACAGAAACCCTTCTTGTTGCCTTTGACACCCCTCACCAGATTTACTTCTGGTTGGTCTTTGGCTTTCCTGCGTCTTGCCTGCTTGGACAGTGTCTCTATATCCTTCACAGGTGTCCTGTCCCTGCTTTCACCTTCTATATGCTTCTTTTTTTGTTTTAATTTTGCCAGGAGCTTCATGTTCATCCATGCAGGTCTCCTGGCATTTTTGCCTGACTTCCTGCTCCTTAAGATGGACCCCTGTTGACCTTGGAGGAGGTGAAGCTCGAATATCAGCTTTCTTGGATCCCTCCAAAGCTTTATCCCTTTGGACTCTATCAAGCACATCCCATCCAGCCACCTCATTCACTAAATAAGAGGATTTTTATGGAAAAGTAGTATTGTGACCTTATTTGCAATGACTTTAATTGCTTGATCAGGTGTGGGGTTTTTTTGCCCACAGAAGCTGTCTCAGTAGTTGTAAGCATAAAAAATAGCACAAAACTGTATGAAGTATGTGAAAGTATTTGAAAATTTGAGGTTTCTTTCCCTCCAGATTTTGCAGCTTAGGTAACACTTGAAGGTTGGTACATGATTGAAAGATGTTGATTGCCACTTGTCTGTGGCACATCTGTAGGTGACACTATAAAGACTGATAAGTGGAAAGATAAGATGACAAGGATCCTGTCCTTCATAATTTGTAGCTAAAATACTCATTGGGCAGATGAGTGCAAAGAGATGAGTGGGAGTAAAGTCCATTCTCTTTTGTTTTTCATGACACTCTAAACAGTGAGATTACTTTTTTCCATGGCTCCCAAATTCCCAGTAGGTCCTCCTGGGTTCATCTACAGTGCTCTCCAATACACGTGGTGTCTAGCAAGCCTCCTAGCCCCCAGCCTCCTAGCCCCCAGCCTCCTAGCCCCCAGCCTCCTAGCCTGCTTCTGCAGCCCATGTTACCAGAATATACAGTCTGCTCTGGCATATGGGGTAACATCCCCTAAGCTGCCTCAGCTCAGCTCCAGCCTTGGTCCTGCAGGTCTAGCTCCAAGCCTCAGCTAATGAGCCTGCACAGAACCAAGCAAACTCGTGCAGATGGAACTCGTGTGTCTCTGCAGCAGCACTGTGCTTTGGCCACAACCTACGTAATTACCCCACGTAATGGAGATAAATAGGTGGGTGTATTTCTTTAACTGTGTGTATGCATGGGTGTCAAGGGGACAGGAGAAGACAGAGAATCACAGGTTTGAGATCACGTAACTTCTCTTTTCAAAGCTCTTCTTATGCACTTTTCCACTTGGAATTGTCCGAGCAATGGCATATAATGAAAATTGGTTAGAAACTCAAGACAGAAAGATTTCAGGTTGTTTATGGTCAGTTGTGTGGTTCACAGAACGAGAGAGTTTGGAGGAGAGAACTCTCCTACTGGAAATGTGTGAGTTGGAGGCAATACCACCATGAGGTGCTACAGCAAGAGGAACCCCTTTGTGAAAAGAACATGGCCTGGGGGTTATCCTGCACCTTTCAGCCACATATATGACAAAATTAAAACCAAAATTACTATCTTGGTGCCCAGGGTGGCTATACAGGCATGTTCTTAATACATTAAGTAATTTTAGGTTAATCTAAGAAAACCTCTTCAAAATACAGATTATGCCTTTTTGGACCCAATCTGAGCAACTTTCCATTTGCTTTCAGAAAAACCCCTCAAACACTTAAACACGTATGGAGGATACTTGTGAAGCTATTATAGGCCTAGATGGTTACTACAAAGTAAGAGCTGAGTGTTTGGCTCCCCTGCACCACCAATGGAGTTAGGCGACTTCAAAGGAGTCTCCAACAGGCAATGTACTAAGAACAAGCTGCTTGAGGTAGTCACGGAGGAGCACAGAGGACAATATTAAGGGTTTGGCCACCCAGTGTAGTTTAAGCAGGTACTTTCAGGCAGTCATCCTTCACAGACACAAACCATTCCAGTATGTTCTGACAGCTTGTGTCTTGAAACCTGTGTGTTGGGTGAGATGACAACTACTATTTGCAGCACGAAAAAATTAGCCTGAAGAAATACTTAGCACATGTTCTCTTCTGGAGAAGTGCAATATGAACTCATTCAGAGACTAGGCAACCATGACCGCATCCGTATGGGGAGCACATGTCCTTTCAGTTAAAAACATCTCTATTTGTGCACCATTGCCCTCTTGGCAAATCTGCATAAATCCAACACTTTTAAAGCATGTGTCATCTCCATTATAGTATGGTGGGAAATGTAAAGTGCTGTGTACACTTCAGGCTGCATTCAGAATTGATTTCGAGGAGTGCTGGAACTCATTTGAGATTAAGATCTGGTCAGACCAGGACATCTCTCATGGATAACACTGAACTCCAAATTTCCCTCTGGTATTTCAGAAATAACAACAGAAACTGCATCGAGGGACTTGTCTCCAGTGATGCACATGCAATTTTCATACTGCAGGAAGAAGAAAGCTGCAGCACTAATAGCCACATGGTGCCATGTGAAGTGTAGTTAATTCATGATGAAGCTAATTCATTTGTTCCTCTGTAAAGTACATTGGCAACAAAGGAAAAAGAATGAGAATGCTATCACATCACAAGGAGTTCTTGCTACTTATTCTCCACAGACAGAGAGATAGTTTAAGGTAGATGAAAAAATTACAGGAATTTTCACCAGACAGACTTCGCCAACATCTGCCATGTTACTACACCTAGCTTGTGGATTTGACACCAAAGGCCTATCAAGTAAGTGTTGTTGCATGTTTGCCTTTCCTCACCATACAGAAAAAATGTTCTCTTTTTCCTGGACAGCTGCAAGCCCTTGACATGACTGGCTCTCAATTCATCAGTGGTCTCCACAGGGTCCAGAACTCCAAATGCTCTTCTCATCCTTGTACGAAGGTTTTGGGGCCCCCTCATAGCTTTTCTTAGGGCTGTTTAAGTCATGAATTGCACTCCCTGTTGGGGCAGAAACAAAAAACTTGGCATTAAGTTGCCTAATTCCCTAACTCATTTCTGTCCCTGATGAACAGATTCAGTAGCAAAAGGATGAGAAAAGAAGCAATCCCCAGAATCCACGGGCTTGGACAGCTTTAGCATATTTACTGTTTCTACAACACGCATGCACTTGTAGGAACAGCCACTAGTGAACAACTTCTGTTCCTGCTCATTTTACTGAGTAATATTTGTTCTGCAAGGGACGTACCCCTCACTCCAGTGACCACAAAAGAAGGCGTGTGTCCCAGAGACAATTTTGGATCAGCATGGCCATCCAGGAAGATTGCCAAGTGTTCTCCTCCTAATGGGAAGAAGGTGGGTACTGCAAGGTACAAGAAACTCTATTGTTCGTGCCTGATGGGGTGAAAGAGCCAGAAGGGGAAGAAAAATGATGGGAGGCTGAATGCAGTGGGGATAATTTTCATTTCTAAGATTGCAAAGCTGAATCTATGATTAACATTTCAGTCTTGGGTTCTGGCAGATATACAGGGCAGCAAGCACCCTCCATACAGATGTCTCAGAGTTCCGGGAGGTTTTAAGTTCAAAACAGTGACTTCAGTATTCAATAGCCCTGGCAAGCGTTAAGAGAAAAACTTTGGCATGTGTTAAGGATCTCAAAAAGAGGGGGAGGGAGACTGCTGCCAAAAGCTCTCCATTTTGAACTTAGTTTTTCTCAGAAACTCAGTTTCTATTGCTGTTCATTAAAGCTGTGATTTCTATACCTGAGGGGAAAAAAAGAGGCAAAGGATATGGAGAGGATGAGGCTCTTAATTTTGAAGATCTGTTCACTTCTAGCATTCCCACCCTTAAGTTTTTGACAGTGCATTCTTAATTGAAATAGTTATTGACTATGCTTCCCATCTTGAGTTTGGTTTAGGCATTAACAAAGGCATTTTTGGCAATTAGGCTTAATCTAGAAACTGAAAACAAAGCTCAGTGTTTCTTAAAAACAAACAATGTTCTTACTGTTTGTTAAGGGAGGTTGGGTTTTTTTTTTTCCTCTGGTGCTATTTTGAGTCCTAGCATGTCTATTGTACACAGGCTGGAGCGTTCACTCTGGTTGTTTACAACAATTTCCCTCGTGTTGCCAGGCTTTTCTTCTATGAAGCATAATTTTGTAGGCAATGTACAAAACAAGCTGCAGTGTAAATAAATGGAGTATGTGTGAAAAGTGTTGGCTCAACACCCCTCAAATTTGTCTCTAGCCCTAAAACTGTCATGAGAGCATTAAACACTCATGACAAATCAAAAGCACAGTAGGTACCTCCTTGGATTAAATTTTAAAGCATTGTTTCATTTGTGCAAATTTGGAACTGAAAATATTTCTCTAATTTCCATGTCTTTAGGGTAGGCTTTGGTGGCTGCCCAGATTTCACTATGGGTCTGCTGAGCTCACTGCAGTCACAGCTGTTGTTGGTCTCAACACGCCTGAGACCACTGATTTTAGCACTGGAAGGAGACTTTTTTAGTTGCAGTAGCTGGAAACTGTATTTGTGGGGCAGCCATGTGTGGCTGGAGGGATAGAAGCACTTTGTACCATTACATCTTCACGTTCTCCACAAAAGGTCTGTCTCCCATACTTGATGCACACCTGGGAGGGCCATTTGGTCATAGGACAAAACCAATAGTTTTTTGACTCTTATTAAACTTTTGTGCGAGTGGGTTAAGCAATACAACATCTCACTGTGATGTGGCTACTGTGGAGAAACAAGCAAAAAGTGAAGCAATAGGGAGATTCCTGCAAGCCTGGGGACAGCCACTGAAATCCTCACTGATAGCTACTGCACAGACACATTTTCATTTCTTGTCATAACCAGACAGGTGTAAAAGTTAGCCAAGAAACACAGCTCTTGTGAATGGGTGTCTCATCTCCTCCACATGCTAACGTACACCTTCCCGGCGTTAGTGAAAAATCTGACTCAAATGCACCACCACAAGCGGACAAGAACTGTGTCACATATTTAGGAGCTAGGAAATTTGTTACAAATCATTATTAAAACAGAGAGAAAAAAAGAAGGTATTAACAAAGCTTCTACATTTCTCACTAGTATGGATGCCACTGGTAAGGACTGCCGCAACCTGAACACAGACTCAGACTTCTCTGCAAGCCCAAAATCTCTGAATGCCCAAAAATAGTAATTGCTGGAATTATCTTCCCCTAGATCTGAAACAATAAGGCTCGCCCCAAAAATGTTTAAGTAACTCAGAAATGGTGTTTTGATAGACTGTATGATCACACAAGCCATCACAGAATATAAGGTCCCTTTCTATTTAACAGTTGCTTAAGAGATGGTTAATAACACTGTCCAGTTTTCTTATGAGCTGCTGAAAAAACCGTGTTCAGGACCTCTGAGAAGTGACACTAGTTGAGCATTTTAGACTGCCTGAGGAAAGAGCTCAGCTGCAGTGTGACACCTAACATTAGAAAGAATCAGGGCTGCCGCCCATGCGATTTCCCAAATAGAACATGTGCATTTGCTACGTGGAACACAGGCAAGATACATCCAAAACTCCATGGGTAACTCCAATTTTCTGAAAGGCTGCAATAGACCCCGTGTTTCCTAGAGGTGTCAGAGGCATTGTGTGTGCTGCATGGCTGATCTGCCCATGTGCTGGATATAGGTGAGTTTGACCAAAAGAAGAGTTGTTTTGTTTAGCTCAAATTGACATGGACTTTTTGGTGCATGTTTGCTCATGTTAGTCCAGTTTCCTAACCAGAACTAACCTTTCCTCTTCTGTGGTTAGCTAAGAGTGGTGCTTTGCTTCTAGAGAGGAGGAAGTTTTCCAGGAAGGAATTGCAGTGAATTGCTTGAGGAAGCCAGTGGCCTGCCAAACTGGGGACTTCAAAAGCAAAAGAGAAATGGATTTCTCCTCCTTCTCCTCCTCCTATTTCCTTACTACTAAGTCTAAAAAAGAAAGTTAAACCATAGTGAGACATTTATTGTAAGTCTATCACTGAATCATTCCATGATGTTTCAGTTTTAAGGGCTATCCAACCAGCAGTGACAGGGTAAAACAAGTCTATTTCTCTAGGTACCTCTTGGTGTGGTTAAGGAATACAGTAAAACTGAGACTAATTTGCTGTGAATGCTGGTGCACTAGGCCATGAGGATCTGTGTCAGTAGAGAGCTGCATGTGACATGCAGATTACAGGCTATTTTTTATTGTCAAACTCAATCCTTCATTCAAACAAATACATTGTCAGAGCTCTAATTGTTTCTGTTAGAAGCACTGCAGCTTGTTATAAAGGGGCATAAAGTCTTTCTCTGCAAATTCTTGATCATTGCATTACAATTCCAAACCGTTTGTGAAATACACCATTTAATTTAGAGCCTGTTTCTCTCTATGTGGGCTCTGATTACAGAATCACCAATCATTACAGAGTATTAGCCCTGTGATGAACCATGCACTGTTGTTTTTTTTCCACTCTGGTCTGAAATTAATGCCGTTAGTTTCTTCCTCATTATCTCCTGTTCTTCATAATTGCTGGCTGGCAAACTGGAAAATCTTGCCTTTTGTTCAATCATATTGCTCTTTTCAGCAGGGGGAATTTTGTCCAGATACAGTAACAATCTTTCTGGCTTCACCTAGTACTACAAAGTTTCATAGACAGGTTTTTAAATTCTTCATTATCAAGCAATTCTTCTGTGCATGCATTGGAAGCTGCTTCCCTGACAGTAACTGTGAGTGGAATTCAAGTTTGATAAATGGAAAAATTTCTACAGGCCTAGCGCCTGTTGGTACTTGTCTGCATGCAAAACTTGTGGCTTATAATTATGCTTTGAGGGAAGAAACACAGCAAAACAGTAATATCTCTTTCCATTGCTGGCATCTTCAGGCCAGGTCAGAACACTGTAATCAAGGCGGCTGGAACATGATTAGAACTCAGGTATTAGAGGTCTGTGGTTTTTTACCTGGGATGGAAATGCTGACAGCTGGAAGATGTTTTAACTACATTTGTGCTGGAGGCTATGTAAATCTGTAAAGCTGATGGGATCCCTGTGGAGCACAGCTGGAAACAAGTATGTGGAAACCCTGGGTCTGGTAAGAAGAGCTATGGGTGGCTACCTGAGAAGCAAAGACCAGGGTCACACTGCAGGAAAATGTCTATTTGAGTACAAAAGAGCCTTTTTTTTTAACACTTTATAATGATACAAACCCCACCAAGTTTACTACATCCCTGAGCAAGTAATGATGCAGGGTGACCTCGCATTGCTGGGTGGCAGGTCGGACACTGCCTTTAGTGAAACCTTGCCCTAGATCTAATAGCCTGAGGCCAGGTATCTTTCCTGACCAACATCATGAACAGCAGGTGGAAGGGATCAGTGGCTCACGGCTCAGGCTTGATCCAGCACTTGGAGCAAGAGAAGTGACAGCAATTCTTTCAGGCAGGCTGCTCCCCTAAACACATTCTTTGTGGCTTATTGCTGTGAGTGTAGCACAGCACTGACACAGCTTTCTTGAAAGGTTTTGATGCCACTCACTTTGGTTTTGTGTTGCTGATGTCAGAGTGTGTTATGAACAGAAGAAAAGGCCCTGGCTGATCCACTGGATTCATCAGTAGAAATCTGTGCTTCAGAGAACAGTACAGGCCTTCGGAATGCAGGTAAAGATACTGAGTAGGACAGATCTTCAAAGATTCACATAGAAAAAGTTTCTGAAATATTATGAATAAATTACATCCTTTGCTGTGCGTGGATTGGGAGTACAACAGCCAAATCCTGAACTAGGAGAAACTTCATTGTAGAGAAACTACCACCAAGGTCTATTTGGGGTTTTTTCAGCCTTTCTTAATACTTCTCTTACCTATGTCTGTGTTGGTGGAGCTGCATTTTCTGTAAACTGAGCTCTGAACATGTTTGCTTTTACTCTTTTAAGGAAATTGGCTTCGTAAATTTCTTTAGTTCAATAAGGAATTCACTGTGCTCATCCATTTTCTGAAACCAAACCCAGCTTTGGAGATTAATTGCTGTTTTCCTGGAACAACTAAAAGAGAAGACTACAGCTTGACCTGGCAGCCACGCAAGGCTTTTGGAATCTGTTCACTTCTGGAAAATTTAACCCAATGTTTTTTAAGGGTTTATCACTTTCTGTGTCGTATATCAAGATAAAGTAATACTCCTTGTCTTAAGAAATTTTCAGGAAAGAAAAACAGGCTGACCACCAGTCTGAGAAAATTTAAAATTTGTCATTTCAGGACTCTGCTTTAATATACAAGGTTTTCTTCAATGCATTGACAGAAGCAATATCATAAACATTGTTTATGTTTATCCTATGTTTTATCATAGGACATTGTTTAGCCACAAGGTATTTCTTAGTAACATGAATGACAATAAACCCCAAATTGCAAATAAAAGCAAAGAGGTGAAGGAGTGTTGTATTCAAGGATTAAAACCACAAACAAATGTGTTTATGTATCTCAAAGCAACAACCTATGAGTAAAGAGAAGTTTTGAATTTAAACCCTTTTGAATGAAATGGAGAATTAAATAGCAATGGGAAGCAAAACTACTAAGGTATTATCCATTCAAAGGCAAGAACATGCATGAAAATGACTACTAAATCCCTTGTCACAAATGTCTTTGAGATCAGTGAAGCGGAGATATTTAGTGACTTGGCATTGCTCAAAACCCACTAATCTCCATGAGCAGACTGAGATTCAAAGCAGACCAGAGAGCAACGCTTTGTTCATCATAATAAAGAATTTGCTGTATTCAAATGAAGTCACAGCAAAGTGGATGCGTGCCAGTGTAGCACCAGTGTTCCAAGAGAAAGGCAAGCTAGGCAATTATAGACCCTTCATCTCAATGTCTGCAATTTGCAAAATAAAGGGTAAAACCGAGGAGAACATTTGCAAAATGCATGTGCAAAGGAGTATCGTTCTCTGTAATCTACTTGCAGATAACTAGAAAGGTTAGGTGGTGTCAGTTAACTAATCCCCTTTTTGAAAGAACTATGCTACACTTTAGTTATTAAAATCAAAACACTCAAAATAATAATTCACGTAGCAGGCTGTTCACCTAATGCTCTGAAGAGGTGTGGTGGCAGAAGAGGTTAATTCTCCTCTAAAATCAGTGCCGTTATTCTACAACAACTTGAGGAAAATGGTAATCTAGGTCCGAAGCCTCCTAAATTTGGGTTTTGCAGAAAGCTAAACTGAGAAGCACAAAGAGCAATGTGACCAGGAAATAGAGACACAAAAGGAAAACAATCCAAACTTTTAACAACAGCTGTATCAGGTATCTTCAGTACACTTACCTGTGTCATGAGTAATTATCCCAAGCCTCTTTCACAAGGGTGTCTAGTCCATGAAGAAGAGTTGTGGTCAAGGAAAAATTGTGAGGAAATAAGTATTAGAAATAAAATTCCTGGTTTCATCAACACCTCTGCTATTATTGACTGCCTTGGGGCTAGCCTCCCATTCCTACTACTTGATCCCCTCTTGATCTTGATCTTCCACTCTTCTTCTACTGTCCTTCCTCTGTGACTAGGACAATCCTCTACCATTCCTGTTCCTTCTTTTCTATGTTGTGCTTCCCTGAGCTGCTTCACTCTGCCTTTGTTTTCCACTTTGAGACTGTGTTTATCCAAGTAACATGTTCCAAATTACTACCTCAGACAAGGCAGTAGATGCTTCATTAAGCTCTAGCTCAAGTGAAACTCTTTTATCTTGCCATCTACATCAAACTTGTGCATTGCTTTAGCGCCTTTTGGCCAAATATCTTTAATACCAGCAGGACAAAAAGCCTCCAAGAAGACTTGTGCTGGCTTCTCTCTCTGCTCTGCTCTTCCCTGCTGCTCCATCCCTCCCACAATCAAGCCTGACTCGACAATTCATTCAAATTGGGAAAAAAAAAATTATACCCAAATAAGTTTGTTCTATAGACACCCTAAAAGAACCCTCTGTATTTAGTAACAAGTTAGTACCCGCACGGTTTTCTTTTTGCTTACATAAATCATAGATTAAAATACAACACACCTCTACCAAAGGCAGCCAGCAGAACAGAGCAGCTGAAGTGTTTCTTAACAAAGCCCAACCATTTAGAAACAAAAAAAATAATTAAAAAGACTTAAGAAATTCAAGCCAAAACGTTACAGTTGAAAAGATAACCAGAAGAAAAAGCTTAAAATACCATCACTTCAAAATTCAGTTTTTACTACATCTTCCCTCTGAAAACAAAACCAAAGCCCTAATCTCCCAGAGGAGAAATGCGTGAGATTTAGTACACGGAACTTAAGACCTTTTCCTGTTTCCCAAGGGGGTTGCTGCAGTTGAACGGAATTTGCCGCAGCTATTAGCTGCGACCTTGACTGCATTTTACATTATGTGTATTGTACCCAAATTCCACTACGTGTTTAGCAGTACACACTTGCACTTGTGTTGTGCCTGTAAAGCAGGTAACTGCTCGAGTACAAGTTGTCCCAACCGCATTCACATCAGAGGGTCCCTGGTCATCGATTTTAGCTCAACGATCATGAGGTGTGACAGATCCAAGTTTGGGTCATTCTACACATTTGCCGATTTCTGAGCTCCTGTATAAAAGTTTCTAAACTTTTTTTTTTTTTCCCCTCACAGCGGAAGATTACAATGGCTTTATGTGGATATTTTTTTAAGGAAGCCGAAAGTCTTACACAACCCTCCGACGAGTAAGCAGCGGGTGCTTTACGGTGTTTATTTATAACCCGCTGTGGCACCGATCATT